>JALIGW010000028.1:7212781-7685281 GCA_023053685.1 Diadophis punctatus similis
GCTTTCAACATATCTTTTTAGAATTACAGTATTTGCCTGAAAAGAAATTTAGGAAGTGTTTTGCAATATATATTTGGCAAATAATGGATCAGCTTTACAAATCTAATTGTTGTAAATAAATTAAAAATTGTACTTACACATCTGTGGGCAACTTAGGAACAGTTCAAAATCACATTTACTTTATTAATTTTTATAAGGGAGATTCTCTCAAGTTTCCTAATTCACAAGAAAAGGCCATGACTGCAGCTTATAAGAATTATAAAAGAAATATACAGAAGAATTTAGATTTCCTATGACTGTCCAAAATTGTGTCTCAGTTTAGGCTGATGGATCTGATTATATTTTTCATCTCAATTCCAGCATTATGCTTCTCTGACATTAAAAAACTATGATTTTTTAAATACAGATAAATTAAAATTTCACTTCTATTTATTTTATTAACTGTAATATTCTCTAATATTACAGCTAATGGGAAAGGAAATTAAATTATTCAGAAATGGCATATTAATACCCAGCTACCAATATACCAGTGATGGCGAACCTTTTTTTCCTCGGGTGCCAAAAACGTGTGCGCACGCGCTATCACGCATACACGAGTGCCCACACCCATAATTCAATGCCTGGGGAGGGCAAAAACGGCCTGTTTCCCAACTTCTGGTGGGCCTGGTAGGCCCGTTTTTCGCCCTCCCCAGGCTCCAGAGGCTTCCCTGGAGCCTGGGGAGGGCAAAAAACGCCCTCCCTTGTCCTCCCAGAAGCCCTCTGGAAGCCTAAAATGCCCCCCCAGAGCCTCCGTGCAAGCCGAAAATCAGCTGGCTGCGGCGCACATGTGCGCTGGAGCTGAGCTAGGGCAACGGCTCACGTGCCGGCAGATATGGCTCCGCGTGCCACCTGTGGCACGCGTGCCATAGGTTCGCCATCACTGCAATATACTATCCAAATGTTTATGATAATTTAGCACCATCTAGTGGACTACATAAGTATCTTAGGTCGTAAATGGGTCATGAAATTACTTCTGCAGCACCATTGTAACTGTAAATGGTCAACTCAATGGTCAGTAAACAAAGACTACTTGTATGATCATGATATGTTATAACAATTCAAAGCAAGCATTTAATATTGGAGTGAGTGTGAATCTCTTTTGTAGTCATATACATCTTCTCTTTCAAACTCCATCAATCACACTATTGTTCTTCTCATACATATTCAGAAATAAAGAACACTGGAGAAAGGTTGAGGAGAAAGTCAGCTACACACCAAAATCTTTTGCATAATCTCCTTCACTTAGTAATTTGCAACAGGATAGAGGGAGAAGCGTATATCTGAGAACACTGGAGACTTCCAGTTCTGTACTACATAGGAATAGTGAAGACAGCATATCCCATGTCCAGATTATTAGAACAGAAACTCTTGCAAGTGCAAAAACCTCCAAGTGGGGGTGACAGAACTGAGTAGTGGAACAAAATGTGATTGCAGACAGAAGTATTCCAATTTAGTGAAATCCAAAAAAAGAGGCAGCTGAGCTGATGAGGACTCAATGAACTGATGAGATAAAATAATAGAATCATATTTTATGGAAGATAAAACAAATTGGTATCTTACATGGTTTTTTCCTCCAAATATAAAATCTTCAGGGCTGCTAGAAGCAGGAGAAATCGGATTTAAAAAACTAACATGGCAAAAAGGATTAAAAAGTTTATCTATTCATCTATCTCCCCTAAGTTTTGATGCTTAAAAGATGAAATTAGTAAAATAATTCTTAGACCTTAATATTTCAATGTTGAGTAAAGCTTATTTTTAATGATATATCCATGGAATATAGTTAGTGAAAAAGAGATAAGAAAAACAGGCAGCTTTTCCTAATGAATGACTCAATGAAAATTGATTTCCCCATTCTTAAAGCAAATTTAAACCCAAACAAGCATATATTTATTTTTGCAGATCTACTTCATTTCATGAAACCAACACTGTACAACTTCTAATGGTAATGATTGTTACAGTATATATTCCAATTTACATTAATTTGCCAGTTTTATAAGTACCCCAAGAAACATATTGCAGGACACAATTTCTAGAGGACACAAGATTATGATTCCTAAAGTCTTTTTACAGGCATCATCAGTCATTGTGGAAACAGGATGTTGGACCACAGAGACTTTTGATCTGATCCCATACAACTCTTCTTAAAATGGAGTTTTCTCCTACACCTTTAGGGATGCCACCGGGAGCCTGAGAGACAACTGTACTTTGTTTAGTGATTGTTATTATTCCACTATCTTAGTTTTTATTTTTTTTAAAATGTGTTCAATTGTTTTAATCAACGTTCTATTGTTTTAATTGTCAGTGAGGGTTGTATGCAGCCCAGAGCCATGTTCAATGAGATGGGGAGGGGTATATAAATTTGCTAAATAAATGTTTTCCACTGAAATCTGGATCAACCATAGCTTCACAGGAATACTGATCTCAAGTGCAGGCCTTCATAGGAACACGAGGCCGTCACTTGCAATTTTGACAAAGTAAATATTGGATTTAGCCCTGTCTCCACGCTCCCACCGACCGCTAACACCTTCTCCACAAAGCTTGCCCTGGGTCTTGTTCCTCAAGCCTTCTAAGGCGCAACCAATATTGGCACAGGAAGACAGGAAAACCCAAAGGTGCTTTTTTCAAGAGGCAACTGGACTTTCTTGTTTTTTCTTTGAAGACGTTTCACTTCTCATCCAAGAAGCTTCTTCAGCTCTGACTGGATGATGGGGAATGAAAGGATTTATATTCCCCACCATCCAGTCAGAGCTGAAGAAGCTTCTTGGTTGAGAAGCGAAAAGTCTTCAAAGAAAAATAAAAACCAGAAAGTCCAGTGGCCTCTTGAAAAAAGCACCTTTGGGACAACCATGAGCTGGATAACTGAGAATCTCCAGACATTTAGCGAAGACAAGAAAACCACCAGCAAACGGCGAAACTAATAACCAACCAAGAATCCCTACCCTGGTCAACGGACAGGCCTTGAGTCCTGGCACGTTTTAAACCATTTTGCAGACTAGCCCCATTTACTCCTGTAGTAAAGCTTACTCAGGGCCGCTTTTCACTCCGTGGACCGTTTCCACGTGCATTGGACCGCGATCCCCATTTTCCCCTGGCCAGTCACAACTGGGAACGATGGGACTTGGAATCAAACGCATCTGGAGGCCCCAGCCTCAGACACGGAGGCCCCGGAGCTCACTTATCGGCGGGACCTCTATAAGACGTCTAGTTTTATGCATGGCTTGGAAAACGAAACTCAGACCGCCTCCAACGTCTATCAAACGGGGGTTGCGAAGTACAGTTTCCCTTCCCCCAGCTCGGGCCTCCCTAACCTCTTTATCCGTCGCTTTCTCCACCACTCCCAAAAGCGCGTAGAGGTCCAACTCCAGCAGTTCTTTATCGACCGCCATTTCCCTCAAGACTCGCTTCTTCAGACAGTTCCCCACCGGGATGATTCTCGCTCGAGCTTTTTTCTTCCCTTCCCCCACTCCTTCGTCCCCCGACAGCGATTTGGCTTCTGGGAAACGTGGACTTTTCTCTTTAGGAACGTCTCTTCTCCGGACGGAAGATGGAAGTCGAGCAAACTACAATTCCCAGCATGCCAGGTCGGCCCTCGTCATCGTGATGCCATTAGAACTTTCCGGAGCCGTGATTGGACAAATCGCCGAAACCCCAGCAAGCGCTGCGTCAGGGATAGTGGGCGGGGAAGAGTCTCTAGGAAATGTAGTTACAGAACAGTACTGTATTGTATTGCATGTCACCTACTTAGACCCCAGGGTCGTAGAAGGGCTGTAAGTATACATCTGGTCGTCGCTTGCGGTAAAAGGAGCAGTGGGCAGACTTTGAAAAAGGCAGAAAAGGCCTGCTGGATTAGACTAGAGTATCAGATTATCAGGCTAGATTAGCCTTCCTTTCATAAAGTTTCCTTAATTTTTTCCTTTTTTCGTAAGCATCTTGGGGTAACCTTCCCCAATCCAACGCTCTCCTGATGTGTTGTACTACAATTCCGATAATTCCTAATGTGATTGTAGTTTTCCATACCTAGCTGGACACGGTGGGGATTTGGCCTGCATCTTTAAGGGGGTGACAGGCTTGAAAAGTTGTTTATAGGGGAGTGTGCTGATTTATTTCCCTAATTCACCATGGCAGTCAATGAAGAAAGGAAGGGAGAGAGAAAATATCCAAAAGTAAACTTGTATCTTTTCAAATAGTTAAGGGGTCATAAATGATTCCCCCCCCCCTTTCAATAAAGTTTTGTGCTGTTTTTTTGTTCTGAATAGAATCTACTTTTTGGAAGAGACTATTGTATGTTGATCTGCTATGGGTCTGCTTCTGAACATTGTAAAGATAAAATGAATTGCAGGAATTGTTCTAGATAAGAATTAGGGAATTTAGGATTAACACATTTGAAAGATACTGGGTTGGAAAGCCTAATCTTTGAATTTTTGTTTCTTTCTCCATGCTTTTAATTGTTATTAGGTAACCAAATTTATAGTATGTTTTTTTAAATTATGAAAGCAAAATCAAGTACCACTGTCACCTCTTTAATAGATCATGTTTTCATTGAATCATTATCAGCATTTTATACTTCACTCTTATTCTTTGTTCTATCTCTGAAAAGCGAACCATGGGATAGCTGCTTGCAGACAAAATAGAATCACGTTGTCCCCACTGGTATATTTTGTGAAAACTCTAAGAACCAACTCAGCTGGCATCATGGATAACAGGTGTTATGGCTGTGCATCAAAGTTTACTATCTTCAAGAAACGGGCAAGTTTTTCTTCACTACTCAGTGTCAGCACTTGCAGAAACTGAACTTGATAAATCTGTGTTGAGAGAAATGCGATCTCATACAGTAAAATATGAAATTCTCTTTTGGTAGAATGCATTCAGATTTCATGTTTCAGATTCATGCTTCCTTTGGTTCCTGTAATTTTAGAGTTTTAGGTATTTTAATATTTTCAATTATTTTAATATTTTACATTTTATTTGTTTTTATGGATTTTCTGATCCTGTATACTGCCCAGAGTCTGTTGGAGTTGGACAGCTATAAATTTTTGAATAAATAAATAAATGATGGATGCTAAGCAGGTCTCTGCCTTTCAGTTTCAGTTGTTTGACTGTTCTGTTTTTCTATAATAAAATAACCAATAAGGGATCTTTCCTTAAAAGGTCCCAGAAAATGGTTCTGGTTTCACTTTGAAGACTGATCTGTCTATTTTGATGCACAGTGAGTGGAGAATTCACATAAAATGAATTAAACAGGTTACGCAAAATACAATGATAAACTCATACATTAATGTTAAAATATTCACAGGGAAAAATGTGTGATACTGATGCATGATTCCAGGTCATCTGCTTTTAAGAAGTTCTCCAGTAAATATTGATGCTTTGTCTGCCAGTGCATCACTGATAATGTTTTATCAATCTTAAAACTGGATGGAAGGAATTCACCAATGGTGGGGGGAAATAATTTAAATAATAGCATATGACACCAACTTCTTCCTAAGGAAAATATGAAAAGACTTCTGCCCAAAAATGTCTAAGTCTTGGAGAATTTTGATTAGCTAATGATCACTATAGTATATGCTGTGGCACGTAAACTCTTTTGTTTTCCCTACTCTTTGTCTATTGTTTGCATTGCTGTTTTGATTGTTAACTGTTTCAATATTTCTTGCCATTACTTGCTTTAAAAAATAGTAGGATATGAACAGAATAAAATAAATGTTATAGTATACAGGTGTTATATTCTGTGCTCTTGCATGTAAGACATGTGCTTTGAAGGAGCCTAGAGGGAAAAAAAACCCTGTTTTCATATTGACTTTCCACAACAAGAGAATTCAGTTTCAAGCTGGCTGGCTGGCTTGCTTAGTTGTTTGTTTGTTATAGCTGTCCATCTCACTTTTACATGGTCTAAGCAGTTTACAATAAATCAAAATAAAATGTGTAAAATACACAATATAAAAAATAAAAGTAAAACATATAGCAGTCGGGCATAATCTAACCAATCACCCACACAACCAGGAAATGAGCTCTAACCCATGCCCAGGGCCTCTGACTGAGGCACAAAGACCTATATTTTCTTCCCCAGGAGGCCTTAACAAGCCAGGAGTTACGTGAATGTAACACAAGGTCCTATCAGTCCTGAGGAGCCTGATCACTTTCTCAGGCCAAACAGGATCTCCCCAGGTAACCAAACTAGACCCAGACCCAGACACCACCACAGTATGGAAGTATCTGCCTTATGAATCTTATATAAGAAGGAAACTTCCAGTCGTTCTGCAGCAGTCTGATAAGTGTGTTTTCCTCCATTGATTTTTTTCCCTCCTCCTCAGAATGGTTGCAAGGGTTGTGGTGGAGGATTTTGCTCAAGCTGCCTTGCATTCAGTGCCACTGTTCCTCGTTGTGGGGACACTCAGCAGAAGGTTTGCAAGAAGTGCCATGGAGAGTTAACAAGGTAAGAACAGAACTGAATTCTGATCCAAGTGATGGATTGACAAAATTACAGAGCTCAATCAACTCAAGCAAGTTGCCACTTTAGCATTCTGTGTATTAGCTGAAATCCACACAATCGTTTTGGAAATGTATCACTATATTCTTTATTCTACAATGTTAAAAGATTTTTCTGGGTGATGAATTCTGGCATTAAGTTCAGATGCTTATTGGCTCAGAGTTTCTCTCTCATTTGGGGGGGGGGAGGTTGTATAAGATCTATCAACTCTCATGACATCTAAAGTGCCTGACTGTGTCACATAAGGAATGTAGACAGGGTTGTGCTATATACAGAGGTGGGTTCCCACCAGTTCTAACTGGTTCTTTAGAACCATTAGTAAAGCGGCGATGATGTCACGGAGCCGGTTCTGTTGGTGCCGGTCCGTGGGCGCCGCCATCTTGGATTTTGCTTCTGTGCATGCGCAAACCTGAGCAAACCAGCAGCAAAACGATCCACAACCCACCCCTGGCTATATACAATACTAATGCAAAATAAATATATATTTATTTTGCACATATTCTGACTTCCAAGTGTTAGAGGGATAGATTCAGCCAAATAAAACATTGGTAATTAGTCCCAAATCGGTTTATACATTTCACAATGTAGCAGTTTTAACCTCTATTTTATGACATTCTTATTTTTCTTTTCAGCGCACCATCTCAGTCAAATTCAGCTAGATGGTCTCCACCAGAGAACTATAAGAAGTGAGTTCCAATAATCACAAAACTAATTTTGCTTTGTGAACTTTATATATTTGTAAAGCAAAGTGTATATATGTGTTATGATGAATCACCAGTGGCCTTAGCCATTTAATAGCCATTTTTTAAATTCCTACTTGTTGCAGGATTTGAATTCCTTATATTAACAATCCCCCCAAAAAAAGTAATTTCTTTCTCAAAATAACTAGGACTTTTCAACAATTTTCTCACTATAGATCTTGTTAGTTAAAAAAAATTCCAAGAACCTCTGATCAAGAAGCAAGCACCAGAGATACAAAATTTGCCAATAATATGAAAAACTAAGAATAATATGCATACACTGAGGGGTATATATCTAGGATATGTATGACAGTTTAATATTGTGATACTGAAAAATTGTGCATTAAAACCACTATTTTTGATGTCACCTAGAATGAATCTTGTTAGGAATGCTTAACTGAAGTCACTTGAGCACCTATCTTTTGCCTGTCTGCCTTTGTAAATGCAGTTCTCATGTATATTTACTCCCTCCTACTCTCCGTCTAAAATAACAATAGTAAAACAGGAAACAGTACTTTTATAAACAAACAACTGTTTCAGCCCTAAACAAGATTGGCTTCTAATGGCAGTGGAGCAGAGTTTAACAACTAAGAGATTTCAGCATAAGAGTAAAATGTTTCACTCTGGCCAATCTATACATCCAGAATAATAAGGGTATCAAAAGTAATTGCTAATCCTGATATACCGTAATCTTCCTCTGAACTTCCGTGGTGCCGCAGTGGTTAGAATACAGTATTTCAGGCTAACTCTGCCCACAGTCAGGAGTTTAATCCTGACCGGCTCAAGGTTGACTCAGCCTTCCATCCTTTCGAGGTCAGTAAAGTGAGGACCCAGATTGTTGGGGACAATAGGCTGACATTGTAAATGCTCAAAGAGTGCTGTAAAGCATTATGGAGCGGTATATCATTCTAAGTGCAATTGCTATTGCTATCTGTAAGGACTGATCCATTCACTTGTGATTGTAGGTTGCTTGATGAGTCAGTGCTGTAGAACATGTGAATGAACTTGGCAAACATTTCTCTGTTTCTGAGTCTTGCAAGGCTCACATCACATGTCATTTGTCAATTGATGCCCCAGTGATTAAACTGTGTGTGTGTGCGAATCAGGTCTTAGAGAAGCATTTATGATAATCCCGTTAATTCACACAGGACTTGTTTTTGCAGGCGGATTGCAGCTCTTGAAGCTAAGCAGAACCAGACGCAGAGCTCTCACAAGGGCTTGGTGAAATCTCAGAGTCAGACAGACTCCAGATATCAAGGGTTTTCAAAAGAGGATAAGATTCTAATAGAGAGACTGGAGAGGCTCAAGAAGGCAGCAAGGCCTAGTGAGTTGCTCATATTTTCATGCTGGGGTCTGCTGCAGATAGAACATAAATCAGAATTCAAGAACAGGATTCTTATAATGTTCAATTTATGCATGCAAACAGAGAAGCTGTCTGACTTATACTCTTGAAACAGTTTCTAAAAGAAGGCAACGTGAGCATCAATGCCTCGGTTTTTGTTTCCGTAGTAGATTAACATTGAGCATGCGAAATTAGATTCATGTATTTTCTCCCCCCCCCTTAAATTTTGGCTTACAAGTGCTTAATGTTGGGTCGTTGCTATTCTCTTAGTTTGCATTTCGTTCTGCAAATGTTTTATTACCGGGCTGAGTAACATCATCAGTGTAGGGGGAGTGGAGAGAACAATGCAGTAGTTTTTCTGTTCGCAGGAAAAAAGATTAGGTGCCCTTTTCTGAGCAACTTGCTATTTAACAGAGATGATTTTTGATGGGTGCATGGTGAGGCCAATATTGACAATTCCATAACCCTGAATCAACACTGCCAGTTTCTGCATTTTAAAATGTGCCATTTTGCCATTGGTTTATATGTACGGAAATAGTTTTATGCTTCTTTTGGTCACTATTAGCAAATAAATCTGCTTTTAAATTGCACAGAGTCTATTCCATCCCAGGCGGAGATAGAATCTAGGCTGGCGGCACTGAAAGTGGACTCTGGAAGATCCATTCCGACATCCCAAGAGATAGAAGACCGTTTGGCAGCCTTGCAAGGCAGAACACCTCCATCTGCAGCCCCCAGACCCGTAAGCTACCATTGCTTAAAAACAGACCTTTCCCAGAGTTTTTCTAGCCAGACAAAATGGTTGAAAATTACCTGGCTGTTTTGATTTGCCCCCAGATTGCAATGTTTAAATGGGACAGAAAGGAAAATCATTAATATACGGGCAGTCGTTATTTTAACTATTTAATTTAGCTTTAGTTTTAGCTTTATTATTAGAGTTGGAAGGGACCTTGTAGGTCATCTAGTCCAACCCCCTGCTCAAGCAGGAGTTCCTACACCACTTGAGACAGATGGCAGTCCAGTCTCTCCTTGAAGGTCGCAAGTGTTGGGGCTCTCACAACCTCTGCTGGCAAGCTGTTCCACTGGTTGATCGCAGCTTAATTAAATGTAATTACCTGTACCTCTCTTGCTTTGGTCAGGTATACCAGGTCTCCAACAGCAAGACCCAGGTGGAGCAGTCAGACGACCTGCTGAACCAGATGGCTGAAGAAGTCGCCATTGATGAGAGTGGAGGCTTCACAATTACATCTCAAGGTTTCTCTTTAGCTTTAATATGGATTCTTAGTTTTGATGTAGAAATGGAAGCAAGTAGGTCCTGAAATCTCATGCAACAAAGTGCCCCACCACTACTGTTGATGATCAAGGGGTTGCAAAAATGGCCCTTCCAGAGTTCTTGCATTGATTCCAAACCCTCCTCCTTAGCACCCAGTTCAATTTTGCCACTGAAATCCTATTTGTCTTCAGATTTTATTGAGATAATGTCACTATTTATTAATGGGTGAATCAAATAATTGTCTATTCAGTCTCTGCTTTAAGACTCCCAGCTAGAAAACAATCTACCATCTTGTGCTCCTTTAACAAAGAGCACTTCATTGTCAAAAAAAATTTCCTAAGGTTCATCTGAAATTTGCATTTTCCTAACATGGTTATTATTTGGTGCTTGCATTCAGGGAAGGTAGAGAGCAGATTATTACTTTCTTCAGCGTGTGACACCCTGTCAGATATTTGAAAAGAGCTATCATATTAATACCCTTATCCCCAGTCAAGGCAAAATCTTTCTGTAGGCTATAGGGCAGTGATGGCGAACCTATGGCACGGGTGCCACAGGTGGCACGCAGAGCCATATCTGCCGGCACGCGAGCTGTTGCCCTAGCTCAGCTCCAGCGCGCATGTGCGTGCCCGCCAGCTGATTTCTGGCTCACACGGAGGTTCTGGGAGGGCGATTTCGGCCTCCGGAGGGCCTCCGGGGTAGCAGGGGGAGCATTTTCGCCCTCCCCAAACTCCAAGAAAGCCTCTGGAGCCTGGGGAGGACAAAAAACGGGCCTACTGGGCCCACTGGAAGTCGGGAAACGGGGGAGTGGGGAGGGTCGTGCATGCATGCACAAGGGGGGTGGGGCGAGTGGGGGGCTTTGAATTATGGGTGTGGGCACGCATGCGTGTCTGATAGCGCGCGCGTGCACTATTTCGGCACCCAAGGAAAAAAAGGTTCGCCATCACTGCTATAGGGATTCTTGTTTCCTGCCTTGTTTGACACAGCCTTTTTGAGTGCTGAGTGCTGACAGGAGGAAAACTCTTAGATCAGAGGCTGACTGAAGATTAAAAAAAAACACTACTCAAATTTGTATGGGAAAAACAGAAGAGACTGGTGAACCAGCTACAAACCTTTGAATTATCTCTTGTCTTTTAAAATCTTGGATTCAAACTTATTTATTATGAGACAGCTAGCAATGGAATGAATGAACTGACGCTAGTATGATTAAACTGTGGCATAATTAAGAGTGTTTAGACTGTGACGTGTTTTATTTTTGGCAAATTATTGTAATGGCTGAGTGATTGTGGTGCAGCTGTGAATTCTCTACGTTTTTGCTGTTTCAGAAGTGAGGACACAGAACTGGAATGATTTAAATCAAACAGATGGCACTGCAGGCATTTCCGATCTGTCTCTCAGGCAGTTGGAGGAGGAGAAAAATAAACTATTGGCACAGGCTGCTGCTGAACTCAGGGAAGAGAACACTAGGGAGGAAAAGATTTTGGAAGTGGCCAAGCGATTGGCAGTTTTGAAAGGCAAAGATCCTGAGACAGGTACAGTATGTAACAAAAAGTATTCAGGTCAGCTCAGGGAGACATTCGTTTATCTGACAAGAAGTCATAATTCTCAGAAGAACTTCTATTTCCTGGTGCTAGGATTTTGATTCATTTAAAAGCAGATAATTAATAGAGATTGATAGCTGGGAAGTGATGTTAACGGAAATTGTTTGTCTCACAAGCAAAGCTGTGAAACCAAAGCTCTCTTTGTTCCAACAGGCTAGACAAACAGGGTACATTCATGGGGTTTCTCCAAGCCTGGCACCAGCATATGGCACTGCTCAGCAGCTGATGGGCCGTTGGGTTCTTTTGTTTATGCTTTTCAAGATTTGGGTTATTGTTTATGCAGTCATCCTGATGAAGTATCAGTCTGGGGCAGCGGTGAAATCTACTTACCTTCCCTACTGGTTCGGAAGCATGCGTTTGCACGCACGCGCGCCACTGTCGTGCATGCTTTTTCACCCTCTGCGCATGCACAGAAGGCTTTGCACAAATGCGCAGAGGGTTAAAAAGAAAATGGCGACCGCCGGGCGGGTGGGCGGAGTCTCGCGCTGCTGCCACTACCGGTTCTCTGAACCACTGGCAGCCACTGCTACTGGTATGCCCAAACCGGGCCAAACTGGTAGCATTTCACCCCTGGTCTGGGGCATAGTGATTGTGTGGCACAACTGATTGATTCACTGCTGCTGTTGTCTGTAGGATAAGTCTATAAGACTTCCAAATGGGAGGTTCTGACCTTTGGTAGAGATGTAAAATTTCCGGAAATTTTGAAGCTCGGAAAAAAACCTGGTTTTTTTCCGTTTTTTTCGGGGGGCGGGGACGGAAATTTTTGGAAAAATTGAAAAAAATGCTACATTAGCACTTTTTTTGTCTTTTTAAGATTGAAAGTCATTCTGTTACTTTAGGAACATAAAATATGACTATGGACAATTTGACTTGGCATAAAATTATCACAACTAGCATATTAAAAATATAGTGTAGCCAAACAATTATCACAAACAGAATTTACTTTTTTATAATATTTATTTGTAACAAAGGGAGCAACAATCTCCTGAACTGCTTACTAGTTTACTTTCAGGTCCTTTTTGTTGCTCTGTATTTTCTTCCAATGCTTTTGAGGCCTAGTGAAGAGGACAGAACAAACCAAACCAAACACACCCACTAACATGCAAAAGCAAAACTGAAACCTTTTTCTTGTTACAATAGCAGCACCTCCTAAAGGAAGAAATGCATACTGTTCTTGCATTGGAGGGTCAGTTTGTTACCTAGGACTTGCTTGTCCTCACTCAGTGCACAGAAATTAGAATAATCTGATATCATACATTTTTTTTAGAAATGATTTGGAAAATATTTAAACACCCTGTCTTAAAATATTTTATTCATCATGTTAAAATAAAATATTCCACAATGTTTTTTTTCTTTTTTCAATTTTTCCAATTTTTTGGAAAAAAACAAAAAAGCCTTGAAGAAAAAAATGGGAAAAAACCGTTTCCCCCCCCCCGAATTTTTCCGTTTTTTTTCCGGGCCTTCACATCTCTAACCTTGGATTAATCCTCCACATGAGGTTTTGCAGAGGCCTCCTCCACTTTAAAGTTTATACATTTTTACATCTCAAGTATACGTTCTTTAAAATAGCTTCACTTCAATATTAACCCCTAGTATTGCTCATATAATTGTCCCACTGGCATATCAGCATCACACTAGCACACTCATGTCTCTCACGAAGAAGCCAAGGAGCTAAAGAAAACCGTAGCTGGCCCTTTTCTTTTAGTAGAAACCTAATATGTAGAAATCAGGGTATGAAGGGATTTTTTTTTTATTAATACAGAGATAAAATGAATTGTGATATTGCAGGTAAACTGCTGCGAGTGGCACAGTGATCTGCCAGCATTAATAGGTTAGATTATCACTGGCAATGGAAAAAGACAAACCTCAGATGCTTAGAAATCACACTGGCTTTGAGAAGGTGGTGTCAGAAGTGATATACAACCCTGAATCCTTCCAGAAACAGAATTAACACAATACTTTTGAGGATGAATGAGAATAGATCAATTACAGAGGAGAAAAGAATGTTTTTGAGAAAAGGACCAAGGAGAACAAAGATGAGGAGAATGGCCTACTGGCTACTTTGAGACCAAAGAATATCTGTATCAGAGGATGGGATAGAGAGTACTTGAGGGTCTTTCAGGACCTTTCAAATCAGAATGGATTGAAGTTGGGCTTTCAAATATTCTCTCTTCTGCTTTACAAGGACTTGGAAGTATTAAGGCTCAAATTAATCCCACTGTATGGGAGAATTTATGGAAGGCAAGAAAGTACCGTATTTTTCAGAGTATAAGACGCACCGAAGTATAAGACGCACCTTAGTTTTGGGGGAGGAAAACAAGGAAAAAAGGCCTCTGCCTCCAAGCAATTTGCCAAACAGCAAACAGCACAGATGATATATGCTGTTTGCTGTGTATTTCTGTGCATGTGTGCCTGACCCATAGAAATAGCAAAGAATTGGAGAAATGTACATTATGCCAGAAAGTTTTCTTAAATGTAGTCACACTAACTCCTCCCAATTATTTAAATAGATCTATTCCAAGGTAACTAAACTCTAATACTAAACAGGACACTGTTACATTTCAGACTATACTTGTACAGAGCTGTTAAAATTAATTAAAATTTCTGAAAGTATACATTATTCTCTATTATTTAAAAGAAGATACAATAGCACTGGGCCTCTTCAGAGCAAGCATTTATTTTAAAAAGCTTCTTTATTTTGTTGCGTTGTCTAGATTTACAGGGATCTCCAACCTTGGCAACTTTAAGACTTGTGGACTTCAACTCCCAGAATTCCACAGCCAGCAAAGCTAACAAAGCTGGCTGTGGAATTCTGGGAGTTGAAGTCCACAAGTCTTAAAATTGCCCCTGGCTCTAGAACAATAATAAAGCAGTCTTTAAAAAATAAGTCTAATAATTTGAACATTCTACAGACATTTTATAGTTATTCACTTACCCCTTTCCATCCAGTTCAGCAAAAAATAAAAATCTGCGAGTCTCTCCCAGTTATTTGCCTCTTTGCAGTTTCACTTTCATTTTCCCACCTGGCAAGTCAGCTGTAGGTCGGGAAATGCTAGTGACTTGCTTTGCTTTACAGGCTCTTCCCTCTTTGCTGCAAACAGGTAAATTTCTGGAAGACAGAGGCCAAAGGGTGTGGGTGGGTGGGTGGGTGGGTCTACATTCGGTGTATAAGACGCACCCAAGTTTTCACCCTCTTTTTGGGGGTAAAAAGGTGTGTCTTATACTCTGAAAAATACGGTATGTTGTACAGCATGATCTGTGGATGTTTGCAGTAACTTGAAATGATGAAAAGCTACCTTGATGAAATCATTATTATATCTTTAGTTTTCTTTTTCTTTCTTCAACAGTTACTTTGGATGATTACAAACTCCCCAATAGTGATGAAGATGAGGAGGAAGCCATCCAGAGAGTTTTGAAACAGGTCTCTTGCAGCTGACGTTACTTCTGCAGAGTTAATCTGATACCTTTTACTTCACACCCAAGCCTGGTTTTTCCCCTGTATTAACCTTTTAAACCTTCTGAGTGGGTTCAGAAGATAAAATGCGGCTTTGTCAGTTTTGTAGCTGAGTAAGGATTTGAAATTTGAAATGCTTATTTAGATGGACGTTTGCTAAACTGAAAATTAAGAGAGTAGAAGGAAGCAGCGCCTGAGGGTACTTGTTCTTTGAAAGAGAGATGAACGATAAACTTAATAAATAAATTTATTATATATTTTATTTTTTTTGTTACCAGCTTACTGAAGAAGCAGCTCTGGATGAAGCAAGCGGCTTCAATATTTCCCCAAATCAGTCTGCAACGGTACAGTCGAATTCCACTGAGAAAACCAAGGTGAGGAATACCCCTGGATACACACATGCATGGCATTGTGACGCTTGTATCTTCAGGACTGCAACTAAGGGCCAACAAATAGTCAGATCCCTCAAATACCTGTGGATCTTATCCTGAAGCTGAAAGACAAATGGTTTCCCCAGGGTCAACTTGCCCCAAGCTTAATACTTACCCATCATTTTGCACAGGGCTGGCCAGTTTCTATACAGAATTGGCAGCAGCCTGCCAGGTTTGGATAGTAGGGTTGGTGTTCATGTAAGCACGGGAAAGTGAATGGGAATACATTCTTGAATTGTCAGGCATTAAAAACAGGTGCATTTCAGTTATCTAAAGAATTATTATAGGTATTTTAGTAATCCTACAATTGCATTGGATAGAGGCTATGTAGAAGAGATGCAAGCCTTGAACCAGAGCATCCTGGCTCAGAATGCTCACTGCTTTTCCTGTCTTAAGTTATCCAACCTGGGTATTTGCTTAACATACATTCGAAATACTTTAGGCTACAATCTTACACCGTATTCAGCTAGATTACTTCTGAGTAGGTAAACATAGCATTAGAAATCAGAGTTCCTGAACACTCTGTTGTTGTTCTATGTTCTTGCTCTGACTGTGGGTTCTCAGCTTATACCCTCTAAGTGCCCAGCTCATCTTTCTCCTTCCTACCATTGGATCTCTTGTCCTTTAGATACATACATAATGCATTTATTTTTAAATGGAATAAAATGTGAAATGACAACATCTTGTAAAATGTCCACTAATGTTATACAAATAGCTACTTCAGCAATACATTTTGGGTTCTATTGATGAATAGATTTAGAGGAAATGTATGGAAGAAGACAGTGATGCCTATTTCTACACCTGTCCTTTAAAACCAGGAGGAACCATTACTATGGATTTTCCATAATGTGGTTGTATTTGTGTATCTCCTCCATTAGGCACAAGCTCCAGCTGTCGCTAAACAGCTAATCCGGCCTGCCAAAACACCAGACAGCGATGAGGAAGAATTACCCTGGTGCTGTATCTGCAATGAAGATGCCACTGTGCGCTGCCACAGCTGTGATGATGACCTCTATTGCCAGCGCTGCTTCAGGTAACAGACAAAGTGTCATTGGGCAAGATGCAGGTTCCCTTGCTATTTCTTTAGGACACAGAAAGGCTGAAGCAAACCTCTTGAACTGAAGACACCATAAATGAATCAGCATAATTGGCAGAATATATAGTGTTAAACAGTGGTGGGATCCTGCCGGTTTAATAACCGGTTCGGTGATCGCGCGCTTTGCGCATGTGCGTGTGTGCGCAGTTTTACGAAAACTTACCTTCCGTGTTACTGCTGGGAAGAAACACAGCTGAGGTGCGGCAATCTGCTCTGCCGCGCGAATCAGCTGAGAAGATATATGTCAGTAAAGCGCAGGGGCGGGCAGATGGGCAGGCCCACCTGATTGTCGGAGCGAACCGGTTCACTCCCAGCTGATCGTCGGAGCATCCGATTCATCCAAACTGGTAGAATCCCACCCCTGGTTAAAGCTGCAGACCCAGTTCTTGAATCCTATGAGGAATTCTCTTTTGGGTAGCAGCTTCCTGCAGCACTAAAATGGTTTTCCCAAGAGATGGGGAATCTCCCAGGTAAGCAGTGTGAGGAGAAGAAGAGGTGCAATTGAAAAGGGAAGTTGCCGGAAAATACCTTCATATGTCTGTCTCGTATGTCAAAACTTGGTTACTTTGCTTATAGTACCCGACTCTCCTGATTGGCATAGCCAACTTTTGCTTAACATTGGCTAAAATTCCTGTTTTGGTTTTAGGGAAAGCCACAATGAGTATGATTGGAAGGAGCACAGAACATCTGGCTATCGTCCTCCCCAACAGCAAAAATGAGCCCAAAGAGCAGGATGGGAAAGGTTTGAAAAAGGCATCGGCCAGAAATGTTTTCCACTCTGCATCAGCTGGGCCACAAAAATCAACTCTGGAATACCAAGGAAGAGCAAACCTATATTTGGCAAGAACAAGCAGTCACAATGAAGTTAAATGAGACACTGAAGCTGGTTTGTTTTGTGAATAAGCCATGGAGAGAGATACGGTTAAATAGGAAGGTTATTGTGCTCCTGAGGACTATGATTAGTGGAAAAATATAATATGAATATTTAAAAAGATAATAAAGGATACGAAGAAAATAGTGCATTGAACTTGTACTCTGTTTCTCTGTTACAAAAAAATTAGAACCTTATATTTTCTGATTATTAGCAGCATCAAAAAAAATTAAGTCACTTTAAAAATTATGTACTGTCCTCAAAACTTATGTACTGTCCTGTTGCTTTTGGCAGTCCATGGACATTCCTGAGGCTGCCTAATTGGATTGAGGTTCACATCTGCATCATGTACATTCCAGTATGCCTCCCATTGTCGCTCCTTACCAAAGATCATGAAGTATTTGGGGTTTTACAGGATATGGAAAAGTCTTTGCAGAGACCAAGCGAAATGGTCAGTGAAGGTACCATTTTCAGGTTGATATCTGTAGAAGGGCTTCTGTTACCTTATGCTGATCTCATAACCCAACTATGCTCATTCACTAATTTTTCTTTCAGTTATACCAATCGTCTGTTGAAATGCACATGGGGCAAGGCGATTGATTGAAATGTGGGTGCTTAAGAAACTATGAAATTGAGACTTCTCAGATACGTCATTCCTGAGACATCATTTTTTCATTTCAGGTGTATGTCATTCCTCTCCTCACTGTCAGTTTTCACTAGAATTGTTCCTCCTGGAGCACCTGGTGGAGAGAATTGTGTCCACTTGCCTTTCTCCTCCAGGTTTCAGGCATCAGGAAGAATGAGAAACTAGCTACCATGTTTTCCCGAAAATAAGACTGGGTCTTATATTAATTTTTGCTCCAAAAGACGTATTAAGGTTTATTTTCGGGTTAGGTCTTATTTTGGGGGGAATATGGTACTAAATGTGTCTGTTTGGCTGACAATCTTAACGGGCTTATTTTGTGTTGGGGGGTAGGGCTTATGAACATCCTGAAAAATCATGCTAGGGCTTATTTTACACTTGGGTCTTATTTTCAGGGAAACACAGTATTAATTCAGCCCACTGCTACCTCATTGATGTTCAATGTTGGCCTTATGTTACTTGCACAATATATGGGATGGGGGGAGGGAGCCAAGATGGCTCTTGATACCCTTCCAAATTCTCTTGACAATCAGCCATAAACCTCACACTGCTGTAGTTTTTTCCTCATCTTGTCATCTCTTCTATATGAGAGATTCTCCCTGTAGGTATAGTTTATAGAACAGAATGGGATATATGTTTTGTTAGTGATTTGTTTCTTCTTTTAAGCTTGGGAATCAACAAATGATCTCCATTAGTGTATGACTTCCAATATACAATGCACTTTCAATTTAAATAAATTAAGTCATTCTTTTTCATTTGATTTAAATTTCATTATTTTATCTATTTTTAAAGTTTCTTTATCCCCTCCCATCTTGTGGTAAGGTCTTCAGTATGTTCCTCAAAGGTTAAAGCAGCCCTTAAAATTGATAGTTCAGATGACAATCACACAAAATAATAAATGAGTTTACATTCTCCTTTATTGTTCTGCTTTTCTCCAAATTAACTTAGTCTTGAATACATGAATCCATATGGCCAAATTATTCTACATATTTGAATTTAGGGCAATAAAATGACTTTTCTTCCCAGATTGACAGCTCTGCAGAAACTGAATTTATCTGTTTTAAGAAGTTAAGATTGTGTTAAACAAAAGGCTAACAACTCCCCACCCCTACTCTTGGCATTAATTTATATCTATCAATAGCTGATCTCGTAATAATTTCCTCACTGAAACTTTTGTCCTTTGCATGTAATTGTGACTTAGGTGAATTAAAGAACAACCTTCTATGCCAAGTCATGAATTTGGCAAGAATCTCAATGCAATCAGATATGAACAGACAAAGAGATTCATTCAAATTGTCTCAGGTTCTATGGTAATTGCAGGATAAATAAATCCAGTAATGCCTGCACAATTTCTAGCATTGTAGCATTGTATATATTACTAGGTTTGGATATCTTCCAAAGGTACAATAAATACTTCAAAAGGCAGCAAGTTTTAAAGAGTCACATAAAAATGGCAAATATTTAATTGATGGTTCTGTATTGGGAAATAATGGCAACTTTTTATAATGCTTGTGGAAACTATTTTGAAAGTTAATCATTTACTTACACATTTAAGCACATTACAACACTAAAAGTATATCACAAAGATTAAATCAATGAGCAAATCATTGAAATCCCCCAGGAAACCAATAAATAAACCTTCAAAAGAATCAACAATAATTACACTGGGTTTTGGAAAAATTACTCAGTTATGGATTGATATTAAAATATAACAATAAAATTCACAAGGGAAGAACAAACCAACAACACACTGCTTTTCCTGGATATCCTCAAAAACAGAGGCAATGATGGCAAATTAGAAACACAATTGTAAAATTACTCACACCAACCAAATGTTCTTCTACCAAAGTAACAATCCAACTTACCATAAAAGAAGCTATGCAAGAACACTAAACAAGCACAAACACACTGCAGCAACCCTGAACGTCAGCAAAAAGAAACAGGAAGGAAACAACATCTTCCAACAAAATGGATTTCCACACAACTTTATCAAAAAGAACATGACCACTCAATCCAATATAGCACAATCAATACAAGCTGTGAAAAGGTTATCACTGGTATCCATCAAAAACATCTCAAAAAAACACCAACAGACTATTTTAATCTACAAACTATTATGGAATCAGCATAGCACACAAACCAACTAAAGCATCCTAAGTAAACAAAAAACCCACCAGCCCCTGCCCCCCCAAAATGAATCATCTACAACAGGGGTGTCAAACTTGATTTCATTGAGGGTTGTGTTTGACCTTGGGGGGGTGAGGGGGGCGTGGCCAGGGAGGGTGTGGTCAGCTCAACGTCACTCGTGTCAGGTGGCCCGAGCGCTCTACCAGCAAAAATAGGCTCCCAAGCTCCGTTTTCAGCTGTTTCGGCCTCCTGCAACCCTCTGCCAGCAAAAACGGAGCTTGGGAGAGGCACTGTGGGCCAGTCCTTCACTGTTTCCAGGGCAGTCCCGCGGGCCAGATCTAAGCACTCCGCGGGCCGGCCTTGAGTTTGACACTCTTGATCTACAACATACAGTATAAGAACTGAAAATAGCCATGTAGGACAAATGGAGAAGACTAGCAGAGAGCATTCATGAAAACCAACTAGGAATCAGAAGACATTTTGAAAACTTAATTTTATAACAGATGGACAGATTCAACCATAGTTTCATTTGGGAAACTCTGTGCATCCAAGATCAAGCCAAGTCCAAAAACACCAGAGAATTCCTGGAAGCCTGACATTTAGACATATAGGCCATCAACAGTACGTGGAGATAAACAACATCTACATGCCATTCAAAAGACACAATCTAAAATCCAAAAAGGAATCGAACAGACCAAAACACCTCCTCACCCGCAATCAACATCTAATTGGGCTGAGATTAACACTAAGATTAACATTAGACTAGCAATCAAGAAGTACACAATGCCCCAATCAAGGAACCACCAACTTAAACAAACAAGCTAACAGTAAACAACTATCTAATAAAGGAACCATCAACACTGACAGGGCAAACCATTAGTATATAAAATGAGAACAAACCTAACTCCCTGTTACCACTGGTGATATTACCTAGTTTGGTAATGAAACATCTGCAAGAAAACAACCAAGCTCATAGAGCACAAAGGACTCTACAGTTCAGACCTGAGCTACAAATATTCTCTTCTATCGAGACTTGATATTGCCTGGCAATCTTCCTGAAAGTACTAACCAAATCTAGCCCTACTTAGTTTTTCCAAGATTGGACAAGTCAGTTACAGGTAGTCCTCAACTTACAACAGTTCATTTAGTGACTGTTTGAAGTTACAACAGCACTGAAAAAGAGCCTTATGACTGTTTTTTCACCGTTTTACAACCGTTGCAGAAATCCCCATGGTCACATGATCAAAATTCAGACACTTGGCAACTGACTCATATTCATGAGGGTTGCAGTGACCCGGGGACATTGCTACCTTCTGACAAGCAAAGTCATTAGGGAAGACAGACTCACTTAATGACTGTGTTACTAACTTAACTGCACTGATTCACTTAACAATGGTGGCAAGAAAGGTCATAAAATTCACTTAATAAATGTCTCACTTAGCAACAGGAATTTGGGGCTCATTTGTGGTCATAAGATGAGGACTACCTATAGTTGCTGTTACAGCTTAGATCAGTGTTTTTCTAATTCTAAGGTGTATGGATATCAACTCCCAGAATTTCCACCCAATTCCTATTGTGTGAGTTTAAGCCCAGACATCTTCCAGTTGCCAAGTATGAAAAACACTGGCTTAGATTAAGTTAGTGAACATAACTTAGTGAAGTTGGCTTTATCACTTTTTGCAGACAGATTTTATATTGGCAACTGTGAACTGCACCGCCCAATTTGACAATTCCTTCTAAAGAGTGGCAAAAGATCTAATATCATATAGATTCTTGAATTTTTCCATAACAGCTTTTCTTGTTGTTTTAACATTATATGATACTTGCTTTTATGTTTTTGCTATTGTTCAGGTCAGTCTGCCTGTGAGGCCTTATTTTGAGAATAGAGATGCTGATAAAATAGGAAAAGTAGAGGTCAGGATTAACAGAGATTTTGTTTCTTTCAGACTCAGAATTCAGTTATGAGTTTGGTTTACAATATGTAGCCGGAAAAATGCAGGTGTGTAGAAGAAAGACATTCTCAAGAGAAAAATATTTCCAGGCTCATCTTCAGATCTAATGTCTCCTTCAATTTCTTTTGACAGTCTACAGTATTTCTCTAATCACATCAAATCTAATCCTCAAACCCCAACTCTTTTTGACCCTTGGTGTCAAAATAAAAAGTTTTACAGCCTTGAAGAACTGGTCAAACAAGTATGATAGAAAATGCATGGTAGAAAACCATTTAAGAAACTGATTAGCATTTGCACACCTTTAGTCACTTGTGAATAGCAGTGCATGTTCCATAGTTGTTTTCAACCACAAATGTCTCTTCATTTCCTTCAGCAGCAACAAGTCACTTCCCACAGTTATATGCATACACCAATGTACATTTTTAAAAATGGCTGGCCACAACATTAAAAAAATAATTAAAAGATAACAAAGTGAAATATAACCTCACAACACCAGGTTTTCAGCTTTGAAAAAATAAGATTGCCTGGCAGAGAGCAGGAAGAAGTTTGTATGGAAATAAAAAAGAAATGATTTTTACTTGAAGCTCTAATGTAGGTCCAGCCTGGCCTTATAAATATCTTGAATTCAAAGCTCAGACACTACCACAAGAGGGTGGTAGTCTTCTTAAGTTTCTTCCTAAGAAATCCCTAAAATATCAGGAACATCTGGAGCAGAGTCTCTCTGATAATTTTCAAAGATAGATTGAATTGTTTTATTGGCCAAGTGTGATTGGACACATACAAGGAATTTGTCTCCGGTGCATAAGCTCTCAGTGTACATACAAGCAACAGGTGATGATAATCATAGCTCTTGGTCTTGGCATTAAAACCTAGTTTTCCAAAGGGGGCTTATATTAGATTTGAACTGCAACAATTTCCGTAGTCCTTAAAGTGAAAAAATAAACAGCCAGATGAATGAAAATGTATAATAAAATGAGTAAAAAATAACAGCTAAATCATTTAAAAGTTTCAGTGCAGGATATACCCCCCTGGAGCAATATAATGTACAGATGCCAATGTGGCTATTGGTGGCCATTTCTATTAATTCTGGGATTATCCAGGCGTTTTTTAAAAAACTGTTCTTTTAGGTTGATTACTAGATAGAAACCTCCAAAAAAGTCAGGGATCTTCTGTTTGAGTCTGTGGACTGGAGGTTAATGTAAGTTGCCCATTCCACCTAAATATCTATTTTCCAGAGAATTTTTTTCTCTTGATTTAATGTTCTGTCCTCAACAGAATAAAAGGATGTAACCAACCTGCTAGGTCAGAGGAAGGCTATATTATCAGCCTTTTTTTTAACTCAGTGTCTTGAGATCACCAGGAGAATCACAATTTTTTTATTGTGATTGTCTCAAAGACGATTTTTCAAAAGGCAACTAGACTGTTTTTTCCCTTGAGAAAAAAGAAGAAAATGTTTTGCTTCTCAACCAAGAAGCTTCATCCGTTCTGGCAGGATGGTGGGGGCGATGGAAGGATTAGTTCTGACAGGATCGGAAGGATTAGTTCTGACAGGATTGTTAGCACAACCAGATGACTACATAGAAATATGATCCTTCCAACCTCTCCCCCATCCTGTCAGAACTAATCCTTCCATCGCCCCACCATCCTGCCAGAATTGATGAAGCTTCTTGGACGAGAAGCTAAACGACTTCTTCCTCCTCAACAGAAAAAAAAAAGTCCAGTTGCCTTTTGAAAAAGCACTTTTGAGACAACTATGACATGGATGACTGAAAATCTCCACAGACATTTTATTAAGATTGCATAGCCACAACTATTTGTGCAAGCTGAGCCTGTATGTTATTGTTTATTTATGATGGATTATCTTCCCTTTGTTTTAACCTTTCTTCTTCAGTTTGACTTTTTGGTATGCTGTAATCTGATCTTTCATCAAAGAAAAGCTAGAAGAAAGCATATAGCATGTTTAATGGTTATATTAAAAGACCTAAGAAGATTAAAAAAATACTTTTTTTCTGGTCTCCAAAAGAATATAACATCAGTACCAAGCATCTCTACTGGGAGAGTTTAGTTTAGTTTAGTTTAATTAGATTTATATACCGCCCTTCTCCAGGGGACTCAGGGCGGTGAACAGCCAAGTAAAAACACAATATAAACATTAAAATATGTATACAATTAAAATAAAATATTCGATGAGTGATTTAATATAATTTAATTAAATTAATTAAAAGTTCTTATAAGCCGCCCAATCCCGTAGGACTCAGGGCGGCATACAATAGGATTAAGAACAATACAATAAAAACATTACAATTTAAAACATTATATAATTTTAAAAACCATTCATTCATGGGGGAATCCGATCTTCATCTTCACCCTGCCTGCTGGAAGAGCCATGTTTTTACGGCTTTGCGGAAGGCCAGTAGAGTGGGGATAGTCCGGATCTCTGGTGGGAGTTGGTTCCAGAGAGATGGGGCTCCCACAGAGAAGGCTCTCCCCCGTGGACCCGCCAGCCGACATTGTTTGGCTGATGGGACCTGGAGGAGGCCCACTCTGTGGGACCTAACTGGTCGTAGGGAGGAATGTGGTAGGATACGGTCCCGGAGATAACCTGATCCTGAGCATTTAGAAAGATATGACAAAGAGGTCTACTCCCAAGAGAGCTAGTTTGGTCTAGTGATTAAGGCAAAGGATTGGACCAATTCATTGAAGTCATGAGAATAAATCCTATGAGCCTTGGCTGCCTGTAATGACCAATTGGGTTTCTTGTGCAGTTGGTCATTATGAGGACAGACAGCTGGACTGGAATGGGCCAGGGATCCAATCCAGCAGTGCACTATGCACTGCTTATGTTCTCATAACAAAAGCTGATGTACATGTCCTCCTGCTCTTGTCAACTATGTCACCAAAAATATGGAATCATCCCTGTTCAAGTGGCCTGTTCTTATGCTGGTTTGGGGACAGAGCAAAAAATAATAGTAATTTATTGAAGGTAATCATTAATCTGGAGAGGGCATCTGACCTTTGAATAATCTCTGGCGGAAAGAATTAAATTTGTGATTATGAGAAATTATTCCAGTGAGATACCTACCAGAGATCGAATTTTAAAGGCTGAATTATCGTATGCCTCCTTAGTGGAGATTGAAAGAGCAATTGGAAGATCCAGAACTGAAGTGAGATGAAACACTGTTTTTCAGATGAAGTCATTTCTACTGCTCAAAAGAATGCATGACCTGCTCCCTTTGATAGGAAAAAGGGACCGGAAGCCTCACCCTATAATTACATGAAGAGACATGCATAGCTAAAGGAAATTCACAGTTCTATACCTTGCTTTTGTTACACTTTGTTTTTCATTTTTCGTGGTTAGGAATTGCTACAGCATAGTGCTTTTGAATTCTAAACTCCAGTTCCTTTGGGGTGTAAAAATGCAAGCACATGTGAATATTTTTCTAGATCTGCTGAAAAACAGATTTTAGCAATATTATTAGCAATCAATTGCCAACCTTCTTGAAATAGCTTAACGTGGGTTTTAAATACCAGTAGTCCTCGACCACAATTGAGCCCCAAATTTCTGTTGTTAAATGAGGCATTTCTTAAGTGAGTTTTGCCCCATTTTACGGCATTTCTTACCACAGGGGTTAAGTGAATCACTGCAGTTTCTTAAATTAGTAACACAGTTGTTAAGTGAAGCTGGTTTCCCCATTGACTCTCATTGATTTTAGCATCAGGTGTGAAATTTAAACTGGGTAAAATCTGAGGATGAGAATATCATCAGGCGGGCCTCAGAAACCTGATCAAACTATTATTCCTTAATAGTATGTTTAATAATATGTTGACTGAGGAATTCTGGGAGTAGAAGTCCAAAGTTGCGAAATTTGAAGAACACTGGTCTAAATTATATTTCTGTTTTTTTACCTATAAGGGACATTTCAAGTGCAAAAAAGATACTTTCATTATAGAATGCTCAACAGAAATATGCAGGACAAATGGAGATTAAGAATAATGAGGATAAGCTAGAAATTAAGATGAAGATAAGTATATATACACATACATACATACATACATACATACATACATACATACATACATACATACATACATACAATTGGGCTTATTATCAGAGGATGTCTTATTTTGGGGGAAACGTGTGTGTGTGTGTGTGTGTGTGTGTGTGTGTGTGTGTGTGTGTGTGTGTGTGTGTGTCGAGTACCTGGTATACCCAAATATGGGAGGGAGCATACAAAAAAAATGGAAGCAGTATGCTCCCTCCCATATTTGGATCTATCTATCTATCTATCTATCTATCTATCTATCTATCTATCTATCTATCTATCTATCTATCTATCTATCTATCTATCTATCTATCTATCTATCATCTATCTATCTATCTATCTATCTATCTATCTATCTATCTATCTATCTATCTATCTATCTATCTATCTATCTTCTTCCTATATATATATGAATATTCCGATTTTAACTCTTGATACACATGTAAAGATAATTACAATGATTTACATAGAAATAAAAATATCTCTCCTCATAATAGCAACATTGTGACTGCCAAATTGTTTTCCAACTAATGACTCTTGATTAAGGTGACCAGATGTCCCGATTTTGAGAGGGCCTGCTGCTGCTGCTGCTGCCCCTGCGGCTGGGCCCAACCTGGCCGTCCTCGAGTGCCTGCAGGCCGATTTTTTGAAAGAATGCCCTAGTCGGGCATTGTTTTAAAAAATCGGGACTTTTTAAGAGGGCGGGCGGGACGCGGGACAAATGATTAAAAAGCGGGTCTGTCCCGCCAAAATCGGGACGTCTGGTCACCTTACTCTTGATGGACAATTTCTACCCCCTTCCTCTTCATCATTAATCTTTATGCTTTCCAACACATATTTTTATGTTAAAACATATACCGGTACTCCTTTTGTCAATGAAAATGAACCAGTAGAGGACTGCTCATTGTCAAGTAGAACACAAAGCTTCCTCTCTAACCTAGATATCACATAATTAGTTTTATTTTTTAGAAGGGCGGGTCTAGCAAGTATAAAGGAGGGCAATAATTTGAAATCCAGAAGTGAGAAGTGAGGTAATGAGCCCTTCCTCTAATAATGTTCTCAACTCCTTCATCCTTTTATTATATAATAACCTTCAATCATTTTCTTTGTGAGAAAGTAAGTAAGATAAATTATTCAAGCGGAATTTGAGGCAGGAATAAAATAGGTTCAAAAACTCTTCTATATATCTTTTTCAGCCTGAAAAGAGCCACCTTGTTGGACATAGTCCTCCTATACCAGGAGTGTCAAACTCGCAGCTTGCAGGCCGGATGCATCACGCGCTGGCCACGCCCACCCCCATTTTAGCAAAGGGGGGAAAACTCGCAATATGTCACATGACGACAACGTGATGACGTGAGTTTGACACCCCTGTCCTATATTTGCTCAAAATTTTGGCTCAGCAGATTCCCAGAGCACCAGACTGGGGAAGGCTGTTGACAACCTAGAAGCTTCTACTGATTAGTTTGATTTCATACCAGATCCGATTGGTCTACCCATTTCAAAAAAGTTTCTCCAGTTGTCTCAGGAAGACATCCTTCCAGTTTTCTTTATGAACTCCTTCATGTAGGAATGTCAAGACAGCAACCTATAATTCTTAGTAAGTCAAGCATTGACCAATCATATATTTAGGGTCTCTTTTCACACTTGTTATCTATAGGCAGAAATCCCCTTAACTGTCAGCCCTGGAAGCCATCTTTTTCATTGGAGCTTCAGGGCTGCCACATTTAGTGCCTGGGAAAATGGGAGGAGGAGATTACAAAGAGTGATGGAGGATTAGCCATAACAATATTTATTCTCTAATAAAATGGAACTTTGAGGAACTTCAAGCCTCGGAGTCTTCTTTCGTTGGAGGTGTTACTTGGAACCCAGACATAATAGTGCGAGGGTTGATGCTTTGAGGTTTGTCAGAAGTTGCCACTGCTAGAATCCACTTCTCCTGACAGTTCCATGCTGCAGGAGCACACAATTTGTGTAATTGTGTTTATGACTCACTTCTTTGGAGGACTAACAAGTCTCCTGAAACCTCTCAGCCAATCATGCAGTTATGTAACAAAGTTATGTATTTAAAAATAAGTTGTCATTCAGAGAAAATCACCATAGCTCGCTAATACCTTCATTCGACTCAAGAATTGGCAAGTTTTTTTGCTCTCAAAAATTCATCAGGCATGATGTCAATTCAAGCAGTTTATTATACATACTACATTTTATGTCCATTTTAGTATATAGAAAAGTACAAATGTGTACCTTTGTAACTAGCTTTTTGCAAAGTTGCTTTAAAATAGTTTGGGACTGAGCTAGGAGATACAGTATTTTGTGCTTGCATAGAACACCTGCTCCTCATATGTTTGTCAACTGCAAATATTATATTATATTTGTAGTTCAGAGTTGAATTGTGGAGTCTTTGGGGCTCTCTGAGCTTGGTTGTTTGCTTGCATACATTTCATTCCCCAACTAGTTAACATCATCAATGCCACTGGTGATGTTACCTCTTTAGGTAATGAAAGATCTGCAAGCAAATAACCAAGCACAGAGAGCCCCAAAGACTCTGCAACTTACATCTTTTGCAACAGGGCAACAGGGCTGGATAGGCGGGGAGGAGACTGCAGATCCTTTGGTGGTTAGAGCTGATCTTTGTAAATAAGAGAAGTGAAAATGAAAAAAGTAATAATAATAATAACAACAACAACAACAACAATAATAGTAATAACAACAGAGTTGGAAGGGACCTTGGAGGTCTTCTAGTCCAACCCCCTGCCCAAATAAAGTAAAAAGTAAAAAGCTTTGCCCAAATATGAGAAATTATTTCAGTGGAGATTAAAAACGGAGCCAAGACATCGTGAATCTGTGGAGGAAGTTGAAGAACACAAAGACTCACTAGACCTCACCCAACCAAACGACCATCCCTTTGAAGCTCTCAGGGAAATCTGGATTTTTGAAGGATCCTGCTAGCAGATCATTGGGAGAAAAATGATTTTAGGTACAGAAGAAACATTAGAGAAGCTTTAATTATGGTTTAGGAATGATTTGGGGACTATGTCATATATTGTCACACAAATTAGGGATTAACTTGCCAGTTTTCATGTGAATATGTGCATGGTTTGATAGAAATCTTCTTCTTTCACGTGTTAATATTTCTAGAGCATAAATTTATTAAAGGTGACTTTCTAGGCAAGCATATGTGCTAATTATTCATATGTCAATCATTAAACAGATCTTCATTGTGAAATAACCTTTGCACACGTTTTATAAGTGTTGGGTATGTCACCATGGAAATAAATGATGCTGTGTCAAGAATTTTGGTTGCCATGAAAATAACTATAGAAAAACTTGTAGTTATAAACGGGGGGGGGGGAGGGGGTTCTTGTCTATCCTAGTTATGGCCTATAATACAATTAGAAATAGATAGCTAACATGATTTGTTTATCTTCTAAACATAACAATCCAGGTATTTCTTTTATTTCTAAGACTGTAGCAAAATAATCAGAATCCAGTCAGCTCCTGTAATTGACCTTGGGACACAGCAACAGCCATAAGTATGAATCAGTTGCCAAGCATCTGAATTTTGATCACATGATCATGGGGATGCTGCAAAGGTCGTAACTGTGAAAAACGGTCATAAGTCATTTTTCAGTGCCATTGTAATTTTGAACAGTCACTAAACAAACTGTTGTAAGTCGAGGACTACCTGTATGTAGTATTTCACTCACACAGTTAATGTACAGCTCTACATAAAGAAGAAAAGGACAACTGATAGGAAAGAGAAAACTGTTGATTGGTGGAGAAAGAAAACTCTGGATTTTTATCTTATACCTTTCAAGGAAGTAAAAGCCCCTGAAATGAAAGGGATGTGCAGGATTGCACTGACAGCCGTTTGTCTGTATTCAATGTATTTATAAATACATTTTAAAAAATAGAACAGTTGATTTTGTTCAGTTTCATTGACAGTCTCCTGTGTAGCACTATGCAGCTTGGAGAAAGTAAGTACCATTCCTAGAATAGATACGATTCTGTACACTTTGAAATATCTGTAGTAGAAAACTAACCATTCAGCTCTCTTCCTACACATGACAATCATTTGTCAAAATGTAATGATCTCTGTTTCTCTGGAGCAATATATGTAGGGGTAATACTGCACTTTCCCTTTTCAGATGTTTCCTGCTACTCAGCTGCCACATACTATACACAATACTGTATATTTGCAGAACAGTATAATGTTTGTTTGTTTGTTTATTTGTTTGTTTGTTTATTTATTTATTTATTTATTTATTTTGTCAAACATGTATAGGATAGTAGTAGTTTGTATAAACATAAGTAAAAAGTAACGTTAAAAGAGGACAATAGGACAGTAGGACAGGGACGGTAGGCACAGTGGTGCGCTTATGCACGCCCCTTACAGACCTCTTAGAAACGGGGAGAGGTCGACTGTAGACAGTCTAAGGTTAAAGTTTTTGGGGTTTGGGGAAGAAACCACAGAGTCAGGTAGTGCATTCCCGGCATTGATCACTCTGTTGCTGAAGTCGTATTTTCTGCAGTCGAGTTTGGAACGGTTTACATTTAGTTTGAATCTATTACGTGCTCGTGTATTGCTGCGGTTGAAGCTGAAGTAGTCATTAACAGGAAGGACATTTTGGTATATGATTTTATGAACTACATTTAGATCAGATCGGAGGCGATGTAGTTGTAAATTGTCTAATCCCAGTATTTAAAGTCTGGTGGAATAAGGTATTTTGTTGTGAGCGGAGGAGTGAAGGACTTTCTTGTGAAATATTTCTGGACTCTCTCGATTGTATTTATGTCTGATATGCAGTGCGGGTAATGAATGAATTGAAATGAATTGAATTGGAAATGAACTTTCACTTACTGTAATTGTCCAGAATTGGTATCTACCCATCTCTGAGATAGCGCAGTGGTTAAAAGCAGCATTGCGATCTTCAGCTGATTGCTAGTTCAGCAGTTCAGCTGTTCAAATCTCACTAGGCTCAAGGTTGACTCAGCCTTCCATCCTTCCGAGGTGGGTAAAATGAGGACCCAGATTGTTGGGGACAATATGCTGAACTCTGTAAACCGCTTCGAGAGAGCTGTAAAGCACTATGAAGCGGTATATAAGTCTAAGTGCTATTGCTATTGCTATCTTTCCATGGTTACATACAGTTTAATACCAGGGACCTTCTTCACTAAGCAATCTGTGCCCATTTCCTCAACAGGGAGTGCTACTATGCACAATATATTCAGATCTACAGTCTTAAGATATAAATATAAACCCATCATCTTCACTCAATTCTGGAGGATTAATTCTTAAATAAGATTGCATTTCTGGCACCAAATCCTTAAATGTAAACTTCTGAACCTGTTCCATAGAATTCAAAGAAGCTCAGTTTCTGCTGTTTATAGGATTGTTAATGAAATGCATTTTCATTTGTATATTAGAATGTTAAAGCTTTAACATTCTAATAATAATTGACACACAAACCTCTTCCAAATATATTGAGGTTGGTTTCTCTTGGTTGGTGTGCTAATATAACTCAATGGCCCTTCCTACTGTTGTGTCTTTCTATTGTATTGGGACTGACAATTCCTAACATCTGTATCTAGCATAAGTAGGAAAAGACAGTAGCTTGTGCACTTGATACAACCTGACCTCACACAGTAGAGATAAGAAACTGCTTAGCACATTTTTTTCTACTACACATTTCTAATATGTGTGCTTATCTTACTTACTATCTTATTTACTCTGTTCCTTTGAGTATGGGTGCTTGATATTTACCTTGTAACTAATAATCTGTCATTTGAGTCTCGTTGTTCCTGAAAAGTAGATATAGATTGTATTTGACAGTGGGAGGAGGTATTTCACTATGGGAGCATTGTTAAAATGTCCTTTGTGTGACTGAGCAGGCTGTGCAGAATAATACATTATTCAAACTGTATTGTATCAACTGTATCAAACTGTGTCAAACTGGCGGCCCGTGGGCTGGATGCGTCACGCACAGGCCACGCCCACCCCAGCTCCGCAAAGGGGGGAAACGTCGCAAAACAGCAACGTGACATGGTGAGTTTGACACCCGTGTTTTAGAGGGTGAATCCTGTGATTCTAGCTTAGTAGATAAATGGACCGGTTTGAATCTTGCTATTAAAAACAGCTGAGAAGGAAGAGGGAGCTATGGTCTTCATGGGCTTTCATTTCAACAGATAATGAATAGTCTTGTTTATCTGAAATTCTGGGAAAAATAGTCCCAACATTTCTAGATTATGCTAGGAGGGTGATACCTTTGCAAAATGATTGGTAGGCATTCCTCTCTTCGTGAGTTTGGAACATTTAGTGATAGACATATGAATGGCCTTGAATGATCTTTCACTGTCTTGGAAGGAGGAGGAGGAGGAGGGAGAAGATTCCCATAACTATTGATCTTTCAACACAGCACTTAAATTATGTTACAGTTCCTGTTTTCCTGTGTTGTCCCACTCTTAACTACAAGGTACAGATCATCCACAGCAGTAGCTCCCAACCCTTTGGGCACCTGGGACCTGTTAGATAGTGGGTAAGAATCACAGGAGACAGACTTCAGAACAGCTCTTTTACTTAGCTCACTCAAGCAACCAGCAAAGCACGGTCTGACAGCTAGCTCTTTTATAGAGGGCTGTCAGACACAACAACCAATAGCGTTTGAGCATTCAAACACTGGACCTGGGTGAAAACATGCAGTTCAGTTAGAGTTCAGCTAGAACATAACAAATCAGAGTTCAGTCAGAGTTCAGCTAGACATAACAACTTAGAGTTCAGTTAGAGGTCAGTCAGAACACAACAGAACCAGTTCTGTGGAGAGAGTTTTTTTCCATGGAACACAGGGAGCATGGTTTTGCATGCTGCCTGCATTCCATGGATGGGGCTTCGCTTGTTTGTGTGACCAGGTTTTTGGTATGCCGTGACCTGGTGCCAATCCACAGACTGGGGGTTGGGGACCCATGCAAGACAACTGCCAAAGCCAGACACAAAGTCATTCACAAAAATATGTCATGAATCAAAGGATGGGATGACAGTTACATATTTGCAATGTGGATATATATTGTTTTCAGAAAGAGAAAGTTGACATGTCAACAGATACCTTTTTTTCTTGGCTCTCCCCTTTTCGGTCTTATATGCTTTGTAATCTCAGTCTGTTCCCCCCCCCCCGTGCATTGGGGTTCTTGTGTTTCATTTTAAAGAACTTTAAAAATTGTATTTTTTCAATCAACCAAACAACAATCCTTAACAAAAATGTGTTAAACTGCCATGATATGTACAGGATTAATTGAATTGTTAATGCTGATAATCTATTTATCTAGAAAGAACTGAGATAAGAGTGTAAGGAAAGAAATAGCTGAAAGGACCCCTGACTTACCAGGGAGGACTATCTCTGCTGTACCACCAGTTGCAATGTCCTGCTTAAGTCAGTGGCATCATGAGATGGGAGAAATATAACAAGTTGTAAGGTGCTGGAAAACTTTCATTGGAAGACAAGAGTTGGGCTGACTGAATGTGGGTCTTGACAAGAGGGACAGCAACTTTCAGACTAGCTTGGCTACTAGTTGGAGCAAAAAGTATTGCATTAGAGAAGTGGTGGATAACCTTTTTTTCTCTCCTTAAAATACTCCCAAGCAAAAGCTACACAGTGGTACTACTCTAAATCAGGTAGAATGACCCGAAAGAATGTATTTCATGTCACTCTACCTAATTTAGAGTAGTCACTTAGCTATGGTGGATCTCACTTTCAATTGAACATATAAAAGGGCATGGTTTGTTAAGAGCTTGAAAAATGGAGCAAAACAAGCAAGTGCCCTGGCACACACTTCCAAAGTGATCATTTGAAATAGTCACCTGGTACAACTGGTTAATTCAGTCCTTCTTAAATAGTGGGGTGCGCCCCCCCTGGGGGGGCTCGGAGCGATGCCAGGGGGGCGCGTGTGACCCCGGGGAACATGTGTGGTCCCTCTCGATCGATTCCCTCGGATGGGGAATGTTTTCCCAGTTGCACGCTGCTCCGAGCCCGGAAGAGAAGGCAACCAGGAGGGGCAGGATGGCTGCGTGGGTTCTTGTTGTTCTTGGCGGGCACCGCGGTAGCCATGAACGACGTGGCGAACCTGCTGCTGGACAAGGAGGAGCATCCTCTGCAGCTGGGCGAAAGCTTTGAACGGCACCCTAAAGCCTCCTTCCACACCATTCGTTGTGAGTGCCCGGCAGAGGTGGCGTTTATGGGCCAGGCTGGCGACCCCAAAACATCGGCTTGATTAAGCTGGCCTGGCCCCGTGTCAAAAGAGGGCCCTAACTACGAAAGCCTATTCCTGCCTAACCGAAAACAGGCTCCACTGAGTTCAATGTGACTTACTCCCAGGTAAGTGGATAGAGCAGCCTACCCCAGCCAATAGTTTGCTTGCAGCTTATCATAAGTAAAATAATAAATATTAACACTAAAATTCCATTGGGGCCCAGATCAGAGAGTTGGGATGGCCCGAAATGTTTACTTCTTCCTGGGGGGCGGGGTGTAACAGAAAATAATTGAGAAGCACTGGGTTAATTCAAGATAGTACAATATAATCCCAAGAGTTATTTCAGTATTTGGGATTTTCCCATATGCTTTCAGTTACCTGGCTGAAAGTATTTTTAGGGAATCTGTACAAATAACATGCCTGAAGCTGAGAGGCATTCTGCCCCCCCCCCCGTTTTGTCCTGTAATTGTATTCTGTCTGCCCACCTTTTGATGCCTTGAGCAAAGATTATGGATAACAATAGGACCTATTAGGGTATGGATTGAATGAAGCTTAAAGTAGTTATAGACTTCAAAGAAAAAGAGTCTGTGAGAGAAAACAAATCATGGAGAGTGAAAAGATAGGAGGTGGTTAAATAAACATTCCGCCCCAGTTCCAGATAGCTCTCTGAGAAAAAAAATTCCCATTTTTGTCTTTTTTAAGACAAGCAATTACAATCACATGGAACAGTTCATATTAATTCAGTGCACCTGAAACAGGTGAGTCTGGTGTTGCTGTGCTGATTGGTGCTGCTCAGGAATGCCTCTTGCTTCCGTAAATCATTTTAATAGCCAAACATCCTATCTTGTCTGTTCAATCCCCAGGTTTGATTTTTTGTTCTTCCCTGAACATTTCAAGATCTTTATTTTTAATCTCTAGCTCTGAGGCACGATAGATTCTGCAATCTCCTGCAATTATTAGTGCTTAAGTGAGAAAGATTACTTTCTGATCTTCTCCATGCTCCATAGCTATTGTTTCTAGGTCTCGTTGAGGCATGCTTTGTTTCCATGCCTCTGTTCAAGGTCTACTGCTTCCATCTAGGGTTTCCTACAGCTCTTTATTTATGACTAGATGCCTATCAGATCTGATTGCCAGCTCTTCTGTGCTTTATTTTTTCAGGTAGATGGAAAACATGCAGTGTCCTCAGGCAGGAACCCTTGATTACCATCTATTCCCACAATCCCTAACCCGTTAATCTGTGGTCAATTAACATTCCTCTGCCACATTCCAAGGATCTCAGCAGCCTAAGAAACATCAAGGCAGTAACAAGCATGTTTACAGTAACAACGATAATAATAGTAGATGTCCCACAATTGGCTATAAAGATAAGAGCCCTGTCCCAAAGTAAAACTTCTGACCCCCATATATATATATATATATATATATATATATATATATATATATATATATATATATATATATATATATATATATATATATATATATATATATATATATATATCTTTTAAAGAACATAAAAATTAACACACACTAATACAGAAGGAAGAAAGAAAGAAAGAAAGAAAGAAAGAAAAAGAAAAAAGAAAAAAGAAAAAAGAAAAAAGAAAAAAGAAAAAAGAAAAAAGAAAAAAGAAAAAAGAAAAAAGAAAAAAGAAAAAAGAAGGGAGGGAGGGAGGGAGGGAGGAAAATAGTGAAGAAAGAAAGGATTAAGGTATTAAAAGAAACATAAAAAAGAATCTTTTGATTTCTTTTGTAGCAAATGCGAGCATATTGCAAAGTTATCTCTTACCTTATGATTACTTTTTTCTATTATCCATTTTTTTTATTCCCAAAACCACAAATCAAATGCATTTTTATAAAATGTGCAAAGTTTATAAGGGGTCAGCCATAAATAATTTTCTTTTCTCCAATCAAATAAGTTATCTCTGCAAATTTTATCATCTTCTTCAACCATTCTTCCATTGTGGATATTGTTGAACCTTTCCACTTTTAGACACATACTGTAATAACCTTTCTGCAGTTGTAATATCTAAAAACAAAGTTCCACGACTTTTTTCTTAGTTGCTTGTCCCTTAATATCAAAAGAAAAACATCTGGTTTCAATTGTACTTTAGTCTTTAAGAGCTCTATTTTTCATGAGTTATTACGATAAACCTGATGTATGACATTGCAAATAGTAGACTTTGCATTAGCTAATAAAAAGTCTTTTTTATGTACTGCATATCTTTGTGAATAAATGCATATTTTCTGAATTTTCTATTATTTTTTAGTGGTAATCAGCAATTGTTGTAAATGCATCTTATCCATAAATGTGAAGAGCATTAAAAAGGATAGTTATATTGGTCTATCATAGCTAAGAGCCTTGTGTCTTTTTAAATGTTAACAACATTGTGAATCACAGTTCATTTCAACAGGAAGGATCTCTGCATCTCTTCTTCCAGTTCTCACTCAATCTGATGAATAATCATATTGATTTTTCTTCCCAGGGAAGAAAGTTTTGATGAATTTCTCATGGTTCAGGTGTGGCATTTTTTGCACTTTGTAGAGCTGTGCAGATCTTTGAGAAGGTACTTTCCTTGGTCTGAGCAAAGTACTCTTTTGAAATTGCTTTGATTTCAAAGTCAAACATAACGTCCTCGCTTCTAAGAGTTAAGTGAAGCATCCACCTTGCTTTCCTCCACCTGCTTCATTTACCTCTTCTCCAGTCTCTCCAATCCTTCAGTTTACCCAAAAATTACTAAAAGTCTTGGAAGATGCAATGGCAGCATGGAAGCAGGAGGGTAGAAGTTCTGTCACTCTCTTACTAGACAAACTGATGTATGTCAGGGAGAGGGGGCATGGCCAACACCATAGTGGCACGGATTCCCCTGCGCTCCGCAGGGGAATCCCGAATCCCAGCCACTTGGAGATCCGGTATGAGTTGGTACCGGGTCAAAACCTCCCTGGAGGGGAGGGGACAAAGAGAGGCACCGGTTGGTGGACTGGGTGTGTGTGCAAACCCCCAGGGAACCGACACCAGCCTCTCGGCCGGCGGCTGTGGAAGACGACCTGCTGTCATCCTAGCTATGGCGGCCACAAGCGGAAGTATTGCTTAAAGAGATTGTGAGTCATCTGGGGAACAGGTGCTGGAGAGAGAGGGGAAGGTGCAAAAGCTGGTGAGTGTTTGGCTGACTTAAAGACCTAGAGAAACTGATGTATGTCAGGAGCTTATCCTCACTATTGTAATTTTAAAGATTTAATGGTTTTTCTTGTCCAGCCATGACCCACTCCATTGAGTGGTGTTCATCTCCGATTCTCAGCCTAGGAAGCCTGCATTGTCTGAAAGATGCTTCCATCATCATGTGGCCAGCATGAAAGTACAGAAAACACTAATCTTTCCTGCCCAAGTGGTACCTATTTATCTACTCGGGTCTATGACAGTTCGCCATGGCCAACTTGCCATGGCCAACTCACTGTGGGACAACCTGCCACGGCCAACTCACCACAGGACAACTTGCTGCGGGACAATAGTTACACTAATATCAAATAAATGGTGGAATAGAATCGTTAAAGAAAGGATGCAAGAGGAGGGAGAGAATAAAATCTGAATGGCAAAAATTAATTTTTTAAAATTTATTTTAAATAATTACATTGTTAAATTGTCCTGCAGCGAGTTGTCCGGTGGTGAGTTGGCCATGGCGAGTTGTCCTGCGGCAAGTTGGTTGTGACGAGTTGGCCATGGCAAGTTTTCCCATTCCGTATCTATTCACATTTACATGCTTTCAAAGTGCTCGGTTGGCAGGAGCTCGGGTGAGAACGGGAGAACGGGAGATCATCCCATCACGTGGCACTGGGGTCTTGAACCAGGCTATCAACTTTTCAGTTGACAAGCCCAGTGCCTTGACCACTGAGCTATTGCGCCGGCCACTTTTTGTAACTACCTTTAATTAATTAATTAGATTTTTATCCTGACTTTCATACAACAGCTTAAGGAGCTGTAGATAGAACTTCATCCTAATTTTCCCTACAACAGGGGTGTCAAACTTGCGTCGTCACGGTGGCGTCACTGGGCGTGGGCGTGGCCAGCGCGTGACGCATCCTGTTGTAGGAAGTTAGCACCCACCCCTCTCCTAGGAAATGAGATATCCTAGGAGATATTAAAATGTAGGAAATATTCTGTGGAACATATCTGGAAACATGCTTTTAAACAAACAAAAGACTCCTCTTGGAAACCCCCACCCCTGCTAAGCTCACATATTCCTCTCACCTGGCTGAAAGTCTTTTGCATGACAAAACCATAATAGGATTTGCCCAAGGCCCTTTCATTTCAGCCAAAGCTGGATTAGACAAAAGCCAAGAGCCACCCCAGCATGCCCCTGGGGGGTCTGAGAGCCAATGGGATACATTTCTATACAGGAAAAGGAAATCTAAGAGGTGGGACCCAACTTACACTATAAAAACCAGGAACTCAGCATATCTTTCTCTTTTTTCTCTTCACCACACCTGGAACCATGTAAGTTACCTTTTCTGTACAGGGGCTCCTGCCATGTGCTCCTGTCCACCATTAAACCTTCCTTCCAAGCAACCTTCATGAATCCAGTGTCTTTTTCCCCACTTGGAACTGAACCTAAAAGGATATTTCCTTATAACAATTGGCGAGCCAGCTGGATTTCCAAGCTAGCCTCTTCAATGATCCTGGCCTAAATAAATTTATTAGGCCTTGGCCATTGGGAAGTAGGTTTTAAAGGGGTTTTGATTCAAGGGCTGCTTGGAAAGAAGGTGAGTACCTACCTCTAAATTTTACTTTAAACCATAGAAAACTGGGAAATGTGTGTTTGCATGTGTGTATGTGTGTGGGGGTAATTTTTGCTTTTTAATTTTACTTTATGGCATATGTAAATTCCAATTTCAATTGAATAGTGTGTTGTCTGGGTACAAATCATTTTAGGGAAAAAATAATCATGCTTTTTGTTTAACCAAGTTAATGTATCTTCCTAAATCCTTTGATATTTCCTTCCCCCCCCTTCCCCCCCTTCTCCCCCCCAGCCCTGTTTTGTCTGCTAGCCATTGCAGGATACTCATTTTATGGTGGTTCTTTTCCACTTCTCCAAATCTGTTTTAATTTGTTGCACCAATTTAGATAGGGCTCAGAATTTTGTTGTTTTTTTTTCTCTCTCTCTTTCTTTTTGAAGATGGGAACCACATTAGCTTTTTCCCAGTTTCTCAGGTGGTCCCCGTGTCCCAAGATTTTTTTTAAAGATGTGCAGTGGTTCTGAGATTTCATTTACCAGCTCCTTTAGGACTCTGGGACCTGGTGTTCTCTTACTGTTTTTGCTTATTTTAACTTTAGTTTACAGTCTGTTTTATTTTTTTCCTTTCCAGTTATATTTCTGGTTAGTTGGGTTGCATTTCTTTTTGCAAGAAGACATGCAAAGAATGAGTTAAGCAACTCATGGCTTTCTCTGTGTTGCCTTCTCTCCTTAGTGGTCCAACTGTTTCCTTGATTTTTCTTCTTTTTTTTATGTATTGGAAGAATCTTTTATATTATCTTTCACTTTTGTTGCAAGTTTTTGTTCATTCAAGGCTTTTGTTTCCTGATTTTTCTTTACAGATTCTTGCTATCTGCTGATATTCTGCTTTAGTTATGTGTCCCTGTTTCCATTTTTGTATCTGTCCTTCATTCATTCAATTTGTCAGTGAGGTCTTTGTGCAGCCATGCTGGTTTCTTGGATTTCTGGTTTTTTTTTCCTGATTGCTTTTGTGCAATTGGCTTTTATAATCAAGTTTTTTCAGAGTTTACAAAGCTTCTTGAGTTGCTTCTTTCCTTTAGGACTTTCATCCAAGGAATCTTTCTCAAGTTTCTCTTGAGTTTATTAAGGTCAGCTTTATTTTAAAATCTAAGACTTTAGTGTGTTCAATTGTGTTCAATCGTTTTTGTTATGTTAATGATGCAGTTTCAAATCCTTCTACAACTTCTTCTTTGTTTGTAAGTATTAAGTCAAGTATGGACTTAATTATCTCCTCTAGTTCTCTTCTCTACCTTTTGGACAACAAAATTGTCAGCCAGGTTGGTTATTAACATATTTTATTTCTCTCTTGGTGCAAAATTAGTTTTCAAAGTTTCCATGCCTTTAATTTCTGTGTCTGCCATAATATTTATATTTAGCACTTCCATTATCAAAATGAATAGCATCCTTTTCTTGTGCCTTCGTTTATGTATTTAAAATCATTCTCATTTTGTTTTTAATCTGTCTCTTAGAAAAAGCTTAAGAGAGCTGAATGTATAAATTCATTTAGGAACCTTTTAGTTTGCTGCCATTATTGAAGTATATATTTTATAGTCAGCATTCAGTGAAGAGATGGGCCTATAGTTTTATCTGCATTAAATCTGAATCTTATTTTGGAATCAAAGTAATATTTGCTCCCATTCAGGAATGTGGTACCTTTACATCAATCAATACCTCATTATGTAAAATCTTTGTAAAATTCTGCCACTGGCCCTCCTGGTCCTGGTGTTTGGTTGTTCTTTTGTCTCTTGATCTGCTTCTGATAATTCCATCATTGATATTCATTCATTTAATAGTTTTTGTCCTTTTCTGGTACTTTAGGCAATTCCATTTTTTTTCCAAATATTCTTTAATTTTATTTTTCTGAAACTTCTTGCTCATACAGCTTTTCATAATATTGAATTATTTTTGTTTATCCTCATTTGGTAGTATAGAGTTTCTTTCTCATCTACCAGCCTATGTGTCAATGTCTTCTCTTTCTCTGTTTTGATTTGTGTAAGTTCTGTTTAGCGTTTACAGAGCACAGGACCTTCTGTTAGGGAAGGAGGAAGAATGTCTGTGTGTGTGTGTGTATGTATGTGATTGAAGGGTGGGAAAGCAAATTTTGTTGTTGTTGTTGTCGTTTTTATGTGCACATCCCAAAAGCAAACCCCAGAATTTTCAGTTCTAAATGTGAAGCCCATGAGTGTGGAGGTCCTAGTACTAGCTGTACAGGGGCGGCTAGTCCTCGCAGATCCCCTTTTTGGATCTGATAAACCTAGAGAGATTCCCTACAGGAAGGGGGCCTTACTTCTACGAGAGAATCGGAAGTCCTTCCCAGAGTTTTTTTTAGTCTCTGAAACTGTTGAGCGCGTCACTAGCTAAGCCAAAGTGAACCTTACATTTAAAGGATCATGGGAAGCTCTAGTTCGAGGGTGGCGGAGACCCTTGTGTGGGCTTGGAACCTGGGACGCCAGGAATATATCTGTATGACAGGAATGTGCAAAAGTAAAAGCAGGAAACTTGTGTAGAAAATGGGCTTTGCTGAGGGATGACACAGAGAAACAAAACAAAACAAAACAGCCAATTTGGCTAAATAAAAGTACTTAAGAAAACAGAAAAGGAAAAATGTTGAGGTGTTTGTTGTTTCTTCTCTCTCTCTTATATGTAACCACGTGGTTTGTTTGTTAAGATTTGTGCCTTCCTAATTTAACTGAGATTTATGGCAGGAAGGACTTGTGTGTGTGTCCTGTCATCCTCTTTGTCCATGTTTTTGTGTATGTGTACGTCTTTGTCTTGTCTTGTGCGCACTCGAGTAATTGCAACTGTAAAATATCTCTGTTTCCTAGAGATATGAATTTCAAATTGTTAGAAAATTAAAAGCACTGAAAAGAAAGGAAAATGTCTTTGCCCAGTTAGGACTGGCCAACCTGATCTGGGACAAGGAACAGAGTTCAATTTTCCTATTCCTCTCGGTGTTTTTAAGAAAAGCCAAAATTTAAGGGACAATGTTTTAAGTTAATTTACAGGAAAATTTCATTTTTACATTTACTGTATGTACATGCAAACAGTTTTAATATTGCTCTTCTGTGATGTTTAATGGATGCCAATTCTCTGCTAAGATGGAAATGTCTGTTCATTTTTTTCCCCTGGTGATGTCTCCATTTTGTTATAATTGATTTAACTGCGATACTGATGTGTTGATTGTTTTCCTCAAACCCTGCCTGCAAGCTATCTACCCCCCCCCCAAATCTCTAATCCTTTTACAATGCCTCTCGTGGTAGAATTACCAGCAAAAGGGGGAAGGGACCCTGTTTTTATGTCTTTCAGCCCTGCACATATGATCCTGAAGCCTATGGAAGCAGAGCAAATGGGCTCAGACACTGCCTCCAGTAAAGACATTCCATCCATTTTAGCCAGAAGTGGGTTTGAATCTAGTCCTCTAGTCATCACATCAACCAGAGTGGAGTAGATCTTTCCAAGCCTGACTGACCAGCCTTACCACCAAAACCTAAGGCCACCCAGCAGACATAAATGAAAGGACCCTGAGATGGACAAATAAAGACCAAACATCTATTTTCAATCCTCAGAAGACAGCTGAAAAGACTAGGGGGGAGGGGGGAACTTCATTGTAAAGTTTTCTTTCTTTGCTTCAGTCACAGAAATTCATTGTAAAGTTTTCTTTCTTTGCTTCAGTCACAGAAATTCATTGTAAAGTTTTTTTTTCTTTCTTTGCTTCAGTCACAGAAATTCATTGTAAAGTTTTTTTTCTTTGTTTTCTTTCTTTCCTTGCTTCATTCACTGAAATTCATTGTAACGTTTCTCTTTCTTGTCTCATCTATATTGTAATCAGTTTAATGTACTCATGTAAGAATTGTATTGGGAATGGTTGCCACAGTGAGTTCTGTACACTTTAGATTTCTGTCTAGTGGGAGGGAAATTTGTAGCTGCATACACAAACACACAGAGACACGCCATTCAGAATTAGACTGAGGTTATCCTTTTTCCACCTACCTCCACCCAAAGCTGCTTTTAGCTTGCTGTTTTTTTTGTTGTTGTTGTTTTGACTCCTGCTTTGTGGCATTAAAGCCCAGGCAGTCATATCTCCCTGCTAATTCCATGGGGGAAGGGGACAGGTCCCCTCAGGCAATTTCCCCACTTGAAGAGCTAGCAGAAAGGATCTTCAAAAAACCCAAGGCCTGACTGCTGCCCAGTAAAGCAGGGTATTTTGCACTGGTGGTCTCAGGAGTAAGAGTCCCAGGGCTCATTCTAAAAAAAAAAAAAAAAAAAAAAAAGGAAAAACCTAGATTGCACACTGGCTAACTTCAATTTGGACTCACAAATCCTAGATGCACTAAAGTAAGAGCTAGGGCAGATTCAAGAACCATCCCTTGGAAATGGGCAGCCTGTGATTTCAAGGTAAACCATGGCTGTGGGAATATTGTGGGGCCTGTGCTTGCTTGAAACCTGTCTGGGAGCTCATCGAAAGTGTTATCAAACATCTGAACATAATTGGCATGGAAAATTGGATACTGTAAATTTATTTCCAGAACTTTTGCCCTGGCCATTGACCATCATGGTTGAAAGCTCTCCTTTTGGGAGCCACTGAAGGAATCCTTCTGCTGCCTCTTTCAACTGCCTCTTTCAACGTCTTCCCCTCTGCATCAGAGAAAATTGAAAGCACCCATAAAATCTCCTTGACCTGATCAATTTGAAGCTTGTGTCAAAACATGTGTTGCACTCACATGTTTTGAAAAAAAAATTGAGGGATTGTAGGAAGTTAGCACCCACCCCTCTCCTAGGAAATGAGATATCCTAGGAGATATTAAAATGTAGGAAATATTCTGTGGAACATATCTGGAAACATGCTTTTAAACAAACAAAAGACTCCTCTTGGAAACCCCCACCCCTGCTAAGCTCACATATTCCTCTCACCTGGCTGAAAGTCTTTTGCATGACAAAACCATAATAGGATTTGCCCAAGGCCCTTTCATTTCAGCCAAAGCTGGATTAGACAAAAGCCAAGAGCCACCCCAGCATGCCCCTGGGGGGTCTGAGAGCCAATGGGATACATTTCTATACAGGAAAAGGAAATCTAAGAGGTGGGACCCAACTTACACTATAAAAACCAGGAACTCAGCATATCTTTCTCTTTTTTCTCTTCACCACACCTGGAACCATGTAAGTTACCTTTTCTGTACAGGGGCTCCTGCCATGTGCTCCTGTCCACCATTAAACCTTCCTTCCAAGCAACCTTCATGAATCCAGTGTCTTTTTCCCCACTTGGAACTGAACCTAAAAGGATATTTCCTTATAACACTGTCCATGGGCCGCAAGTTTGACACCCCTGCCCTACAACAACAAATCTGTAAGGTAGGTTGGGCTGAGAGTTACTATAATGACTATCCCAAAATTAACCAGTGACCTTCCACAGCTCAGGGTAAATTTGAACCCGAGTATCTCTGCTCTTACTCCAGTGACTTAACTACTATACCATAGCAGTTGGGAAACTCCTAGAAAGGCTTCTGAGTTTGTAATGCACACATATTTTAAAGAAATAAAGCAGACTCCATGAACCATACCAAAAGAACCAGAAATGTTAGGACTGTTGAAATAATGGGATAATCCATAAATACTCTGTAAATATTTCTCTAGATCTAAAAAGGGGAAGACAAGCGAAGGCTTTGAGTTACTAGGAAGTAGATTTCAACTGAAGATTAGAAAACAGTTTCTGGTTTTGAGAGCAATGCCAGAGGCTAATAAGCTACTTAAGAAGTAGTAAACTCCTGGCTGGAAATTTCCAAGGCACAGGAAGAAGGATATCTTCCAGGAATGCTTTAGATTTAGGAGCCTTTGCCTTAGGGCAAAGGGCTGCTCCTTGGACTAATCACAAACACTAAACCTTCTGAATGGGAGTAAAACAAGATCATTAATGAGCACATTCTTTTCCCCTGTTTTCCCCAGGTGGCAGCCTATAAAGGACTCCTGCAGCTGCAATTCTGACTACTGTAACACATTCAGAAACCGGTTGTTGGAAAGCTGCCTTGTCTGCCACCCAAAGAGACACTGTTCGTTTCTCCAAATGTGGACTGTGAGCGTTACATGGATCAGGTCCTTTGGATCTTGCACGGAACCATTATTTCGCCTCCTTACTCACCTGTTACTGACAGTTTCTGCAACCAGTGTCTATCCAGTCCTCCAGGTCCACCATCTCTGAAATTGATTGCAGTTATTGTATATTAATTACTGTGGATTAATCTGTAGAGTTTTTTTTTTTATGTTCAGGTACTACTTTAGGGAGGGCACAAGCTACTCTTTGGAGTGTGAATGCCCATGAGCCTTGAAACAGACTCCCAAATATGTATGTATGTATGTATGTATGTATGTATGTATGTATGTATGTATGTATGTATGTATGTATGTATGTATTATTTATTTATTTATTTATTTATTTATTTATTTATTTATTTATTTATTTATTTATTTTATAAATCTCACTTTCAAGACCAAACTTTCTGACTTTCTCTGTAGCACCTGGGAGCACTGTTCTCTCATTCAGCATCTTGTTACCTCTGCTGCTGCTTCCTCTTATTTCTTCTCCTTAAATTCTCCAGTGATTATTTTGAAAGAGCAGAACACTATAGCTTACCGAGTCTATTAAATTAAATGCCAAGACACATTCCAGACTGACACCAAGTGGAAACCTTCATGTCATTTGGAAAAATGGGAGTATCACAATCTTTCCTATATATATCTTCTATAGACACACACACACACACACACACACACACACACACACACACACACACACACTCTTGGTCAGAATGAATGACCTCTTTGTTCCCCCCCACACACATACACATATAAACAGAAAACATTTCTAAAAAGAAAAGAAACATGTCACTGAAATTGCCTCACACCATACTGATGAGTGGAAAGTCATACTTTAAATGTGGATTAGTTTCTTTCAAAAGCGTCTTTCAAAAACACCAAAAACAAGATGGTTGATTATAGTATTTGCATAAGGAAGAAAAATAAGAAGCCATTGGTAATATTTATTCTCTCTCATACATATACACAGTGTGGTTTAACATTCAAATGAAAATAAACACGGCCCCTCTCTTTTAATGGCTAATTTAGGTAATGTTGTCTCCCTGCTGAAATTTATTCCTGAAATTATAACTTCTCAGTCTCTTGTTTGCAGACCATGACATTCTTTTTATAGTTGAATGTAATATTTGTTTATGATCTGGAAATGCTAAATGGGGACTTTAGGACAACATTTGAACCCTGAGGTCAGAGGTCGCTTCCTGCTGTCCTATCTAATATCTCTCTTGATCACTCATTTTGAAAGAGTTTAGAAACAAAAAGATTCCATAAGAATCATTTGGGCAGAATATACTTGCCTTCAACACAATGAAAAAAGGCAAAAACACATGAATAAAACAAAAACACAAAGAATTTTCTTGAAATAGTAATAGTACAATCCTGTTTAGTCATAGTTAAGTCACCTGGGGTCAAATAGGCTTTATCTTCCAGTAACTGCATAGAATCAGAGTTGAATATATTAATGAAAAAAGAATCCAAAGAAGTATTTGTTGTTTATTCCTACAATCCAAGAATCTCTGGCACATAGTTTCCATGGATACCTGCTATGTTCTGAATAATCCTTGAGAATTTCCGTTGTTCCACATTTTAAATAAGACAATTTAAGCTGCACCTCCTAGACTGATATACAAATTAAAATACAATTTTCTTTCTTTCTTTTTCCCTTCCTTTATATTTCCATAACATTCTCAGCTCAAAAGTTAAACTAAAATGAAAATGAAATTAGGTTTCATAAACTGGACAATAATAAGCTGGACATTAATATTCATTGTTTGTGGAAAAAACATTAAGAAGTATACGTTTATTTACTTTCAAGTTAGATTCTTACAGAAACAAAATGGAATAAGCATATGCAAAACTGGAGGTCCCCTGAAAACAGGCTGATCTATCCATCTTTAGTCCTGACTCACTCTTTGGGAATTATTAAAATTAAGATGACTGGATACATGGGGTTATGGCTGTTATAACACCTACAGAAGATCTTTCAAGCTGTCTGCTTATTAGAAAACAAATCTTAAGGGCACACCACATAAATGCATTGCAAAATTCCATGGTAAAATACTTCCTTGTGTACTTAGGTATCTGTCATCCCTTCCTTTGCCTCTCTTTACATTTGCCTCTTGAGTGTGACTCATTATTATCCATTGAACTCTGTAATTCCTCTCCCAATCCCTTTCCTGTGCCACCTCTATGTCTTCACTTATGTCCTCCACACCTCTTCCTTTTGCCCTAGTGATTTGAGAGCCACCACACACCAAGGTAATTAATCTGGTGGGTGGAAACAGTATAACTGCAAAACAAGAAAGCCAGTATATTTTTCGGCTTCCTTTAAAAGCAAAGTTAAAGGGTGACTAGACCAAAAAAAAAAAAAAAAACCTCCAACAGGGTGGAATTATATATTTTTTAAAATATTAATTTTTATTGAAGAATTTTATACCATAGTAAAAAAAAACCAATACAAATTTTTAAAAAGAATACATGAAAGTGGTGAATAAAGGAAAGACAAAGAAAAAAAAGTATTTAAAAGTGGCTTCTGATCTTCTTTACAGCAATTACAAATAGGTTTATCGTCTTTCCTCCTGCTTTATAGTTACATCATGATTTTTTCTTCCCATATTTCTGATCATCAAATCCATAAATCGCTAGTTCGTTTTTTAACATTTTCAACAAAAATCTATAAAGGGTCTTGTTGTGTTCTGACTGACCTATAACTGAACCATAAACTTGTTTTGACCAGACGAACTCTGACTGAACTGTAAGTCGTTATGTTTATAGTTGAACTCTACCTGAACTGTTGTTGCCACCCTGGTCATGTTGAATGCTCATACGCTATTGGTTGTTGTGTCTGACAGCTCCCTATAAAAGGGCTATCTGTCAGACTGCAAGTTGCTGGTTGCTTGAGTGAGCTAATAAAAGAGCTGTTCTGAAGTCTGTCTCCTGCGATCTTTGCCCACAACTTAACAGTGGCGATGAGGGTTTGGGACCAGGAGAACAAAGACCAGCCCTCAAACGCTGCAACCAGCCAGGCAGCACTAGTCATGTCTGCCTTCTTTCATCGGGATGTCCACCTTCCACCCGCTGGCGCCTTTCGACCCTGCCGGGGAAAATGGGACTCCAACATGCGGCGTTTCGAGTGCTTCCTCGAAGCCAATGATCTGCTGGGGCTGGCTGACAACAGAAAAAGAGCTTTGTTTCTGAGTCATTGCGGGCCAGAGGTGTTTGACACCGCAGAATCGTTGTCTGCCCCAACCCCAGTTCACACCGTGACCTGGCAGGTACTCCAGGCAACACTGAAGACACACTACACGCCCACCCCATCCAAGGTTGTCCGGCGCTACGAGTTCTGCCAGCGGCTGCAGCAGGAGGGCGAGACCATCAACCAATACATCGCCGCCCTCCATAAAGCCTCCGGCCACTGCGAGTTCTGCGACCTGGATGACATCCTGCTTGACCAGCTCATCTGTGGCGTGCAGGACATTCACCTGCAATGCCGGCTCCTGGCCCGGCCCAACCTCACGCTGGCTGCTGCCCTGGACGAAGCCAGAGCTGCTGAGTCCTCATCCAAAGCGGCCGAATCTCTGCACCGTTTCGCCTTCTCTAAAAAGGACACTAAGCCTCCTTCTGCGGTCCACATGGGCTCTGTCGAGGAGCCTGTAAGCAGTGACGACAAGGTCTGCTGCACCGACCAGAAGTGCCCTCCACCTCCCAAAGACTTCCTGACTGCCTGTGCCAGCTGTGGGGGGGCGACACCCGAGGATATCATGCAGATTTAGGCACGTTATCTGCCAACGGTGTGAAAGGAGAGGACATTTGGTGCGAGTTTGCCGTGCAATTCTGCCGCCAAAAGACACGCATGCGCAGGAAAACCCTAGAAGCGAATCGTCAAATAGATTCGGGCGTGAAAACCATAGACCGTGCCAGAGAGTCTTCGCCAGGCAGCCAGAAACCAACCAAACGCGGGTTGCCAGGGCCAGCTGCCCCTTCAAAAGGAAGATCATGGTCACCGTCTCCATCGACGGAGCACCGGTCCAAATGAAGGTCGACACCGGGTCTACAGTGTCTATCGTCGCCTGGGAGATGCTCAAGCTCGCCCTTCCGAGTTTCCGGTCTACCCGCCTGCAGGAATCCTCAATCCGCCTCTCTGACTACCAGGGAAACCAGATCCTTGTCCTTGGAAAAGCCCGGGTCCACGTCAGATTCAACAATTTTGACGGACCTCTCCAGCTCACCATAGTCAACGGCAGCCTTCCGAGCCTCCTAGGACTCGATTGGTTTGAATCGCTCGGCCTAGGGGTGACAGGCATCCACGCCATCGGAGCTGCGAACCTGGACGACCTTTTTGACGAGTTCCAGGACGTTTTCAGTGACGGTTTGGGCAAGTATGTGGGAAATCCTATCTCATTTAGCCTTGATCCTAATATCGCCCCCATTCGCCTTAAGCCTCGACGGGTCCCTCTCCCACTACAGGATAAAATTGACAAAGAGCTGGACAAGCTCATCAAACAAGGCATTTTGGAGCCGGTCGACCATGCTAAATGGGAGACCCCCATAGTGACCCCGTTAAAGGGGATAGCAGTATTCGAATTTGCGCCGATTACAAATGCACAATCAAGAAGGCTTTGCAACAGAGCACCTATCCGGTGCCGATTGTGCATCTTCTACTCCACTCCCTAGGTCCTGGACGCCTGTTTGCTAAACTAGACCTTGCGCAGGCGTACCAGCAGCTGCCGGTAGATAGAGCTACTGCAGAAGCACAGACCATTGTAACTCACAGGGGAGCTTTTAAATGTCACAGGCTGCAGTTTGGAATCAGCGTAGCCCCGGGGTTGTTCCAGAGTGTAATGGAACGTCTGTTGCAGAACATCCCTGGGGTCGTACCATATTTTGATGACATCTTGATCTCTGCCTGTGACCAGGACCAGCTCCGCTGTCGAGGTAGCATGGTCCTGTCAAAAATGTGTGCTGCTGGACTTAAAGCCAAACGCAGCAAATGCTTGTTGGGGTGCCTGAGGTCGAATTTTTAGGGTGCCGAGTCAATGGCCAAGGTATCCACCCCACAGAAAATAAGCTAAGGGCAATACATGAGGCTCCTGCCCCAAAAAACCAAACAGAACGCCAAGCTTTCCTGGGGCTCCTAAATTTTTACTAGCCTTTTCCTAAAAAACAAAGCCATCGTAGCCAAGCCTCTCCACAAGCTGCTGACCAAAAACATTCCTTGGAAATGGGGGTCCAGGGAGGCATCAGCTTTCACAGCTGTCAAACGACTACTAACCAATGACAGTTTCTTAATACAATACAACAATACCCTGCCATTGGTCCTGGCGTGCGACGCTTCCCCTGTGGGAGTTGGCGCTGTGCTCGGCCACAAGCTTCCAAATGGGTCAGAGGCCCCTGTGGCCTATTACTCAAGGACTCTGTCCAGTACAGAGCGGAACTACAGCCAGCTGGACAGGGAGGCCTTGGCTTTAGTTGCTGGTGTCAAAAAATTCTATGAATATTTGTTTGGGAGGGATTTTGTTTTGGTTACGGACCACAAGCCGCTTCTGGGGCTTCTTGCGGGGGACCGCCCCACTCCGGCTGCCATATCCCCCTGTTTCGGCTGGTGGGCCATCTTTCTCTCAGCCTACTCCTATCGCCTGGTACATCGGCCAGGAAAAGACATGGGCAATGTGGACGCTTTGAGCAGGTGCCCATTGCCCGACCTCCTTACAGACATTGTCCCGGAAGCTCCAATCCTCTTGATTGACTTGGCTGATTCCGGACTGGTCACTTCTGCTGAGGTGGCTAAACACACGGCCAAGGACCCCTCACTCAGAATTGTGTTGAACTGGGTGTTGAGGGGATGGCCAAAGGACCTGGTCAAGCCTGACCTTAAACCATACGTACAGAGACAGCATGAACTGTCAGAGCAAGGGGGTTGCCTCCTTTGGGGCGACCGAGTGGTCATACAAACCAGCCTGCGAGCTGGAATACTTAGGACCTTACATGAAGGCCATCCGGGGATTGTCCGGATGAAAGCCTTGGCTAGGGGGTGGCCACCAAACCACGTTTGATGGCCAAATATGGATGCAGAAATCCAAAATTGGGTTGGGTTATGCAAACTCTGTCAAGAGTCACGGCCTGCTCTGCCCAAAGCACCAGTCCATGACTGGGAACAACCAAAAAGCCCCTGGTCACGGCTACATGCCAATTTTGCAGGCCCCTGCCACGGCCAAATGTTTTTAATAATTGTCGATGTCTACTCAAAGTGGCTCGAAATATTTCCAATGGGTTCTACCACCGCTGAGGGGGTTATTAAGGTGCTCAGACACTTTTTTGCCACACACGGCCTCCCAGACATCCTTGTAACAGACAATGGTCCCCAATTTACGGCCACCAATTTCGAGGGGTACCTTGCTGACCTGGGAATTTGCCATGCCCTGGCGAATTCCAATGGACCAATCGACTGGCTGAACGATTCATAAGGTCAGCCAAGGAAGCATTAGGTAGACTGGGCCCAGGGGACTGGCAGGCCCGCATCGATAAATTTCTGAGTACTCAGCACATAACCCCAAGTGCGACCACTGGCCGCAGCCTGGCCGAGCTCCTTATGGGTCTCAGGCTTAGATTCATCCTAGACCGTTTACACCCAAACTACGCCACTAAGGCAAAACCAGAGGTCACACAAAAAACCAGGGCCTTCTCCCTGGAAGATTCGGTATTCGCCCGAAATTATGCCAAGGGCCCCCTGTGCTTCTATGATCTGGGGTCATAGAAGCAATCTTGGGTCCACTAACATACGAAGTCCGCCTCCAGGACGGACGCCTCTGGAAGAGGCACATAGATCAGCTACGCAACCGAGTAAAAGGGGAACCTAACGAACCTCAAAAGGTAACGCCCTGTGTTCTTCCCTAGCTACCTCAAGCCCAAGTGTCTCGGAAGGTCGACCTGAGTAAGTGGAAGTCCAGCAGCGTTCTCAATTAGAACCGGTTCCACCAGTCGCAGAGGCCACGCCCGATACATTCCAGGAACTTCCATGCTCCACCCCAAGAGCAACAGCAGACCTGTCCGAACAGGCTGCTGCCTCACCAGAGTCTGAGCTGCGCAGGTCAGGGAGGGTTCCCAAACGACCCGCCTACCTGCGCGACTATGTCTGTTGGACTGTTCCATCTAGAAGGGGAGGGGTGTTGTGTTCTGACTGACCTATAACTGAACCATAAACTTGTTTTGATCAGACGACCTCTGACTGAACTATAAGTCGTTATGTTTATAGTTGAACTCTACCTGAACTGTTGTTGCCACCCTGGTCATGTGTTTGAATGCTCATACGCTATTGGTTGTTGTGTCTGACAGCTCCCTATAAAAGGGCTATCTGTCAGACTGCAAGTTGCTGGTTGCTTGAGTGAGCTAATAAAAGAGCTGTTCTGAAGTCTGTCTCCTGCGATCTTTGCCCACAACTTAACAGGTCTCCAGTTAGTAATAGATGTACTTGTTGTCTTTTCCCCAAACAAGTCAATTTTGCCATTTCTGCAAATTCTGTCATCTTCACTTACCATTCCTTCACTGTCGGTATTTCCAAACTTTTCCATCTCTCTGCATATAATAACCTTTCTGGAGTTACCATATATATTGTAAAAACAGACTTCCAAGGGTGGGATGATATCTAAGTTGGAAGGAATCATTAGAGAGCAAAAGGGAATATGTGAAGTGAGGTATGAATCAGGGGTGTGTTCTACTTACCTTCCCTTACCGGTTCGCATCGCGACGGAAGTGCGAGTTTTGTACGCGCACTAGCTTTGCTCATGCACGCGGCCTGTCACGTCGTGCAAATGACCCTCTGCACATGCGCAGAGGGTTCTTTGCTAGGCGCAGTGACCGGAGAACCGGTTCGGGGGCGTAGACAGCCGGCCATTGCTGCCGCTTCGGCGAGCGGGTGGAAATTTCCGCCACCAGTATGTGAGAACCGGTCCGAACCGGGAGCAACCCATCCCTGGTATGAATGCACTCCATGAAAAATTACTAGTTGTCTTTCAGATTAGCTGGTATGATGAACATCTGTAAAAATAAAACAGGATCTATAAAATATTTTTATTGTTTTAATGTCTTTTAAATTAAATTGTTTTAACTGTTTTAGAATTTTAGAATTATAAACCACTCAGAGTCGCTTAGTTAAGTTGTGCAGCTATAGAAATCAAATTAATTAATTAATTAATGTTTTTGTGCATTTGTGCATTCAGTATGTCACAAGAATGCTGGTTGCATCTGCTACAAAAGGTTAAAAGTGACTTTAAACTTTACATTTCCATGATGCTGCGAGATTGTTGCCAGTTACTTTTGCCATTAGACAGGTCCGTGGGCCTTAAGAAATGATGGAGAAGACGCTCTTTGACCTGTAAAATCTTTTGGGAAAGGTCAGTGACTCCTTGGTGGCAATTGTTCTGTGCTGCCTTGCATTCCATTGTTGGGACAACTTTGCCTTTTTTTTCAGTAGAAGTGCAATAACAGAAACTGATGTCAAAGCAAATTAAATAAGCAAAAGGATTTCAAAACAGTGTTATACTTATGCAACTTCTGGAACTATGGAACTTTGAGAAGGTTGGTATCTTGCGAAACTTGAATGCAACTGTGATAGTTATATGGGTAGTTCTGAATTACGACCACAATTAAGCCCAAAATTTATATTGCTAAGTGAGACATTTGTTAAGAGAGTTTTGCCCCATTTTACGACCTTTCTTGCCACAGTTCTTGAGTGAATGATTGTAGTCAAGTTAGTAACGCGGTTGTTAAGTGAATCTGGCTTCCCCATTGACCTTGCTTGTCAGAAGGTCACAAAAGGTGATCACATGACTCTGGGGCACTGCAACCCGTCATAAATGTGAACCAGCTGCCAAGCATCTGAGTTTTGATCACGTGACCATGGGGATGCTGCAATGGTCGTAAGTGTGAAAATGGTCATAAATCACTTTTTTCTGTGCCATTGTAATTTTGAACAGTCACTAAATGAACTGTCGTAAGTCGAGGACTACCTGTGCAATGGGTTGGCACCCTTTAGCATTCATATCAGGAGAAACAGCTAGCATATCCACAATGCTTTACTTTTTTGTGGTAAGTAGGTTCATATATCTTTGTTCTTTTCTATAAGACTTGGTTTCTTTTCACAATCTAGACTAGATTTGGACATTATATATTGACGGATAGGAATTTTCCTATCAAGAGGTGATATAGGATCTTGCTTCCCTGAAGTCATTCTCACTTAGAAAATAAAACCGAGATTCAATTCTAATTAACAAAATATTTATTTCAGTACAAAAGTAACAAAAATATAAACCTTTAATAAGCTACATTTTCTCAGCTAAGAATTCACATCTGTCTCGGCCGAGGCTTCGAAGGAGAAGGAAGGTAGGAGGAGACAAACTCCTGGAATGCACGCATGCATAGTAAAACATATCACATGTCTGCTTGATTAGGAAATACAGTAAATCTAGAAATAGTAGAGATGCTCAACTGGCAATCTTCACATCGTGACATATATACTATAATCAGATTTTAAAAAAAGATTTGGCTTAGTTTTACATGTCTTGCTTAATATTATCAATAAATTGAACACACTATGGTTAAAAAAACGGCTTGGTACAAGGGTGGGTAAGTCTTTCACAGTTATGGACCAGGTTCTTGTTAATTTGTTTTTGGGATGCCTGAGCAGGATAAAGCAATGACATAGTAATCTCACTGGAGTAGGAATATACGAGGGTGAGTCAAAACATAATGCCATTTTCTTTAGGACAGGTATAATTACCAATACAGGAACATGTAGCATACATCAAAATGAAGCTGGTCCTCTGTGGATCACTTCTCAACATAGTCACCGTTTCTCTCAATAGCAGTGTTCCACCTTCGAATGAGAGCATGTATCCCTGCCTCGTAAAATTTTGTTGACTGTTCTTTGAGCCACTTCTTCACTGCAGTTTTCACTTCGTCGTCACTGGAACAATGTTTGCCTCTCAAACCCTCTTTCATGGGGCTGAAGAGATGATAGTTTGAAGGCACTAAATCTGGTGAGTATGGAGGATTATTATTCCAGTGACGAGGAAGTGAAAACTGCAGTGAAGAAGTGGCTCAAAGAACAGTTAACAATATTTTACGAGGCAGGGATACATGCTCTCATTCGAAGATGTGATCCACAGAGGACCAGCTTCATTTTGATGTATGCTACATGTTCCTGTGTTGACAATTATACCTGTCCTAAAGAAAATGGCATTACGTTTTGACTCACCCTCGTACATTGATTTTTTAAAACCCTTCTTCTTAATTTTTGGAGTGTTAACATTTTTTAGAGACATAGTTCATCTGTTTTATCTGTTAGTTTTGCAAAAGAAAAAACCTACTGGAAATTTGGACCACTGTTGTTTGAGATTTGCTAGTACGATGGTAGGAGTCCTTGGGAACCACCAAATAACACTAGAAGGCCTGTGCTGTATGTTCAGTACACAATGTAAGAACTCAGCCAGGAACAACTAGATGAATCCTTCTCTGTTGGGATAAGAAAAGATGCACACGACTTTCAAGGATTTTTTAGCTGTTCAGAAAACTTCCTTATGGATGCGATCAGCCAATCTAAGTCTGTGTTATTAGAAATAAGATGAAGCTGGTGATTGTCATAGTATTCCTAGTAATACTATGACATCAGCTCCATCTTATCTTGACCAAGCGGACATAATCTAACAATAGGAATGAAAGACCTGCAGTTTTCTGGATGTTGTCAGACGGCAATTCCAGGTAACTCAGGCTAACATGCAGGATGCTGATAGCTCAGTATCTGGAAAAGTATTGGTTCCTTATCTTGTCTTTAATAATGCAAAATGTATAGCACAGTGGTGGCTAACCTTTTCTGGACTGAGTGCCCAAAGCGCACGTGTGCGTGCAAATGCACACACACATGCCCGAACCCCCAAAATGCAATGTGTGTGTGTCCCCCGTGCATGCACCCCTGCACCCTCACATGCCCATGTCCATGCATGTGCATGTGTCCCCATGCCCCACTCCCCCACATGCGCACACCTCCCCTGCATGCGCCATGCCCCTGTGCATGTGTGGCAGAAACACGAAGACCAGCTGGCCAGTGGGAGGCATGTGCGCATGCACGGCGGAGCTGAACTGGGGTGATGGCTCCCGTGTCATCAGAGAGGGCGCTGTGTGCCACTTCTGGCACACGTGCCATAGGTTCGCCATCACAGGTATAGCACATTCCACAAAAGTGATCATTCTGATGCTATAATATTGAAAGCAGATATTTCTTTCAAAGAGGAACATGACACATAAGTTAGACAGTCAATTTATAGTGACAAATTCATGTGTGGTCTTACCTTTGAAAACCATGTTTCCCCCCCCCCTTCGCAGTTCATGAACAGTGGAATGTCTCACATTCTAGTAATGACTTGTCTGGAGATTTCTAATTCTTGAAAGTGAATAACCCCTCTTATTGTAAGAAGATGCTTTGCAAAAGACATCAATATCCCTAGGAAGTCCCCAAGAGTTCTGTAGCTTAATACTATTCTCCATAATGATGATGACGAGGAATTTATGAGGTTTCTCCAGGTTTAACATCCATTTAACCATTGTCTCAGTTAGCCTGTATTTTATCATGTTATTAATATCATGTCAGGCTTTGTTGAAACAAAGTACTCTTTGTCCGTGGCATTTATCTGATTTATTAATCTAGTAAATCTGTCAAAGAAGATAAGGTTAGACTGGCATGACTAGTTTGTGACCATTTTGGCTTTGTTAGTTGTTGCATTCCTATCAAAGTGCTCATGAACATGCTGTTTAATAATCTGTTTGAGGATCATGCCCAGTGGAGATGCCAGAGTGAAAATTCTGTAATTTCCTAGATCCTCTTTCCTTCCTTCCTCCCTCCCTCCCCCCCCTTTTTTGGAAAAAGAATATTGTTCTCGTTTGGACTTTTGGAATCTTGTCAGTTCTACGGGAGTCCTCAAAGATTACAGTTAGCAGTTTTATGATCACATTCACTAGCCCTTTCGGTACCCTAGGATATTATTTCTCTGACCTTGAAGAATTCATTTACATTAGGTAGGTTTTCTCTCAGATTGTTAGTCCCGAGTTGCAGCTTTCTCTTAGAACTCATGCAAAAGAAGGCCAACTATGAAATATTTTTCTATTTTGAGACAAATCAAAATAAAATACAAGTTGAAGCATTTGGCCTTTCTTACCTTCTGCTAAGCTACAGCCTCTTTTCCTTGAAGTATATAAAAAAAGCTTTTATTGCTATTGTTTTGGTATAATCTTGAACTTACTCTGAGCTTTAGCCTTTCTGACACAATTGCTACAGTTTCTGGCAACTGCCTCATACCCTTCTTTGTTTATAGAATCCTCCTTCCATTTCTCATACACGTCCTTTCTTTTTTCTATTTCATCACTTTATAAAGATGTCTATATCCATACTGGATCTTTAGAGTCTTCCATTTTCCTTTCTAGCAGTTTGCCAGTGTTGGTGGAGGTGGTTCTCTGTGGTTCTCTCTTCTTACACCCAATCAATAAAATGATTGAAAAAAGACAACCTGAGCTCTCCCTTCCTTCACCTCCCTGCCCAAAGCTTCACAATTTTCAGTGGTTTTCAAGAGTCTCAGCAGCCTTTCTGTCCCTGCCTTGGATGCTTCTTATCAGATCTCTATACTGTGATTTTGGTTCCTCTCAGGAGCACATTTTCCACCACCATAACATGTACCTTCTCCCTCGAAGTGGTTCCTGGGTTTCTTTTACTCACATGGCCTTCTTGTGTGTCTTCCAGGGGTGGGATCCTACTGGTGCGGTCCAGTGCGGAGCTCCGGTAGGGACCCGCCGATACCCCAATATGCGCGCGACTGCTCCGGTACCGTCTCCACCGGGCAGTCGCGCGTGTCGCCATCTCTTTTTCGTGAATTCTTGGGCGATTTTTCTTCTGCGCATGCGCGGAAGCAAAATCGCGCCGAAATCTCGCGAGGGGACGCGCGCGAGAGAGATTTCAGTGAGATTTTGCTTCTGCGCATGCGCGGAAGTAAAATCACGCCAAAATCTCGCATGCGCGCACGCGTCCCCTCACAAGATTTCGGCGCGATTTTGCTTCCGCGCATGCGCAGAAGCAAAATCGCACAAGGGGGCGCGCGTGCGTAGCGTGCGCGTGCGCGCACAAAGCATGGAAGACCGCAGAGCAGCGCACCGGTCTGGGTAAGTGAGCATCTCACCCCTGGTGTCTTCCACATGTTCTGTGAATCCAGGTTTAGCAAGTCTCAGTCTGGTGATTTTGAGTTATGTTCTAGACTAGAGCAAGAGACTGGTACTTGTTGCTAAGTTCTCTGTGGTGACCCGGGGCGTGGCACGAAGACAACTCAGCCAGAGAACTGGTATGAGTCCCTTTATTGGCACCAACTTTGCCCCCAATGTCCCATTTATTCTCCGGCCTGGAGAAAAGCTCTCCCACAAACCTGCAGCAGCTTCTGGCTGCAGATACTCCAGTCCAAAAGCTGTAAGCAGAATGACTGTAATCAATCCCTCCAGCAGGGAAAGATAATGAGTCCCAGAAGCAAAGAATTCATGGCAATAATTCCAGCAAGACAATAATTCAAACAATCAGGAGGAATGCCAGGAATGGAGGCCACAACTCTCAACACTATATGAATTCAGTGTTGGGACAAATGCCCCTCCCAGCTGCCTCTCCTTTAAACTCCATCCCCAGGTGTGCCTTGTGAAGGGAATTGGGGCCCTTTCCTTCCTCGTAAGCTATGCAACCCAGGTTGCTCTCTTCTGCTTTCTTCCCTGCGCACCCTAGGATGAGGAGGGGGTGGGCCTTGGTCTTCATCTGAACTCCCTCTCCCTTGTTCTACCTCTCCCCTGCTCTGCCCAGCCTGACTTTGCCCTTTCCCAGTTTCCTCCACAGTCAACGGAGCCACTCTCCCGCTCTCTGTCAGCTGTTCGTCTTCCGTCTCAGATTCAGACTCCGAAGGGGGCATGACATTCTGTTTGCATTGAGTATTTTATAGTTTCTCTTTTTTCTTTAGGTCATAAGCTTCCCTTGTCTTCCTCTTTTTGTTTTCTGGTGTTCACTTCCCTTCTCTGCTCTTCCCAAGGAGCAGAGAACTTCTCCTTCACTTCACTTCTCCTTTTCCATGGCCAACTGCAGTGCAGCAACTTTGTCCCCAAGCCTATTGCCTTCTCTTGCAATAAATGCACAAATCTGTACAGGTAGTCCTCGACTAACAACCACAATTGAACCCAACATTTTCATCGCTAAGTGAAACATTTGTTAGGTGAATTTTGCCCCATTTTATGACTTTTTGTGCCACAGTTGTTAAGTAAATCACTGCTGTTGTTAAGTTAGTATCACGGTTGCTAAATGAATGTGTGTAACGATCATAAATCACTTTTTTCAGTGCTGTTGTAACTTTGAATGGACATTAAATGAACTGTTGTAAGTCAAAGATTACCTGCATTTGCAAAAGATGTCATTTGAGTTATCTTCAGGCAGAAGGGTACATATTGCTCATACCTTGCAGATTACTAAGAACTTTTGCTATCTGTGATGATTGGAATTATTTGGAATTTCTCCTACACAGCCTACTGCAAATTCCCAGACAGCTGTTCTTTTCCCCTCCCCCAACCTCCTAATCATAGTCACTGCTTTTTTGGAAGAGTTCTACTTTCATTTATTTGTAATACGAAACACTTGACTATTGTGTATTTGATGTACAAGAGTTTCCTCAATATTTTCAATTGTCTTTCATTGAATTGTTGAATAAGGACAATAAATATAACTAATTTTCTTGCTTTTGTCCATAAATCTGGGATACAACAATGTTCAACAAAAGAATGATGATATCTTTGCCAATAGTTTTCAGATAATCTATCTTGGCTATTAATTTTAAAACTTTACATGGAACCAATATAAGTTTTTATTGGAGGAATACACAGTGCAATCCTGCCAGTGGTCTTCCAGCCTTTCTTCCAATGACTATGTTGGCAAGATTGTGACTACATTGTTCTGGTCAGAGGGCAAAGAAATGACTTATTTCTGAATTTTTCCAAGGACCAGTACTTTTTTTCCCCAAAAGAACTAGTAACTGGATCACAGATCACATTTTGGGAAGCACACCCCCTTTACTATTAGTTATTTATAGTTAGTTATTTAGACTATTATTTGACTATTTAGCTTTAGACAGTATGGCTTTGCAGCAAGAAAACGGTTTAAAATGATTTAATGGCTTATTGCAGGGGTGTCAAACTCGATTTCATTGAGGGCCGTATCAGGGTTGTGTTTGACCTCGGGGGCGGGGGGTGGGGGGCGTGGCCAGGGTGGGTGTGGCCAGCTCAACATCACTCGTGTTGGGGGTGCTGGTGGTGGCCCAAGCACTCTGCCAGCAAAAATGGCCTCTTGCAACCCTCTGCCAGCGAAAACGGAGCTTGGAAGTGAGTGCCTGCGGCCCTCACGAGCTCCATTTTTGGCTGCAATGGCCTCCTGCAACCCCGTCAGCAAAAACAGAGCTCAAGGGGGCTGCATGCAGCCCTCCCGATCTCCATTTTCACTGGCAGAGGCACCACGGGCCAATCCTTCACTGTTTCCAGGGCGGCCCCACGGGCCAGATCTAAGCATCCTGCGGGCAGGATCCAGCCCCCGGGCCTTGAGTTTAACACCCCTGGCTTAGTATTATGTGTGAAACAAAACATGGCTTGTAGTTGTACAGGGTGAGAATCAGTTTAACTTAAATCACAGGTTAATCTCCCACCAGTGGAAGGGGGAGAGAATCACGTATCTCCCTCAACTCTCTGGAGAGAGAGACAGTATATATCTAATAGAAAATAAATAAACAATTACTTCATTTAGTGCAATCTTTTTTCCCTTGTGAAGTGGGAGGAAATCTGTCAGATCCATATTCCTAATTATAACTACTTGCCCCTATCTTATTCAGTTAAGGTGATATTGAAATGAATTAGATAAAAACATAATAATAGCACTGATTTTTTTTATGCTGCCACTAACCAAGACCAGGACATGTGTTTGGCATCACCTATTAAATAATTCAATTAATTGAAAAAGATTCATGCTTTGTGGAGAGAAATTGTCAAGCACAATTTCAATTGTCAAGCACAAAGACCTCCAAGATTTGACAAGCTATAATTCTTTCTATGCTTCATTACTGGTCCTGCTGATTGGAGATAGTGGAAGACGTAGAGCAACCTATCTGGAGGGATACAGCATGAGAAAGTACTGACTATGGACCAACCTATCTGGAGGGACACAGCATGAGAAAGTACTGACTATGGACCAACATGAATGTGATAAAACAATTAGTTATTTCCTATATGCCAGGAAAATTATAATGTGAGAAAGATACTTCATGCTTACTAAGAGCATCAAAAACATTTATCATAAAATTTTATTTAATTATCTTGGCTGACTTCATTCATTATGGACACCGCAATGTGTTTGTATTACATTCTCAGACTGAAGCACATAGGCTTCAGTCAGGTCCTCCATTCTGGAGGGAAAATACTGACTGCTGATTGGCTAGACCAGTGATGGCGAACCTAGGGCACGCGTGCCACAGGTGGCACGCGGAGCCATATCAGAGGACACACGAGGCGTTGCCCTGTCAGCTCCACGGGCAAACCAGAAGTTTGGAAAAATGCACTTTCGGTTTGCCGTTGGGCTGTTTTTTGCACTCCGGGAGGGTTTAGGGAAGCTTCCTGAAGCCCCGGAATGCGAAAAATGTCAAAACAGGCAAACTGGAAGTTCGGAAAACGTGCGGGGGTGGGGTGGGGGTGCGCATGCACAGGGGGCAGCGTGGGGGGGGTTGTGCGCATGCATGGGGGGAGAGGGAATGGGTGTGGGCATGTGTGCGTGCGCTAGCGCGCACACGCACACCCTTTTGGCACGCGAACCAAAAAAGGTTCGCCACCACTGGGCTAGACTGTCTGGCAGCTCCCTATAAAAGGGCTGGCTGTCAGACAGAGCCTTTGCTGGATTGTAAATAGTTGCCAAATAAAGAGCTGGTTTTTTTGAAGCCACTTCTGTCTGCCTCTTCCATTCACCCTATCTAACAGTTTGTTTGATTTTTTTTTTTGCTTAGTATGTTGTGCAAACACAACCATTGTTGTTTTTACACCGTGGTTTACAGTTTTGTATATATTATAAGCCATGAATAAATGGGTCATAGCTCAGTGCAATATGAGAAACCAGTCCTCGTTGCTGAAATCTCTCAGACAAGCAAGCATTTTAAAATAGTCCTGATTCACTTACTACCAAACAATAGAGACTGTGCAACAAGCACTAGAAAAACAATAGCTATATTTGAACAACACACATGAGCTGGCCACTAGTCATTCAGGTCACTGGGAAATCAAGGGTCTCTTTCATATTTGAGGGAATACCTGCCAATTTCAATTTACCACCTGCTCTGATGAAAATCAGGAGTGAAACAGAAGCTGGACTATCTCCTTGGCTCTTTCATTGACCTCCAAAGGGACCATCTACTGGGGAACAAAAGAGCAATTTATGAAGAGGGGTTTTGATGAGAATAACAGCATAGTGAAGCAAAGACCCAATTTCTGATTATCACAGTCTCTGCTTTTATCAAATCAAGATCAGCATAAGTCCCTGCTTATAGACTCCCATGTTCTCTTCAGTATTAATCGTTTTTTTTAAAAAACAGAATAACTCGTGTGCAAATTCTACAGATATCCACAGATATATTGTAATAGTTTTGGAAGGATTTGCAACAAGAATGAATGGTGACGTTAAGGTCCATTTATTTGCCTAATCCTTTCTAAAGAAAAAATAATGTAAGCTCAAAAACTTTGTATTTAGCATTTCTTAAGAAGGTTGTGATATTATATATCAGCTAAATAGCAATGTAACACTATAATATTACTGTTAAATAAATTATATCGCTTGAAAAAGATACCTAATTAATGATTTTAAAAACCCATATGTTGAAGAGAGGGAGGGAAATCCTATACTAAATTCTCTAGAATAGACATGTTATATCATATTGTCCAGGGATTGTTTCCACTTACCTTCGCCACCAGTTCGCATTGTGATGTTTTGCGCACATGTGCGAGCAGAGCACGCGCGCGCACGTCCCCTTGTGCAGTTCTGCTTCCATGCATGCTCAGTAGCTATAATCAGCCTGAAACACAGCTGAGGAGCTGATCAGCTGTGCTTCGGGTGAAGGAATAAAGGTAAGTATAAACCTGGGGGCGGATGGGAGGGCCCTTTTTCAAGCAGCAGCAGACAAAAAAAACTTATAAACAGTAAAAAATTCGGGGGGAAAATCACCCCCCCCAAAAAAAAGATGGCCGCGCCCACGGACCGGCATCAACCGAACCGGATCCGTGATGCCATCATGACATCATCAGCGGATTGCTACTGGTCCGAACCGGGAGGAACCCACCCCTGATATTGCCCAGTTTTACCTCTCTATTGGTGCAAAGCTGATTCAAAGGCTGAGAATTATACAATTTCACTAAGTCATTATTTAGCGTCTAAGACAGAGGTTCCCAACCTGTAGGTCAAGGGGATTGCAAATGGGCCACAGAAATGGCTGGCAAGCGCACACATGTATCGTCACTTGCATGAGCAGCAGGCGAGCGCATGCATCAGCAGTGGGTTGCTCCCGGTTCGGACCGGTTCTTAGAACTGGTAGCGGTGGTGGCAGGAGGCTCCGCCCACTTGCCTGGGATGCTTCTGTGCATGCGCAGAAGCGTCGCACTCACAAGCACACACGTGTGTGCAAACCGGTAGCAAACTAATTCAGAACCCACTACTGGCGTGCATGCACTCTCTATTTGCGTGAGCGCCAGGCCCGCATGCACACCACTCACGCAACACAGAGCTTTATGCTTGTGTGCTTGCCAGCTGCTCGCATGGAACCATCCCCTCCCCCCCCCCACTGGTCCGCAAAGCCGAAAACATTGGGGAACTCTGTTCTAAGATAAAAGCATTCTTTGACTGAAAACATGATCTTCTGGGGGGAGGGGTGTCATAGTCCAAATGCAATATATTCAAATTTCTTCATAAATTGAAAGATTCCAAAATATTAGAATATAAATTAGCAAAACATTTACATTTTAACCCTTCATTGCCTCTGAAAAAGCTGACTCACTAGTGTAATAATGTCTAACCAGTTAGGATTTAAAGTTATTAGACAAGGGATGGAGATTCAGTGCTAGATTACAAATCAAGGGCAATCATAGTAGTTTAAATAAAATTGAGAAAAAGATGGAATGGCCAAAAGGACTAAAACATATGGGAAAGATAAATGTAATATGAAGGATATTAGATTAAAAAAATTTAGATGATGATGTCAAATGGTCAAAGTGGTAAGATTAGAAAAAATGAATATACCTAGGGAAATGTATGGAAGTACCTAAAGGTGATTTATGGTATATGGTATATGGAATGTATACAAATATATATGAATATGAATAAGGTTATATCCCAGAAGTAATATTTGAAAGAGGGTAGGGGGTGGGGAGGAGTTTATAGGTGGGTGGGAAGTGGGAAGGGGGAAGGGAGTGGGGAAGGAGGGGGAGAAAAAAAAAAGGGGGGGGGAACCAGAAACTGGGAAAATTTTAAAGGACAAACACATTAAAAGAAAAGAATTGAAGTTAAAGATTATAAATGGATTATCTGGGAATAAAATAAGATTACGTACAATTCAGGGTTGCTGGAAAACCATCCCAGAAAGGAGAAAATATAGCAAAGGAGGAGGAAAGGAGGGAGAAGAAGGAGAAAGTAAGTAGAAGTGGGAAGAGAGGTGAGAGATGAGAGAGGTAGGAGAGGAAGGAGAGAAGAGGTGAGGAGAGAGAGGAAGAAAGTAGTTCAGGAGGAGGAGAAGGGAAGGAAAGAAGAAACGGAAGGAGGGGCAATAAGATAAAAGGGGGATGGAAGAAAAAGCAACCTTGAACTAAAATAAAGTAATAAGATAAATATAAGAAATATGTATAAATATGAAATGAATGTATGAAAGATTGAAATGAGATGATAAATATGTGAAATGTCTATAACGGAAATACAATAAAAAACTTTTGGAAAAAAAAAGAAATTTCATCTGATGGGATTCCTCATTAAATGTTGAAGTTTTCGTTATTTTAAATTGGCTGAATCATCATTTTTCAGTTTTTCATGATCAACTTGAAACGATCAGGAGGAGATTGAGTGAGATCAAAAAGCAATTAAAAGAACAAAAACCTAAAAGAGTGAAGCAAACAAAAATTAACTCCAGCATTTCAATACTTGAAAGGCACCAGTAGCTTGAAGGTAGCTTGTCAAGAAGAACATATCCAAGATCAAGAAAACAGGGAGAAAATTGTTTACTCAGATTCTCTTATGTACGACACAACAAACCTTTACCAGAAGCTTTCAAAAGTATTTTTGGACTTGTTTCAGATAGATGTTGCTGGATCTATGGAGGTAGCTTACTAAGTGTTAGATACAATTCTTCACAATCCATTGATCTTGTTGTTTAACTTTTTTCACAAAGTTTATTGAGGCGACATACTGCAAGCAGCTAGAATGGCAACATATTTGGACTATGAGGCAAAGAAACGAGCTATTTCCAGATTTATCTTTCACAAAGTTACAGAAGTATAGAGAATTCCACTAAGATCCTCAAATAGCCAGACAAGAAGGGATTAAAAACATTCTTTTTTATTTCTAACAGTATTTGGCTTATGGATACAAACTGGGAAGGGGAAATTTAATGAATCAAAATGGCTGTTAATTATAAACAACAGATGGCTGTGATGTAGGAGTGCCACAATATCTCCATCAGAAATGATTCAGTGGGATGGAGGATTAGTTATATGTTTAATTCCTCTTTCCCATTCTGGATTCTTATTACATGTTTTCTAGAAGTTATTCATTGCCAAAAGGATTTTTGTTGTGGTGTTGTTTTCAGCAATAACGAATCATATAAAATTGAAGAATATTCAGTTTTTAAAAATAGTGATTACTTTTACTTTGCACATGGATTCTAGCCTGCTTGCCACTCCAAAATAATATGATACTCAGATTATTTAAAATGAGAGCTAATGTTTGTGTCATTGAAAGGGAGAGCTAAATCCTTTTATCTTTTGACATCAACTCCACTGATTAAATAGGTTTTTTCTGCAAGAAACAAAGTTTTGAATGAAAGAAACTTTTAGCAAAAAACCCCAACCTGAATAGATTTTTATGTAAAAATTCAAAATATGACGAAAGGAATGACAATTTTAGTGAAAATGTCTTCTAACATGGAAGATTTTTACAATATATTTTTAGATTCTAAAGATCACTATAGAATTATTGTCACATATGGAAACCACATTAAATGGAAAATACTTATAGCCCAGCTAAAGATACTTTACATTATTTTTTCTTGTGGTATGTGTGTAAAAATAGGTTTGATAATACTTTAACTTCGTATTAAAGCCATTATTAGATGGAATAAGATTTCTAAAAATAAAATGTATCATGAAAGTTGCAATGCTGTCTATAATACATTCAGCAGCATAATTTGGTGGATATAGGGCAATTGCTTAATTCCAACAGACAATATTTTTTTAATTTATCTCAAGTGGCAGTTATTCAAGACAGGATACTTGTTTAATATCTCATTTGAGAAATGTAAAACAGTATCAGTCCAATTTTAATTTCCCATCTGTCCTGGTTTAGTGTAATTGAAATTGGGGGAAATTTGTATTGGTGGGAGATGATATTTTACTACTGTATGATATTTTACTATTTCTTTCCTGGAAGATTTGAATTTGTAAACTAACAAGAGAAACAACACATAAATACATTTTTTTCCAAACAAAATGTAATCTATTGGGGACAGTTTCAAGTATATTTAAACCATTCATTTGTGATAAGATAATACTGTAGCTGATGTGTCTGGTGGAAAAAGATGCATGGATCACAAAGAAGAAAATTTGAATTTGAAATAAAAGAAATGCTGAAAGAATATTTCATAAAACAGACTCAGGTAGTGTATAACACTTTTAGATCTGCTAAACTGAAGTTAGAGCATCTATCTGCCCTGGACCCAGATTTTTAAAAAGATTTGTCCATTTCTATGGATGCATCCATCAGTTAATGACAAGGGAAATCTATACAATTCATTGCAATTTTTTTTGTATATCCTTTAAAGACCTTTCCCATACACTGTTATATTTCATACAATTGGGTCATTGGTTGTCGTGGCTATGGTTATCACTTTTACGGTTTTATGATTTTAATGTTTAGAAACCCTGAAAAGATCTGGCAGAGTAGAAGGTTTATCTGAGTGTGGTATACATACACACACATTAGGGAGTTTCAATAAGCATGGGGTGCTTGTTATCAATTTCATAACTGTTTACATCCTGGGACTTTTTTTAGCTTTTTATCACACCTTAGATAGCTCCATTCTATCTAATACATAGTGACCTACTCATAATGAATTGCTAGTGTGTTTAATGGGCTCTTTTCCTCCATCAATATGAAAAATATGGCTGTAACAAATTTAAATAAATACATAAATGAGAATAATATCCTTGAAATAGGATTGTAATTTTAGTGGTCAGGCAAGCATACCCACGTTGTGTAAAGATTTAGGATTAAATTGGTGGCTTTCTACATTTCTTTGGTGAACTTGCTCAAGTATGTGACATTTGCATCCTGCCTTTTCATGAACAAATTCAGATAGATTTTGATGTTTCTGTTTTTACATTGAACTAGAATGTAAAACACGTGGTTTTTTTTCATCTGTGATGATAATTACCCCAGTCCTTTGTTTCTAATAAAGATTGCCCAATATACTTTTTAGGTATACTTTTCTTACACAAAAACTTATTCCCTACATCCTGCATAAGCGATCACAAAAGCAGAAATAGAGCCCTCGGTGTGTTTTTTTCCATGGGTGAACTAACTTGTGAACTCTGGCCCTTCTGCTTTTTGGGGGGTGGGGGGGGGAGGGAGAGAGAAACCTGGCTTTTACCCAGTCCGTCCCCCGGCTTCTCTCCTGCAGTCAAAACTAAGAAAGACCGAGGCGAGGGCGTCGAATTTCACTTCCTGTCACCTGGCAGGAGTCCTTTGTCTGTTCTTGAATGCTATTTAAGGGCAGGACGGAGCCGCCGGCCGGGCAGCGAATTAAGAGTTAACTGGAGATTGAGTCGGAAAGGGCGCCACCCTCTTTGACGGTAGAGTAGCCTGTGAGTCAGTTTCACCTGAAACTGTACAGGTGAGTAAAGGAAGCAAAAACGAAGGGGGAAAAAAAGGAAAAGGAACCGGAGCCAAGATCCGGAAAGAAGAGGGCCCAAGGCTCACAGCGAGAGAGCCGCCCCACTACATCGCGGGGGCTGCCCCGAGAGCTTCGGGTCGAGGCGCCGGGTTCCCGAGCAAAGAGAGGCCAGGGGTGCCTGCCGGACCGGGGGGGGGGCAGAGAGCCTTAAGGGCGACCGATCTCGCCCCGAAGAAGAGGAAGAAGGCAACTTGGGGAAGAGTCCTTTCTCGCAGAAGTGCTCGAGTTCCATCCGGGGACCCCACTGGAGAAAAGGACCCTCGGAGGGGACGGAGGTTAAGGCTCCTGCGCGTCCGGAGCCTTTCCTCGGCTCTCTGCTCGGCGGTCGTGGGCGGGTCTGCCCCTCTCCGTTGTTTTCGACTTTGAAAAGCCCTCGGCCCGGGGAACTGCGCCGTTTGGCTGGTTTGGGCTGAGATGGGCCGAAGTAGGAGCCGGCTTCAGGCCGGACTCTTGGTGACTTGGTTTTTTTTAACCGGCCTGGTTCTTGGTCAGGAACAAAATGGGGAAGGAACCTCGTTTGGAGCAATGTGTCTTGCTCAATTTACCGCCGGGTTTCCGGAGTTTGTGCTGGACACTAATGCCTCGGTGGACAACGGCGCCACTTTCCTGGGTTCGCCGCCGGTGGGAAGCAACCGCGATTGCGTCCGCGCCTGTTGCAAGAACCCCAGTTGCAACTTGGCCCTGGTGGAGCAGAGCCCCGAGGAGGACTCCGACGGCATTCAGGGCTGTTTCCTCCTCGACTGCCTTTACGACCAGGCCTTGGTCTGCAGGTTTGCCAAGAAGGACGGCTTCCTGAACTATGTCAGACGGGAGGTTTACAACGATTACGTGACCATGCGGAACAGAGGCAACCGCGGTAAGGAGACCAGAGCCCGCTTCTCTCAGCCAAGGGTTCCCATCCCGGGTTGGACCCGAGAGTAGCTGCTATCTTCCCTCTCGGTCCTGCAGTTATGCCCGGTCCGATCTGGTTGGGTTTGCTTTGCCTTGGGCTGTCTTGTTGAACCTGCCTGCTCTGGCAGCTTCTGGCATAGGGACAGCAGGCTTTCTCAAGATCTTAAGGCCCCAAGTGACCTGTCAATGTTGGTGGTTCTGGGCACCACTGCTGACCACAATTGTTGAAAAATGCTAGGGCAGTTTCACACAATTTCCATTTGGAAACATGAAAACGAAAGTATAAGACAAGACCATAAACTTATTTATTTATTTATTTATTTATTTATTTATTTATTTATTTATTTATTTATTTATTTATTTTATTCCTTCTTATAAGCCGCCCAACTCCCGAGGGACTCAGGGCGGCATACAACATGTAAGAGGAACAATCAGTAAAAAGAAACATAATAATACTGATTAAAAACAATTATAAAAAATTTAAAAGACATTATCATTCATACATGGGCATAATTGATCTTATTTTAGCCCGCCTGCTTGAAAAGCCATGTTTTCACAGCTTTGCGGAAGCTGTGACCACATTTTTATTCTATTTGACCACATTTTTCACTTAAAAAATAAATACTTGCTCTGATCAGTATCTCTAACGAGCAATGTCCAAATGACAACAGGTGGGTCATAATGTCCTTGAGAAAAGGATGCAATTTAATACTTGCCTCTGAACATCAGACACAAGTTGCATCATTTGTGTCAAGATTTGTACATCTTTATAAGCCATGTTATGGATTCCCATGGCTAGAGTTTGTCCTCAAGTCAAGCTCCATTTGCATGCATGAATAAACTGAACTGGTCTTTAGGGTCCCCAAACTATGGGCATCTCTTGGTTATTTGGCATAATGTGGTGGACATCAACTAACACTTGTCATGCTGACAGAATAATTGAACCTTGGCATAATAGCAATAGCAATAGCAATAGCACTTAGACTTATATACCGCTTCATAGTGCTTTACAGCGCTCTCTAAGCGGTTTACAGAGTTCAGCATATTGCCCCCAACAATCTGGGTCCTCATTTTACCGACCTCAGAAGGATGGAAGGCTGAGTCAACCTTGAGCCTGGTAAGATTTGAACAGCTGAACTGCTGAACTAGCAGTCAGCTGAAGTAGCCTGCAGTGCTGCACTTTAACCACTGCGCCACCTCGCAGTGACCCCAGCCCCACAGTTCCCAAACTATGCACAAGAACATCACAGTGAACTCACAGGGGTGTCACAGGATATTTTTCTACATAATAAATGGAACTGTTAGTTCACTACAGTGTTCTGGGTGCCATGACACATAGTTTGGGAACTGCAAGGGATGCCATGAACCAAGAAAGTTCAGGAACCTCTACCCCAGCCGTTGGTATGGTACATGGGAGTACAAGGTTGCCAACCACATTGTAATCTTGGCATGATTGTTTGACCCTTTGGCACTAAGGCAACAACGGTACAGAGGTGAGGGTGTTTTATTGAAACAATGTAATATAAATCAGTAACAAGGGTTAAATGAGTAAACTATGGAACAGTTAAATATGAGTAAGGTTATTTTGTGAGCATGATGTCTAAAATGGTGTTAGACGCAATTAAATGATAAGATTATCAATGGCTGCAAGTAATGAGAGTTCCTTTCTTTTTCTAGATAGACAAGATACTTCTGATACCAGTTGTTGGGTGACATGAATAGCAAAATGCCTTGTTCCAGTTTGACATCCGAGTTTTTCATTGACTATCATGAAAAACGGATGATCTTCTAATCGCTACATAGAGTGATAGGTTGGCAGTAGATGTAATTAAATGTCTATGATGATTCTCAGCCATCCAGGTCATGGTTGTCCCAAAGATGCTTTTTCAAAATGTAACTGGACTTTAAAAAACTACAACCCTAAAGTCCAGTTGCCTTTTGAAAAACCATCTTTGGGATTGTAATTAAATGCTTTCGGATTCTTTAAAAAGACAAATTAATGGAGTAATAGGTTGATATGCCACTGTGAATTAAACCTAATGAGTAATCCTATTTTTGTGTGACAGGTACTGGGGCAAATTTTAGGGAATGTTATTTCCTTTTGGATTTTGATCATGAACATTAAAAGCCTCTCTTCGATCCTGTTGGAAGCAGAATAATGATCCTGATAGACTTTGGTCTAAGGAGGAAAGGAAATTATTGTCAGAAATTGATTTGGGTGGGGAGGTACGTTAGACATCATTTGTAGGCTAGCACAAAATCTTTTTTCCTTGGAAAAGAGCAATAGTGCACATTTGTTTCACTTAAGATTCAAATCACTAATTTCTCTGTATAGGTGTTATTTGCAGGGTGAAAACTGGATTTCTAAAAGTTGTAGAACATCTGTAGAATACCAAGTTGTAGAAGACTGGTAAAAATCCATTCTAAATCCCCATTTGGGTATCTGCAGAGAAGGGTGAACAATAACAAAATAGTGATTATGATCTGGGCAATTAAAGTCTTGCCCCTTTTTCTGTGTGCAATGCATACAACATATGTTAAAACAAAATGGGTCTTCGATCTCCCGGTTATACCTGCTATTTCGATGTTGTTTACCATCCCCAATACCCCTGTGATTCTGTTTGACTTGAAGACATGCGTAAGGAAAGAATATAGTACGGTACAGAACAAAAGTATTACGTTGGCAAATGGTTCTAAACAGAGTCATTTGGTGTAGTGGTTAAGGTGTTGGCCTAGAACCCAGGAGATTGTGAATTCTAGGCTTCCTTAGTCATGAAAGCCGGCTGGTTGATTTTGGACCAGTCACTCTCAGTCCAACCCAACTCACAGAGAAGTTGTAGGAAAAATAGAAACCAGGTCTATTAGGTATATTCACTGCTGATGACAGAGAGAGATAGATAGATAGATAGATAGATAGATAGATAGATAGATAGATAGATAGATAGATAGATAGATAGATAGATAGATAGATAGAGGAGATAGAGGAGATAGAGGAGATAGATAGAGGAGATAGATAGAAGAGATAGAGAAAAATAGATAGATAGATAGATAGATAGATAGATAGATAGATAGATAGATAGATAGATAGATAGAGATCGATAGATAGATAGAGATCGATAGATAGATAGAGATCGATAGATAGATCGATAGAGATTGATAGATAGATAGATAGATAGATAGATAGATGATTGATAGATGATTGATAGATAGATGATAGATAGATGAGAGAGAGAGAGAGAGATGATAGTAGATAGATAGATAGATGATAGATGTGTGTTTGTGTGTGTACACACACACATATAAAAGAGGTGAAAATCTAATAATGAAATCTTTTCTGCACACCTTAGTCTTTGCTTCAGCCATCCTATGATTTTTACGTTATTACATTATTGTTCTGTAGTGGTATGCTTCAATTTTAGGGACTTCCTTTCTCTTTTTTAAATGCTACATACTGTATTGAGACTGCTAGCCAGGTGGTGGCCCGAACCAGGGATGTTTGCCTCCTTTCTTTTTGTTCAGAGTTTGAATATTTTGGTGTCTTTTGGGTGCCGTTCAGTCCATTTCATAAGTGGTACAGTTTGTGTGCGTAATTGATCCCATGAAATAATAAACATTTGTTCTCATGCATGCTTTTGAATAATTGCTGATCTTGTAAATGTTTTTAAAAACTGTCACAAAATTAACACAATGTTGGTCTCAGTCACAATGTCAGCGTTAAAAATCAAGCTAAACTTGTATTGGGGCCAGCGCTCTAAGAGATTGCTATGGGTGATCAGACATAGGAAAATACTTTTGCACATCACAGATGCCAGTAATGCATCTGATTGTAGCCATGTTATAGAAATAGACAATAGTATGCTTCTGTTAATTTTGATCTAAACTCCTCTTTATGCTTGTGATAGCTTTGTATTATTTCATTTTTTAAAAAAAGTGAGTACCCCAGCAACTACTGGTAATTGCTGAGTGAGAATATTCTCCCTACGAAAAGGCATATAGCTCAAGGTTGACTCAGCCTTCCAACCTTCTGAGGTCGGTACAATGAGGACCCAGATGTTGGGGGCAATATGCTGAACTCTGTAAACCGCTTAGAGAGGGCTGTAAAGCATTATGAAGCGGTATATAAGTCTAAGTGCTATTGCTATTGCTATAACGAGTGATATTCGACATAGATCAGTACTGTAGCCCCCCAGAATTACAACTACCAGCCTGTAGTTGCTGTAAATTGTGGTTCTTCAACAATTCGATATTAAGCACTACATTGCTAGATCTGGTAAAATTGAAATTACATTTATTTGTTGAATATTAAGTCTTTCTAAAAATGGTAGCACTTTTGATGAACATTCATTAAACTTCTGTTTTCTTCACATTTAAATGTGTGCATTTTTATGTACCGGTAAGTTTTCACCTTTCAATACCATAACATTAGCTATTTGAAAATTTCTAGAGGATTAAAGAACCTGAAATACAAATGCAATATCTACACACACAACACAAATGTAAAGAACAGATGTTTGGTAATTGTTAAATCATATACACTATATAAACTTACGTACCATTGAATGTCATGATAACGGTATTTGTTACATTCAGTCAACAAAATTTCCATAAAATCTTCATTGTTATTTAGTCAACCTTAAAATTAATATTCAGATGCACTTTCTCCTATTGTAAATAATTTCATTATTACCTACCTGCAAGTAAGCTTCTCTAGTCTATTATCACATTATAACTAGCCAGCCAATTTTTTTAAAAAAATTGGTTTTCTATACTTTAGCCCAAGAATAACGTGCTTATAGATAATTGTCTTTATACTTTTCTCTGTAACCAAATCAATTTAATACCTAATTTATTTGTGGGGAAGATCAGTCCAATCGCAACAGAATACCTTACAGAACCAGACTTCAAATCCTGGGCTTAGAAAGATTAGAACTATGTTGCCTTCGGCATGACCTAAGCATAACTCATAAAATTATCTGCTACAACGTCCTCCCTGTCAACAACTACTTCAGCTTCAACCACAACAATACATGAGCACACAATAGATACAAACTCAAAGTGAACCGCTCCAAACTTGACTGTAGAAAATATGACTTTAGCAACAGAGTGGTTAATGCCTGGAACTCACTACCTGACTCTGTGGTTTCGTCACCAAACCCCCAAAACTTTACCCTTAGACCGTCCACTGTTGACCCCACCAGATTCCTAAGAGGTCAGTAAGGGGCATGCATAAGTGCACCGTCCCTGTCCTAATGTTCCCTCTCTTTTTTTTTGTACAAATTTTTTTATTTTCTCCACTTCATGTACAATTCAATACACATGTACCTTAAAATATCACAATAAAATACATATTTGTTCAATATAGTCAATCATTCAAAAGTCAATATCTTATTCAACACTTGCCTCGTCAGTCATCAGTCTGTTCTACTTTATTCCATTTACACTCCCCTCTATCTCCAACTTCTCCTACTTTCTAACTCCTTCCCTCCTCCTCAACCCTCTCTACACCTTCTCTTATTAATGTTCCCTCTTATCAGTACCCATCTTATGTATATAAACAATGTTATATCTATGTATATCACCAATACATACTTGACAAAAACAAACAAAATAAAATAAAATAAAGGTGTTTGGGTAAAGAACTGTGATACATATGACTTTCCCCTTGTTTTAAAGTAATATTCTTGCTTCTCATGAATCTGTCTAAGTATACAAAAATCATACATAATGTGAGGCATGGCCCCTCAGTTTGATGGCATCTAGATGAAATAATGCTATTCCTAGGGTGATCTGCTTGTGCCTGCTTCTCCTTTTTGATCAGTTTCTAGGCAGACCATGGATTTATGTCTGCATCAGTTTTCAATTTGTTGGTCTTTCTTGTTCTGTATTTAGTTTTAATTTTATACTTACGTTAGCTGCCTTGGAATGGCAGAAGAATGAAAGATGAATCAATCATATTTGAGAAGGCAAGGCATTGCTCTTGGATTGTAGCCAGAGAATATATGAATTTTTTAGCTCTGACATATGGTGAACTGGGTCAGGAGGTGGGGAATAATGTAGAAAGTAGGTGGTTTGTTTGAACAGGATAAATGAGAGCATCATGAGTTCATTTGTTGGAGACAGGGTTAACAAAACCTCTGAACAGTAAGGTGGTTTCATTTACCTGGTTGAGGTTTTGGCATTACCGGTAGGTTTTTTTTTTCCTGATTTTCCTAGAACTTTTAGAGACATCTGATCTGTTCCAAGTTTTGAAGCATAGGTGTTAATCACATTCATACAATAGATTCCAATTTGCATTCAGGTAATTGTCTTGGGAATAGGGGTGAGTTGGGGACAAATTTCTGTACTTTGAGTTATAGCTTTTTTCTAACAATATTTGAGAATATAAGTAATTCTTATTTAGTGACCACAATTGGGATGGGCAGGAGGTGAAATTGTTAGTTTTTTATTTCCTGTCTACAAATTGTTAAAGCCTATGTGTCAACCGTCGCACAGTCATCTAGCAAAGAAAGACTCCTGGCCGTTTATTTTTGTCAAGGGTATACTTTACTGAAGCTTAAGTGGTTACAGAAGTAGTGTAAGCTGAATTTGACTTTTTCCGTGCAAACAATACAAAGTAACTTTTCCTCTCTCCCTCCTCCGGCCATTCCCCAGTTATCTGTAAATGTCCAGTTAGGTCAGGGGTCCTCAAACTTTTTTAACAGGGGGTCAATTCACAGTCCCTCAGACTGTTGGGGGGACGGACCGGCTGGGTGGGCATGGCTAGGTGGTCATGTGACTCGAGTGGGCATGAATATGTGGTCATGTGACTATGTGGGAGTGGCCAATTTAGAGTCCATTAAACAATACACACAAATTAAACTTTAATTTGTTTTGCTCTTGAGGTTGTTTTATTTGCTTTTGTTTGCATGTTGCTCTTTTGGTTGACTTTTCTTTTTACTAGATCATTTTTAAGTTGTTTAGGAGTCTAGTGGTCCACTTCAGGAAACTCAGTTTTGCAGCAATTCTTCTCAGCCCCAAGGAGCTTACAATCAATAAGTTTCTCTCTGTGTGTGTATATCTCTCTGTGTCTCTTGTCTCTCTCTCTCTCTCTCTCTCTCTCTCTCTCTCTCTTGTCTCTCTGTCTTTCCCTCCTCTCTCTGTTTCTCTCTCTGCCTCTCTCTCTGTGTGTGTCTCTCTCTCTCTTGTCTCTCTCTCTTTCTCTCTCTCTCTCTCTCTCTTGTCTCTCTCTCTTTCTCTCTCTTTCTTCTCTCTCTTTCCCTCCCCCCTCTCTCATTCTCTCGTCTCTCTCTCATCCTTGGAGGCCTCTATGTGCCCCATTTTTGGCCTGCAGAGTGCTACTGGAGGCAGGTAGGCCTCCCCCGCCTCCAGTAGCACTCTGCCAGACAAAAATGTTGTCCTTACCTTCCAGTTGCAGCCTGCAGGGCTTGCGAAGGTAAGTCGAAGCTCGGCTGAAGGGTGGGGGCCGGGGGGTGGGCGGGGTGATGTGGGCGGGGTAACCTTGTGGTCCTACATGGGCTGAATTAATGGTTTTGGCGGGCTATATCCAGCCCGCGGGCCGTAGTTTGAGGATCCCTGAGTTAGGTGCTTGTATGGTGTTTAGGAAACAGGTTCTCAATTCCCATCTCTGCATATCGATAGTTGACCTTGGCTGACTGAAGCTTCTCACAAGGCTGATCTGGATTTCCATTCCCCCCTTCTTCCTTACAGTGCAATCTTCCCCTCTCCCCTGCCTCCCCCCCCCCATGGCTAATGTCAGTCTGTCAGCTCATGAAGCTGGGATAGGAGAGATGCAGTCATGATACGATGTCACCAGCTTTTGTGCCGGTCTTGAGCAATATTACATACCTTCCTGTAGAGTAAGAGCGTATTCTTCTGTTATGTTTGTTTATTGCTATCTTTCCTCCAGGAATAATAAGCAGGATATATAAAATTGATCCTCCAATTTTTTTCACACAACAACAACCCAGGAAAGTAGCTTGAATTGAAAGCATGACTGGCCCAAATCATTCACTAAGCTCACTTGAGTCAAATTTGAACTTGGGTTTCCTTAGCCTTGGCCCCAGGCTTGACCACTATTGTATTTGTCCCCAATTTACCTAGAATACAAACAACAACCACAAGCAATCCTAAGATAACTACCTGAATGCAATTTGGTATCAGTTGTGTAAATGTGAGTAATACCTATGCTTTAGAAGTCAGAATAACATCATATGCTGGAGGCATTTAATTTTCTCTTCTTGCCATGGTACTGAAAGCAATTGCCTCTTAGAAGAATGCTGTTTTGGTCAACATTGTAATAAGAAAATAGGGTTAAATGTTCCTTTGGTTCCATGCCTCCCTATCCCTTCCATCACAATCCAGATACTTCTCTGCTTCTAGGGACTGAGTCTATTTTACAGATATTCTCACTTCCTTTGTATGTGGTCAGGTGGAGCAAAACCAGGAAGCAGATACAGTGGAATAGGAAGCAGTGGTAAGAAGTCGGAAGGATCATGGGGCCTGCCCAGAACACCCTTAGTTAGTTGCTGCCTTTAGCTGCCATAGGGAGTACTGTTCATTTCTAGGATACATATAATATTCAAGTGGTATTTGGGTGAATTTTTGCTGGTGGCAACAAGGATGTTTGATCTCTCACCATCAAGCATTGTCTCCAACTACGGTATCTAAATAGAATAAAATCAATGTCAAAATGTCATGCAGGGGCAATTTATTTTAAAATATTAAATGGGGACACGGTATGCCATTGCTTGGTAATCTGGGTGGGAGTTACAATCCAAGGTTGAGGAACAGTGGTACAGAATCTCTGGATGACCTCATTTGGAAACCTGGGGCCCTAGACTGCAAGTGGGAGTTTTCTTATTATACTACTTTCAAAAATTACCGTATTTTTCAGAGTATAAGACGCACTTCCCCCCCCAAAAGAGGGTGAAAATTTGGGTGTGTCTTATACAGTGAATGTAGCCCCACTCACCCTGCGGCCCCCACTCTTCGGCCATTTTTGGCCTCTGCGCATCGCATCTTGTTTTAGACCTGTTCCAGGCTGCGCGGATCACCACAGCACATCGCTGCCTCCGTGCCTCGCGTTTTTGGCGTATACATCATGTTTTCAGCCTCCGAATGCTCCATTTCAGACCCGTTCCAGGCTGCGGGGATTGCCACAGCACATCGCTGCCAATCGCCACCTCTGTGCATCGCATTTTCAGCCTCCACGCATCGCATTTTTGGCTTCTGCACGACCTGTTTTTTGGCCTCCGTGCATCATGTTTTTGGGCGGTTCCAGGTGGCGGGGATCAGCGGCGGTAATCCCCACCGCCTGGAACAGCCCAAAAACACGATGCACAGAGGCCAAAAATGGGGTGTGCGGAGGCCAAAAATGTGACCCATGGAGGCTGAAAACGCGACACACGGAGGCGGCAATCGGCGGCGATGTGCTGTGGCAATCCCTGCAGCCTGGAACGGGTCTGAAATGGAGCATTTGGAGGCCGAAAACGCGACGCGTGGAGGCCAAAAACGCGAGGCACAGAGGTGGCGATGGTCTGTGGCAATCCCTGCAGCCTGGAACAGTTGATTGGGGGAATTCCGGGAGGCCGATCCACCCACCAATCAGCTGCTCATGCTAAATCAGGCTGCGATAATGAGCTGAAGCTGACCAGGCTGTTAGCTATTTGCTGCAAGGACGCTAGCCAAATGAATACCGATGGATGCTGGTAGGCAGAGGCAGATTTTTTTTCTTGTTTTCCTCCCCAAACTAATGTGCATTTTATACCCGGAGCGTCTTATACTCTGAAAAATACGGTAGTGATGGAAAATATTAGACTAAATTCTTAGTTGACTTTATGTCTTATGCTTACTATATGCTAGATAGGATAGGATAGGATAGGATAGGATAGGATAGGATAGGATAGGATAGGATAGGATAGGATAGGATAGGATAGGATAGGATAGGATAGATAGATAGATAGATAGATAGATAGATAGATAGATAGATAGATAGATAGATAGATAGATAGATAGATAGAGGACAGATTTGCATGGAGGGGCTTCTGCTATGCAAATTCCCAGTTGCAGAATAATCTAACATCAGTTATATTGTATATGCATATTTTTTATTGCATTATAAAGTAACTGTGCAGAATTCTGATATGTATTGGGAATCACCATATGAAGAGGAAAGGAATATTGAATCATTTTCTTTCAAGCCATTTTTTTCTTTATATTTTGTCCCAGCAATTTCAAAGTAAGTCTAGAGCTGTTCAAAACCTTCCATGAATGAAAGAGCTGGTTTTGAATGGTTTAAGTGTGAACATGTGTTTGGGATGTTTTGTTCCCAATAGAATCCAGAGTGGGGCTGATTGATTTTGTATGCAATCCCAAACCCAGAAAGATGGAAAATACGTTTTTAATGCGCTGGTCCATGCTGCTTGATTAGATGTTTTATTTCTTGCAGTTGGAGTATTTGTTATTCACTGCCCAGAGTGGCTTTTGGTGAGATGGGCAGCCTTATAAATTAGAGAAAAAGATAAAGAAATAGTATTGTATCTCTTGAATTCTGCTGTCAGTGCAAAAATGGGAAACATTCTTACTGCTGTTTTCCTACACTGGAAGTGTCTGTGAACTGGGTGGACTATTGGAACATAGAAATAAACATCTGAAGACTAGTGACAGAACTGCGAGGGAACCTTTTTGGATTAAATGACATTGGAGAAAGACTAGAGAGCAGATTGTAAAAAAGGAATTGCTCCAAGAGATCATTTATTTCACTCTTTGTTAACCAGAGGTTTTTGATTGGCTGTCCTCTTAAGCAACCTCCATAGTTCGAGTTTCTTTTTTATTGTGAAAAAGAAAAGGAAAAAAAGAAATAAAAAGGAAAAGAAATAAAAAGAAAAGAGAAAAAGACTACATTGCAAAATATATGAATTACGTCAGAATTTGCAAGGTATTTTGGTAAGATTCAGCTGTGTGTCAATGTAGGATGGATAGGTGGTGTTCTAGTGAGGTATTTCCTTCCTCTCCTTGCTTTTCAAAACAGCCCCCTTTTGCAGTTAAAATAACATTTGCCCCTCTCCAACCCCCTGATACAGCTTTGTTGGTCAAGGAAGGGGAAGGATAATATGTAAAGTGGCTTGATTTTAATTGGTGCCACCAGCTTCCATCACAGTGGGATGAAACAGAGAGGCCCCAGAGCTCAATGAGTAAATGAGTAGTCTGATTGGAAAATGTTTCTGGCATCAAATATTTTAAAAGAATTAAAAGATAATAGCAGACTGATGTAGACTGATGTAGAATCTCCAGCTTGTAAATATGCATTGGCCCCTCTCGATGTCTTTATACTAAGGTGACCAGACGTCCCGCTTTTGGCGGGACAGACCCGATTTCAAACAAATTGTTCCGCATCCCGGGGCGTTTTCAAAAAGTCCTGCTTTTTGAATTTGCGCCACGGTTTGGCCACCCCTGGTTTAGCGCGTCTTTGCTGTGTCCCCCGGAGCTATTTAAGCAGTGTGATAAAGCAAAGCAAAACATTAAAAGCCGAGGAAGGAAAAAAAAAAGAAGAGCAGCCACCTTCCCCCCAGCAAAGCCCTGAACGGAACGGAACAGAGGCGGCAGGGGACGACAATGGAGGCTGTTTCGTTGCTTAGCAACCAAAACGAAACAGATTCTCCCTGTCCCTCCCTTCCTCGGGCCGCAGTTCTTTGCACATGGCATGGGTTCAAATAGATATCAGCCTTTTTTTCGTCTCTGCCTCGGCGCAAATGGTGACGCAATCGGCACGCGCCTAATGTGAAAGAGAAAGGAGACGTGTGGGGCTGAGGAATTGGGAGTTTCTCCCCTCATGAAAATGTTATGGTGGTGAATTTGGGTAGGTAGCCGTCGCCGGAGGAGTCAACGCGGGACGCCCGCCTGCCGCCCACGCCACCCACGGCCGGCCCGAGCTGAGAGGCCTGCTGCTGCTGCTGGGCCCAACCTGGCCGTCCTCTAGTGCCTGCAGGACGTGCGCGAGGTCAGCGGGCGGCGCGGGAGCCCCGGGCGGGCGGGGGGGAGGGAGGAGGAGAGCCAAGAGACGCTGGGGGCTGCTCCCTTCCCAAGCCAGCCCAAGCCACTGCCGGCTCCCGAAGGGGAGGTGAGGAAAGGCCTCCCGCCTCTTCCCCCCAACGCCGACATTAGCGGTCTTTTGCCCTCTGCACATGCGCAGCGTTCTGCACATGCGCAGAGGGCAAAACGGCGTCCAGGCGGCCCCGCCCCCCGTCGGTGTCCCGCTTAAAAAAAAAAATCTGGTCACTTTGCTTTATACTAATCTGTGAGAAAAGTCAACTCTCTAATTTCTTAACTGCCTCCTTTTTTCCTAAATAGTGCATTTCTTCTCATTTCACAGGTCCTGAAAACAATGTAGGAGAAAAGCAGGGGGAAAGTGGGCAATATGTCTAGATGTGGGTTAGTAAAACTTAAAAATGGTTAGATTATGATATGATGATATTGGAAAAGGATGTATCAATATAGGCTGAGATGGCATTTTACTTCCTCTTTAGTTATCTTGTAGGTCAAGTGTTCCAACTGGTATGTTTAATGTGATTTCTGAGCCCTGCCCTGTTTTGGTGGTAACAATCTTCACTCGCTTGGTATGCTCTAATTGTAAATGGATCACAAAGCACTGGTAACATTTCCTCATCCAAATTATTTTTTATGTCTGCTGTCAAATATAAAACATGAAACCATCATGTTTTTTCAAATCATTGCTCAAGAGTTATTTATATATCTGGATAAAATTGGAATTCATGTCAGTTGCATCAAAGTAAAGTGGATGTACCAAGAGTGGGGAAGTAGACAGAATTGAGCTTTATACATAGATTCAAAGAGATAGTGCTCTCCTTCTCCCCCAAAAAGAAATTTGAATTTAGGAATTTCTACACTTTTTTTCTGTCTAAAGAGGATGTGTGGGAGCAAAGCAAAAACAGAAATTAATACAGATCAAGTCTATGTAAACAGAGTAGAAAGGGAAGCAAAACAGAGTTTCTGCTCAAAGTGAAACAGGGTTGATCTTTTTTTTTCTTTCCATGCCAAATGTTGCTTCTACGTCTTACTAATCAATCCATAAGGAAAATGTACTACTGTTCCTATCCTGGGGTGATAGAGCAAACATGGATTTGGGTCTGATCTATGGGCTGTTGAGTGAGGAGGTAATCTGGGCCTATCACCAACCTACTCGCAGCTTCCTCTACTTAAGAACCTTAACACGAGCAGGAACATGATACAGTAAATGGAATTTTCTATGAGCTACTGAGGCTCCTGAAGTAGCTATCAATGCTAGCCTGCTAAGAGAGCAGTACAGCACTCATTTGATTCCTAGATTCAAAGGCTTGGTTTATATACCATCTTAAGCCATCATGTGTTTGTTTGATCTTGGCTTAGCATATTGCACGAATCCAGCCATTGTAGTTTATAAACTATAGTTTATTGTGGATGTATGTAGCCCATAATAGCTTATTCAGCAAACCATAATGAGTGTGATACATTAATTTGGTCTGAATTATAAGTTATATTCTTAATCATAGGCCATTATGCTTCTTCTACCACTTTCCCCATAAAATATGAATACTGATTTTCCCCCCTTGGTGTATGGGAAGGAGGGGAGATGGAGAGATTAGAAAAACTTTATGGGAAGTACTGCTGTATAACCCAGAGTTTTAGCTATGACTTCATTGTTTAGTTCTGGATCTAGTCAGACTGGGGGTCAGGGTGACTATAACAATAACCTCCTTGAACGTTATCCTTTTGGGGGGGGTGAATGGAAAAAAACGCTTCAAACTGAAACTATCCTACAAGCAATCTTTGCCCTAAAGCCGTGATGGCGAACCTATGGCACGGGTGCCACAAGTGGCACGCGGAGCCATATCGGTGGGCACGCAAGCTCAGGTCCGGCGTGCATGTGTGCACCAGCCAGCTGATTTTCGGGCCTTCTGGGCCCACTGGGAGTCGGGAAACAGGCTGTTTCCAGCCTCCAGAGGGGGTGGGGAAGGCTGTTTTCGCCCTCCCTAGGCTCCTAGAAAGGCTCTGGAGCCTGGGGAGAGCGAAAAATGGGCATGCCATTGCATGCTGGGAGCAGGGGGGTCATGCGTGCATGTGCGGGGGCATGGAATTATGAGTGTGGGCACGCACATACGTGATCCCCCGCATTCCCCCCCTTTTGGCACGCGAACCAAAAAAGGTTCGCCATCACTGCCCTAAAGGCTATAAGTTTGATATAACTGCTAAATTAGGGATTTATTTTCAAAAAGATTTTGACTCTGAAGAATGGCAGATCTCAAGTCATGTTGTGGTGTTTGTTTGGTTTTGTTCTTCCCATTTTCATAAACACCTTCCTGGCAAGTTGCTAATTTCCTCTTTTTCACAGACAGTGAAATGTGATAGTTTATTCAGAGTCACTCATTAATGTGCGGGGGGATTCAGTTCCCAAATTCTTCAACCAGTATATAGCTACTTTTGAAAATTCTGGGAGAGGAAGTTCCCACAGTTAGATTGAGGAAGCGGGTTCCCTTCACTATCCCCATGCATAGATCAAGCAGCTATATAGTTTCACTAGAGCTGGATTGAAAAAGGAAGACCTGCATATTTATACATACTGAAAATGTGCTCTTTAATCGGAGCCAGTTTGATGTAGTGGTTAAGGCATTGGGAGATCATGAGTTATTACGAAGCTAGCTAGGAGACTTTGGGCAAGTTACTCTCTCTCTCTGGTCTAGGAAGAAATCAATAGCAGGTGACTTCTGAAAATATTGACAAGAAAACTGCAGGGTCCAGCAGTTGCCAGGAATGAACACTGACTCAAAGTGTGGGCGCATGGAAACACACACCATCTGATCAGTTGCCATCACATCATCCAATCATTTTCAGTAACTTGGAGAAGCAGGATAGATTTCTATGGGATCATACCACACAGCTGCCAAGTAAAATCCCTCTATGGTTACTTTTTGGCTAAGCAATGCTGCTCCAGTACCACTACCTGGAACATCTCTGGAGATAGGAGGGGAACCGTTGTGAATCATCAGATCCAGTAGTGGGTTCTAAAACCCGTTGCTACCGGTTCATGTGTGCGCTCATAACGCTTCTGCGCATACGCAGAAGTGTCCTGGGTGGGTGGGCGGAGCCTCCCACCACTGCTGCTATTGGTACGCAGAACTGAACCGAACCGGGAGCAATCCACCGCTGATCAGATCCCAATCCACAGTGCTGTTTCAAATGATCTGAAGAATTATTATATCAAATATCAGTTACAGATCAAAGACAAAAAGGGGAACTTTTCTCCTGTTCCTCTTTTAGATCAAGTTGTTTAGTCAGTGCAACCAAAATCAATTTCAGAATGAAATTGACTAGATAATATATTTTTCCACTTATAGCTAGTCAAACACTGTTCTCCAGAATATTTTACCTGAGAAAAGAATATTTGCACATTGAGCAAGAATGTTCACATTCTTCGGAGCCTGGCGTAAGCCCTTTGAGGTAGTGAAATACTCCCTGTGTTGTCTCACTGCAAACATTTTCAGTTGCTGCAGTTAAGTCAGACCATGGTAGCCATGGTGTCACATTCAGATCAAATGGATGTGCCTTTGAAGTGCCTTATGCCAGGGGTCTCCAACCTTGGCAACTTTAAGATTGGTGGATTTCAACTCCCAGAGTTCCTCAGCCAGCTTTGCTTTTTTTGCCTTTTTGCCTTTTTTTTTTTAAAAAAAAATCAGTTTTCTTTAGAAGAAGAATGAAGTAACATATTTACTAGGGTGAACATTGGAAGGCTTTTTTATTTACATAAAACAATTATGTATTTTTTTTTCAGAAGACAGGTCAACTGCACAATAAAGCCTTGTGCTTAAAAGCATTCAAACAAAGCTAACCTTGTGAGTGTTTAATGAAGGTTAAAACCCACTGTGAATTAATTATTGTTGCTAAGAGCCAAAGCAGGAAGTAATTGGATAGTTTCATAAAGCTAAACTTAGATCTGCATTTATGATATTCATAAACATGAGTTGAAGTGCGCAGTTGGCAAAGGTACCATTCTCTGATTTATCATAGAGAAAATTTGTGCTGCCCTAGTTTTAGGTAGGTATAGGTACAGGTATAGAGAAAAGGTGTAACTCTGGGAAGAACTTAACAGGGCTTTATGATTATGGGTCTCAGTGAATTATTGTAGACTGGTCATTATTTATATAAGATCTGATCTAATTCTAAATTGTAATTTGTTTTCTGTTTATAAAACAAAGCTTTATAATTCCACATATCTTGATTCGTGGAATTCTGTAGCAGAAGCTCTTTGGAATAAAAATAGTCCAGAATGATTAAAACTCAAGAGTTTCCCATCTCTTGAAGATTTTAAATGCTTCCATTTTAAATTTACAATTTAAATATTTGTAGGTTTTGAAGTGGCTTTAATTTGTCTTTTAATGTTGTTAGCCCCTTGAATGTTCTACAGCAGTGGTGGCGAACCTTTTTAGGCTCGCGTGCCAAAAAGGGGGGGGGGCGCTCGCGCGCGCTCGCATACCCACACCCATTCCCTCCCCCCCACGCATGCGCACAACACCCCCCCATGCTGCCCCCTGCGCATGCGCACCCCCCCACACCCCCGCGCAAAGGCTTACCGGAGCCTGGGACGACGAAACCGGCACTTCCGGTTTGTCTGTTTTGTAGTTTTTTGCATTCCGGAGCTTCAGGGAGCTTCCCTGAACCCTCCGGAGTGCAAAAAACAGCACACCGGCAAACCGGAAATGCGTTTTTTCGCACTTCCGGTTTGCCGGTGGGCAACCCTCACGTGCCGGCTTCTATGGCTCCGCGTGCCACCTCTGGCACGCGTGCCATAGGTTCGCCACCACGGTTCTACAGTATAGTCCTCAGAACAGCTGTTTTCATTGCATAGGAAACTGAACTAGAATAATGGAAGTTGGGGCTGATATGTGTATGATGTTTTATAAGAATCTCTGAAATACTTGAAAAGGTAGAGATCTCTCTCCCCTCCTCCTGCAGTTATATAGCCAGATAAGCCATTAAATGATTAGCAGAGTTACCGTAGTATAAGAACAAAACAATTACAATAAGCAAAGCATTTTAAGATTATTTGTTATGAGCAACATCCTTTAGCTGCTTATGGTAGAATATAGCACTTTAATAGCACTTTTCTTATATACCGCTTCATAGTGCTTTACAGCACTCTCTAAGCGGTTTACAGAGTTCAGCATATTGCCCCCAACAATCTGGGTCCTCATTTTACCGACCTCGGAAGGATGGAAGGCTGAGTCAACCTTGAGCCTAGTGAGATTTGAACAGCTGAACTGTTGAACTAGCAGTCAGCCTGCAATGGCTGCATTTAACCACTGCACCACTTCAGCTCAAATATGAAGAGTCATATTTGACATTCCTTGGAGGAAAGTTAGAATACAGTAGAAAATTGTCTAGTTAAAATTTCCAGGTAGTCATCAGGGAAATTTGTGGATGATGTCAGATATACTGAAGTCTGGACAACAGCATATTTCCTGATTGGCTAGGGAAAATAATTAATTGCACAATTTTTCAAGTCAGGGATCTCCTACCTATAGCATACAGTGGTGAAATCCAATTTTTTTTACTACTGGTTCTGGTGAGCATGGTGTGGCTTGGTGGGCGTGGCAGGGGAAGGATACTGCAAAATCTCCATTTCCACCCCACTCCAGGGGAAGGATACTGCAAAATCTCCTTTCCCAACCCACTCTGGGGCCAGCCAGAGGTGGTATTTGTCGGTTCTCCAAACTACTCAAAATTTCCGCTACCAGTTCTCCAGAACCTGCTGGATTTCACTCCTGATGTTAAAGCTCTTTTGGGAAGTTTCTGGGAAAAAATTATCTGAAAGATGGATCGATGCAAATGCCAAGTAATTGTGCTTGTCATAATAATCCTACCAAAACCTTCCCTAAATATGATCAGAGTCATACTGTTTAGCTCTTGAAACACCCTGAGCAAGTTGCAGTTACAGGGAATTAATAATTATCCTACAGTTTGATCGTACTTTATATTAGCACAAACATGATTGTCTCTAGGTAATCCTCAATTTACAACCATTTGCTTAATGACTGTTCAAAGTTACAGTAGTGCCGAACAAAGTGACTTACGACTGGTCCTCAAACTTATGACCATGATATTGTCACCACAGTCAACCAGAGCTTCAGCTCTGTGTTAAGCGGTAACAAGACTGCCTTAATACTTGAATTCTGTTGGTCGAACTTCCCATTAATCTCTGCAACTGGTATAAGTCATCAACAAGGTGGGAGGCAAAAAATGAGGATGGGTGTGGCAGAAACCAGTGGTAGAGGAGAAAATGAGTACAGTATTTCCACATGTTCAACAGTCTGATCAGTATTGTAAGAGGTAAAGCAGCTACAGAAGTAGTCAGTTGAGCTGTTGGCATTTATGGGGCTGGGAGAGATTGATAATTAAACAATAGCCTTACTCTACAGATAGAAAATCCTTGGCAAGGTATTTGGATGTAAGAGGCAAGCTTGCAATCTGTGAATGATGCCTTTTAATGGAGAAAAATGGGTTAAAACAGTCTTAAATAGATACGTATATGACTTCATATATGGTATATGTGATAGATAAATCACATCATGTATACAGTATCTGTCTTCATAGGATCTAAGACTGATGTTACAGTATCTTATTTCTTTTTTCCTACGCTCAAACAGAATGAAAGAAGAAAAGACACAAAGTTAATATCCATTGCTGAGGAATCTAGCCTCTCTCTGTTTTTAAAATTGGTATCCTTCACCACCTTCAGTTGGTTTTTAATGGCGACAAGGAAGAAGAGAGAAACAGTCTCCAGGAAGCAGAAATGGAAATGATATGATTAAAATGAAGTTCCTGATTAAACCTGATCTTGCATCTGTTTCATCGCATTAGACTATTAATTTATTATGCTATTTATTGGGCATACTTACATTCTTCTTTCCTCTTATTTCTTGTCACAAGATATATCACTAAATGATGTTAGGTGCATATACCGTATTTTTCGGAGTATAGGACGCACCTTTTTACCCCAAAAAAGAGGGTCAAAAACTGGGTGCGTCCTACACTCCGGATGTTGCATTAGGCCACTGCCGGATCATGGGAAAGCCGCCGCCGCTGCCTCCGCCGGACCACAACAAAGCCGCTGCCGCTGGCCACGGCCGTGGCCGTCACCACCGGACCACGGGAAAGCCGGCGGCGGTGGACCATAGAAAAGCCGCCGCGGCTGCCCCACAGCAAAGCCGCTTCCGCTGCTGCTAGCCGCCGCCACCGCTGGACTACGGGAAAGCCGCCGGCGGCAGACCATAAAACCGCTTGAGAGGCTAGGACTGCGGGAGCCGAAGACCTCCGTCCCCGGCGCAGTTCAACGAGGCCTCCCGAGGCGTGCTCCAACAAAAGTGAATAGGGGGGCTGGTGCAAGCAACAACCTACGAGGCAGACCGAGCGCGGAACTTGCCAAAGCACAAAATGAAACCGGCGGAGAATGCGCTTTACAATCACTTTGCCCTCTTCCTCCTCCTTCGCGAAGCTTTCTTTCTTTCCTTTCCTTTTTTTGGTCCCCCCCCCTCAGCGTTTAGACAGAAAAACCTTCCATTTGGTCCACCGCTTCGGGAAAAAAGCTCACGCCTGCATCTTTCCAGGGAAGGTAAAGCAGCGGCATCTAATTTTGCCTTAACGCAGGGCTCCAATCAGCGCAGGCACACCCGCAAGGTGAGTCGCCGGACCATGAAAGCGTGTCCATGCAGAACTCGAGAGGAGTCTTGACCGCCGCTTAATCCCGCCCCGCTCCCCGAAGACCACGGACCTCCCTCTAGCCTCCTTCGGCATCTACGAAAGGATCCCCCCTCGTTCCCCCGGGCGGCGGGATTTAAACCCCGGCTGGAAGCGAAGCCGGATTTCTGCACCCACCGGAGGCTCCGATGCGGTTCCGTCGCGGGACATGCAGCGCGCGCCCTTTTTAGGAAGCGTGCAGGAAAGCGCGCGAGGGCGGCGGGTTTTTCCTCCCTTTGTGCGCGGCAACCGCTGTGGAGCGGCTTTTTTATGGTCTGCTCCACCTGACAGCTTTGAAGACCAACTTCCAGGTTTGCTGTGGGGCTTGTGGACTTCAACTCCCAGAGTTCTTCCTCCAGTCATGCTAGCTCAGGAATGACTGGAGGAGGAATTCTGGGAGTTGAAGTCCACAAGTCTTAAAGCTGTCAAGTTTGAAGACCCTTGCCACCCCTAACCCAGGGCTCTTCAAACTTGGCAACTTTAAGACTTGTGGACTTAAACTCCCATTCCTGAGCTAGCATGACTGGAGGAGGAATTCTGGGAGTTGAAGTCCACAAGTCTTAAAGCTGTCAAGTTTGAAGTTTGTAAAAAGTGTATATGGTTGTAAAAAGTGTACATGGTTGTAAAAATTGTACATGGTTGTAAAAAGTGTACATGGTTGTAAAAAGTATTCTGCTACACTGGTATTTTATTAAATAATATATTACTACACCATTTGGTTCAGAATACTTTTTTTCTTGTTTTCCTCCTCTAAAATCTAGGTGCGTCTTATACTCCGGTGCGTCCTATACTCCGAAAAATACGGTACATAAAAGCTCTTACCTGGCAGGCATTATTCTGGTCACAGCTCTTCCAGATTCGTAGCACTTTAAGCACTTACATAAGGGAGCTTAATTTGTTCAAGTTTACCTATTGAACACTAAGAACAGATGGTCACCACTAATTGATCTCATGGGTTTCATAGGACAAGAGGTGGAACAAGAGTACTAGCATTTATGGGGCTGGGAGACTATTTCCAAAGCCAAGTTTGCTCTAAGCGTTTCCTAGAGACAACTTGAAAACAGCTGATGACATCCACATGTTCTATCCTATCTATGTTTTAATTTGCATCTTTGGCCCAGTGTCATGCATGTTGCTACTGCTAGCCAAATATGTTTGGTTGAGTGAATGGTTTATTTTGCTTTGAATTAGGGCTTTGAAAAATATGTGTTTTGTTTTGTGTATAAAACAAAAACATTATTGTTCAAACAAACTAATCTGGACAGGTTACTGCTTAGCTGGGCCAAAGGTCAGAACATTTTGGTTTCAGGTTTCAGCTAAGGCAGGGGTGGCCAAACCGTGGCCCATGCGCCAAACGTGGCGCATTGGATGATTACAAGTGGCGCATTGCATCCTTGCGCCTACTTATTTTTTTTAAAATAGGTGTCATAACTGAATCCATCTTAATATTTTCAACACCAAAGTGATCTCAGTTCAATTCATACAGCCTTCGGTAATGTTCAACTTCTCGGTGTCTGAAACTTAGAATGGAACTTGTGAGATGTTACTTTAGGCAGGTTTACAAATGTATGAATATTTTTATCGGTGTTGCCATTGCGCGTTCCTGCTCAAACGATCGCAAACACCGCGCTCTAGCAACACATCATGTGTTTGAAGTCACGTGCGAATGAGCAGCGAGCATTTGATATGGTCAGTCAGTTCTGAGTGAGCCATCATGGCGTGGAGTTTGAAGCAGTGTTTTATTGAGTATACTAGCGTGGTTTTTGTATTGAGAGTGATTGAAAGACAGATTCAAGATTAAATATATATTACGTTTGTCAAAGAAGAGCGCCATTACTTTTTCTTGACGTGAACATAGAATTCAAATTCCACATAATTTATATTCTGTGTGATACGACGTACGTACTTGTGATCTATTTGTTCTTTTTCACTTTTTTTTAGTTTTATACTTTTCTATGCTTAAATTCCTGTTATCCATTATAGTACAAAAGAAAATTGAATTGCGTGATTGAGTTATTCCTTTTCCTCCCTTAAGCAAAGCAGATCCTACCCCTATCCCTATTTTACAACCCCAAACATGAAAGTAAGAAGGTAAAAAACGTGCTTGAGTTGTATGGCGCATCTGAACTCGTCTGTGAAAAAATTGGCGCATGGTATGCTTAAGGTTGGCCACCACTGAGCTAAGGTGTCTTACAAGATAAGTTGAATGGGAAAAGCTTTTTTTGTCTATTATTCATCTTTCTTCCTATCAGTCTCTTCCTGTTAGTCACATACACAGTCAGCACAATCATCCTTCCCCAATCTTTCTATACCTTTCTTTCCTTTACCTCACTAACCACTGCTGATAGCCTTATCCTTTCCACACTGGTTTCCCATCCTAGAACGCTGCCACCAAGAACACACGTTTTCAGTCCTTGCCTGGATGATACATGTTGTTGGTCTAGGCATGGACCATCCTAAAAAGTTATTCCAATGCACAGAAAGTTTTGTACCTTCCTACTTTGAGCCTAATAAACCTGTTTTGCCAAGTTCTGAATGACTAGACTTAGTGATTCTGCTGAACTACTTCTATTGTCTCTTTACCCATATAATTACCATAGAGCAGTAGCCCTTACATCTTTGTAATAATTTATGGCTTCGGTTTGAACACATTATTATGTCAGGTACTCTGCATATTTAAAAAGAAAAAGGATGTAACATGAAGCCAAGTTTGGGATTTACTGGGCCCTTCTATATGTTTTCCGAGCATTTCAAATGTTTATTTTACTAAATGACAGCAAGCATCTCTCTGTCTGGAGCCACTGACTAGAGAACAGTTTTGACTATTTTATCAGCTTGTTTTGAACTGAAAGCCTCCCTGCCCCCGAGTTGTTTCGTATTTTTACAGCACACGAGAAACTCAAGAATGTGACTGATGTTTAATGTGGTTTGCAATACATATTGTTCTTGGCCAAGTTGACCAACGTGAATCTTTATGTCCTATCAGATTTTTGAAAATTAATGCATTTTTGTTGTTATTGTTTTTAAACTAGATGATCAGCTGCCTAAAGCTAAAGCCTGGATGGATGTGAGGGTCCAGCCCAATGATGAACCAGTAATATTGAATGGCTCAGAAAGTACTGATGATAATGGCATTGTGAATTATGAATGGACACTTCTTTATGGTGATTCCTCAGTGGTAATGGAGGTAAGGCATAGCAACTGTCTACTAAGATTCCCTTCTATAGCACTTTTTAAAATCCCCACTTAAGCCACTGTAGCCATATGGGATATAAAAAAAAAAATAAACTTCACATTGTTATTAAGACAACATAGAGATTGTAAGATACTTGAAGATTATTATTATTTAATTCATTGGAATGAGCATGACTTTATGGTAGAGAATGTGATACACTTGAGATGAGGACTTTCCCCCTCTGATAATACATTTCATCCATCGAATAGGTAAAGCTATCTTTACTCCTCCAGATCCTTTTGGATCTTTCATCAAGGATCTGCTGAAATTCCCTGCCGGCTTCTCATATCACGTACATTTTTGCAACTTAACAAAGATGATCTTTTTATAGACTGTTGTTGAAGTTCTTTGTAAACATTATCAATTTCATCATCATGACCACTATGAGCTTGAACAATGGGTTATTTCTATCTCCAGTTCTGAAAAGATCAGCTTTAAAAAGTTGTAAACATGATTTAATGTAGCTATCAAATCTAATCTAAATACAGATTCTTATTTCTGGGAGTTTGTGGATAGAACAGTGTAATGTATGTAACATAAAGAGTTCTCATATCACTGAAACACATCAAGACTAATGCATGAATAATGAATTATAGAGTAATTGCATTGGGCATCTCCATGCCCTAACAAATGCTCCCCATCAAAGCAACACTTTTGTCCCTTTCCCAGATAAGCAAGTATGTTACATAACTGGGAGAGATACAAATTACAAAGATGGGATAAGGAATAAGATAGTCCTTCCTTCTTTCTTTCTTTCTTTCTTTCTTTCTTTCTTTCTTTCTTTCTTTCTTTCTTTCTTTCTTTCTTTCTTTCTTTCTTTCTTTCTTTCTTTCTTTCCTTCCTTCCTTCCTTCCTTCCTTCCTTCCTTCCTTCCTTCCTTCCTTCCTTCCTTCCTTTTTCTTTCTGTCTGTCTCTTCCCCTTCCCCTTCCCCTCCCCTCTCTTTTCTTCTCTTCTCTTCTCTTCTCTTCTCTTCTCTTCTCTTCTCTTCTCTTCTCTTCTCTTCTCTTCTCTTCTCTTCTCCTTTTCTTTTCTTTTCTTTTCTTTTCTTTTCTTTTCTTTTCTTTTCTTTTCCTTTCCTTTCCTTTCCTTTCCTTTCCTTTCCTTTCCTTTCCTTTCCTTTCCTTTCCTTTCCTTTCATAAACATTTATTGCCTGCACAATTTCAGTGTTAGTGGAAGTGCTCATCTAAACTGTGTAAATCAAAGGACATCAAAACTATAAACACAAAAACATTGGAGCATTTTTTCAAAAAATCAGTCATTTCTAAATCTAACTATATACCTTGGACATCTTTTATATTTAGTTGCTGCATCTTATGAACAATATGTTTAATCAATGTAGGTGTGTTGAGGTTTTTTTAAGCTGATTTAGTACATTGATTTTGAATTTTATGGTTTTGTTATAGTCCTTTGTGAATGATTTTCAGAAGATTATCAACAAAAGACTACAAAATAATAATAATGCTTTAATTTATTCTTCTAACTTGAATATTGTAAATGTGTAACTACAAAGACTATTCTTCCATTGTTTTGTAAGGTGCCTTGTACTGTATGGTAGTAGAACTTATTTTATGATTAAGACAATTCAGAAGAAAGAAAAAACTATCACAGCTATTTGATAAGCTATGAAATAGCCTGTCAGGGTTCCAAATAGCATCGAAAACTAAATCAGAGTCTGAGGCAAAGTATTCCTCAAAGTTCCAATTTATTAGCAGAGCCATGATGGCACATCTGGGAGAAACCCGAATTTGAAGTCCCGTGAGTTTCTCCACCCAGTTGAAAGTTCAAGCCCTTGCCCTCACACCCCCAAGTCCATCACGTTGACCAATCTCCATCTGCCAACTTGGTAGAAACTCCCATCTCCTTCCATGAAGGTGCAGGAGTGCAAAGACAAAGGATGACCTTGACCATCTAGAAAGAATGTGTTATGGCTACATGCAAACAGCCCTCATGCAATTCCCCCTCCCAAATTCCCACAGCAAAGAATACATTTTAAAATAGCATAAATTGTGGCAGGCCAAAGACCCCAACTAAAATGGCTTTGGTCATTTCCTAAATGTTAGATAGAGGAGAAATGCCATTTTATTTAACTTCTGTTGGATTGTAAATTGTTTGCTAAGTGAGAGTTTGTAATATTGCTTGGTATAGAGAGAAATAACATGAGAGTCATGAATCATTGCACAACCTAAACAATTCTAAGGCCTCTATATAATTCTGGGGATGTCCTACAAAGAATTCTGAATTTAGCAGCTCCTTATATTTATACATGATGGGACTGTATAATACGATGAGCAACCCTCAGAGTTGCATAGATAAACTCTAAAATGAGGGAAACCAAGGAGACTTGTTTTTGCTTAGGTCATTTTTATTTCTATTTTTTTTTCTTGTACTTCCAGAAACAGAACGATATTATGATGCTTTCAAATCTGAATGAAGGGTTTTACATCTTCCAATTCACTGTAACAGACACTGCGGATCAGCAACACTCCATCAACATCACTGTCACTGTACTTAATTCTGTCCAGACTGTAGGTGAGTCATTTGTAGATGTACCTTTTAGCCTGGAATCAAGATGTGTCAATGTAGCTTTTACAGATTGCCAAGACCACACTCAGGAGTCCTATAGGGTACAAGTATGAAGACAATAAAAGTTAGCTTTTATGAAGGATAGTAAACTTTTCCTTTTTAAAGTTAATACTCTTCTTAGCTTTTCAATGTTTTAGTAACACAAAACTATTCAAAGTTTTAACAATGTTATTGCTGATTTTTGGTGCCAATAACATTTTACTAAAAATTGGTGCCCTAGATTATCACCATTTTGAGGTAGAAAACATGTAGACTGTACATTAATCCCTAAAATACGTTTAAGGCCATTTATAAGAAGCCTAAAACATTCTGTGTCCCTAAAATATGGAATTTGCAAGGGTTGGATGCAACAAGATGTGAACAATGTACAGGCAGCACTCTATGCAATAATAACCTATCAATGACTGCCAAAGACATGCGGGCTTGCAGCCTCTGAGCTTCTCTTTCAGGAAAATATTCAGTCATGCTGATAGTGATTCTGATGTATATAATTCTTTCCTGCTTTGTTCTCTCCTTTCCTGACTCCAACGTAGCCACATATGGAATAGTGTTAGACAGGCAGATAAGTAGCCAGAAACTCTGCTCTTGAAATGGCATAGATTGGAGTGGTATCTTAGGTCAGGAGCCTTTATACAGAAATAAAAATGCAATTACTTCTTAGAATTATTAAAATTCCTCCCACCATCATTTTAAAAACAACAAAAAACTCTTCCTTGTTTTTCCCATGAAACCCGTTACTTCTTTCTTTATATTTGTAAGAATATGAATATAAATGTTCATTTATTTGTGTGTGTGTGTATTACAAAATATGTATAAAAAGAAAAATGGAGTATGAATATTTTACTCAATAATGTTTGCATTGCGCGTTATGGTTTAAAGCCAATGCTAGCCCTTCCCCATCAAATGGCAGGAAAGACCCAAAGCTTTTATTTGGGGATAGCTAGACATATTGATATACTAACAATAGATAACAATAACCCACTATCTAACAATAGGCTTTTTAATATTCAGTTGTAAGATAACCTTAAGAGATCCCTAGGTGCACTGACATCTCATATTTGCTATTAAATATATATTTAGTGATTCTGCTGGAAGAATACTCCTTGACAGCTACCTGCTCCCCTCTTTCTTCCAACTGGCAACTCTGTAAAATCTGGGGAAATAGACTAGATATAATTTATGCCTTCTCTTATCCTTACTGTGAGAATTCAATTTCCTTGTTCTTCCTAGATCATTGCTTGGCTCCTTATAAAGTGGGGCGCTGTCGAGGCTCCTTCCATCGCTGGTACTACAATCCGGAAGTAGAGCAGTGTCAAGAGTTCATTTTTGGTGGCTGCAATCCCAACAAAAACAATTATGTAAGAAAAGAGGAATGTGATCTTGCCTGCAAGAATGTTCAAGGTTCGTATATTAGAAGATATTGTTTCTCTATTTTAGAGATTTAAGTGGGGAAACCTAACCAATTCAGAATTATTTTGACACTACTCAATTTTATAACTTTCAGTCAAGTTAAGCTGATTTGGCTGGTTTCATTCTAATGTTTTCATCATGATTTATTGAATAAAGCATAGTGCCCCAATTCACACATAACAAATAAACATGCTTTTCAATCACACATAACAAAAAAACATGCTTTTCAATACATAGTTATTAGGTTCAGTTTGTACATGCCTGAGTTAGAGAAACAGAAAAAGATAGGCTTTGTATTGAACCTTTTCCAAACTGGAACTTTTAGGGTTTGCTGGGCTAAAACCCACATAAATTCCCAATTAGCAAGGCTGGGGCACAACTATTAACTATCACTCAACACCTGGAGGACATTATCAGGTTGAAGAAGGCTGAGCCAGGCTATAAAATCAGGGATACTTTGTCTTTATACGGGTACATGGAAGCATATGATTGGCATTTGGTTGAATGAAAAGTATGGCCTTCACTGCGTTTCTATGTGTTGGAGAAATAATTGGAAGTGGCTTTAGATGTATTAGATGTATGCTTCTAGTATGCTTCTATGCATACCAGAAAAGTAGAATAGAATAGAATAGCGTAGAATAGCGTAGAATAGAGTAAAATAGAGTAGAGTAGAGTAGAGTAGAGTAGAGTAGAGTAGAGTAGAGTAGAGTAGAGTAGAGTAGAGTAGAGTAGAGTAGAGTAGAGTAGAGTAGAGTAGAATAGAATAGAATAGAATAGAATAGAATAGAATAGAATAGAATAGAATAGAATAGAATAGAATAGAATAGAATAGAATAGAATAGAATAGAATAATTCTTTATTGGCCAAGTGTGATTGGACACACAAGGAATTTGTCTTTGGTGTATATGCTCTCAGTGTACATAAGGAGAATAAAATACATTCATCAAGAATAAAAAGATACAACACTTAGTGATAGTCAAGGTTACTAATAAGCTATCAAATCATACTAGGAAACAAAAACAATATAAATTGAAAGATACAAGCAACATGGTTATAGTCATCAGTGGGAAGAGATAAGTACTAGGAAGGATGAGAATAATAATGGTAATATAGTTTTAGTAAATTATTTGACAGTGTTGTGGGAATTAGTTGTTAAACAGAGTGATGGCATTCGGGGGGGAAACTGTCCTTGTGTCTAGTTGTTCTGGTGTGCAGTGCCCTATAGCGCCGTTTTGAGGGTAGAAGTTGAAACAATTTATGTCCAGGATGTGAAGGGTCTGTAGATATTTTCACAGCCCTCTTTTTGACTCGTGCAGTATACAGGTCCTCAATGGAAGGCAGGTTGGTAGCAATTGTTTTTTCTGCAGTTCTAATTATCCGTTGAAGTCTGTGTTTGACTTGTTTGGTTGCAGAGCCAAACCAGACAGTTATGGAGGTGCAGTTGACAGACTGTAATTCCTCTGTAGAACTGAATCAGCAGCTCTTTGGGCAGTTTGACCTTTCTGAGTTGGCGCAGAAAGAACATTCTTGGTTGTGCTTTTTTGATGACGTTTTTGATGTTAGGTGTCCATTTTAAGTCTTGAGATATGATAGAACTTAGAAACTTGAAGAACTCTACTGTTGATACTGTGTTGCCTAGTATTGTAAGAGGTGGTAGTATAGGAGGTTTTCTTCTAAAATCCACCACCATTTCTACGGTTTTGAGTGTATTTAGTTCAAGATTGTTCTGGTTGCACCACAAGTCTAGTTGTTCAACCTCCTGTCTATATGCAGATTCATCATTGTTTTGAATGAGACCAATCACTGTTGTATCATCTGCAAACTTCAGTATTTTAACGAGATGATTCAATGAGAGCTAGTTGAAAAATTGAAAGGACAACATTCTCACCCAAATTTCCTTCTTTTCAGGTGCTGTTGAAAAACGTCAAGAACCAAGTAAGTTCTTCTGTACTTTTCCATGATAGCATTCAAACTTCTTTTGAACTTCCTTACTGACATAAGGTTTAGTGGTACATCTTTGGTTGATATCTTACTCTGTGCTTTTGTAGCATTTGCAGTGAAGCACTTGCAAATACTTTTCTACAAGTATTCCTCAATTTACAACCACAATTGAGCCCAAAATTTCTGTTGCTAAGTGAGACAGTTGTTAAGTGAGTTTTGCTTCATCGTATGATCTTTCTCACCACATTTTAAGTGAATCACTGCAGTTGTTAAGTTAGTAACACAGTTGTTAAGTGAATCTGGCTTCCCCTTAACTTTACCTGTTAGAAGGTCCCAAAAGATTCAGTATGATCCTTGAGCAGCCATCATAAAATATGAGTCAGTTGCCAAGCAACAGTTACAAGTGTGAAAAACAGTCACGGATCACTTTTTCCAGTGCTGTTGTAACGGTCACTAAACAAACTGTTGTAAATTGAGGACTACCTGTATTCTATTTCTGCTGTGCCCAAGGAAGAAAGACATCTTTTTACCCAAATGTCATAAAGATAGCAATAGCACTTAGACTTATATACCACTTCATAGTGCTTTACAGCCCTCTCTAAGCGGTTTACAGAGTCAGCATATTGCCCCCAACAATCTGGGTCCTCATTTTACCCACCTCGGAAAGATGGAAGGCTGAGTCAACCTTGAGCCTGGTGGGATTTGAACTGCCGAACTGCAGCTAGCAGTCAGCTGAAGTAGCCTGCAGTGCTGCACTCTAACCACTGCGCCACCTCGGCTCATCTTTGCTGAGAACCCTTGAGAACTAACCCATATTTCTCATGCAGAATGCAATGGAAACTGCCCACCCTTCTATTTCAAATGTGAAGATGGCTGCTGTATTGATAAAGATCGGGAATGTGATGAGACTCCAGATTGCCGAGATGGGTCAGATGAGAAATTTTGTGACTCATGTAAGTTGGTGACCCTTGAACTGTCTTGGAATAATAAAAATAGAGATGGAATTGAAGGCCACTGAGTCCAACTCTGCTCACTGCAAGAAACTAAATCTAAGCATACCCCAAATATATGATTTACATTTTTCTGTTGAATTTTTGATGGGCATCTAAAGTAAGGGTCTCCAACCTTGGTGACTTTAAGACTTGTGGACTTCAACTCCCAGCAAAGCTGGCTGAGGAACTCTGGGAGTTGAAGTCCACAAGTCTTAAAGTCGCCAAGGTTGGAGACCCCTGATCTAAAGGCTATTCTGAAAATGTAGTTGGGCTGTTGGATAGGCCTTTAGTGTGATCTGGCCTCTTAATTGTCCTGGGAGAAGATAATACCGGTATATTTAGTGTACCTCGTGTGTGTGTGTGTGTGTGTGTGTGTGTGTGTGTGTGTGTGTGTGTGTGTGTAGATCAGTGGTCCTCAAGCTTGGCAACTTTAAGAATTTGGGAGTTGAAGTCCACAAATCTTAAAGTTGCCAAGTTTGAAGACCTCTGGTATAGATATAGATATTTTTGACATGTTTTAAGTTGAAGAGAAGCTGTTCTGACCTTGTAAATAAGGCTGGGGTTTGAGATTGAAATAGGATTGTTTTTAGCTCAAAGCAATTCTGGTAAGGTTGGAGAGGTTCCTAAGAGGTCAGAATAGCTTATTTTGAATTTAAAATAGCTGTTTTTAATGTGCATTTAATTGCATTCCACTGTCATGCATAGCTTTCTGTTCTAAGAAAGAAAAATGTACTCTATTTATTATGCAAAACAAAACAGCAAATTAATGTTCTGCAAAATAAAATAGAATATTTGCATCATTTATTTTATAGTTTATAACATAATTCATAAGAACTATTTCCATTTTCAAATAAAATGCATGTCTGTAAATCATTCTGCTGTCTGCTCTTTGTCTCTTTCAGATACTCAAGGATTTGATAAGTTACAGAAAATCAATTTTACTGCCAAAAGTAAGTATGTTATAAAATACATGAAGGATTATACTTGAAAGAAATTTTAACACATTTTAAAAATCTTACGTTTGCATCTCTCCAAATATAATTGAAGAAGATGACTGTATTCATGTAGAATTTGAACTGGATTCTGTTAAGGAATTAACTACTCTGGACATATTTGAATATAATCTTGAATAACTTTTATTATTGGGAAATTTGTCACATGAACAGATGTGCTCAATTGGCTATTGTCCAACAGTCAAGTGTTTTAAAGCATCATGTTTCTATAAACACAGATCTGCTTTAAGTAGCACAATTTGATACTGTAGTTAAAATAGCTAAAGACAAAAAAATTGTGGAACTGTAAAGTCAAATATAGTATAAATATGGACATGTAGTTGTTAGAACCCTGTTCAAACGATTGGGTGTGTTAATATATGATTAAGCCACAAATCATTGTTATGTGTATATTGCTTTAAATGCATTGTGGATGATTACTATATAAGCAAGCAAGAGAGCATGCTCAGTGTGGTTGATGGTTGATGGTTTATGGTTGGTGGTTGTGTTTGACTGTGTGTTCCGGATTGAAGAATCTCTGTGCTGCTTTACAGATGAGTAGATTACTTTATGGCTGTGTGAAATTGCTGTGAAAAGAAGAAGAGTAACTATCTGTGATATTATAGAATTAAGTGATAGCTGTAATCTTTGTTTGTGAGTTAAAACAAAGATAGGCAAGAAGAAGAAACTTCGCATTGACTAAATAACTGTATGACTTGGACTTCCTATTTAACTTTGCTACTATTCAAGTAAAAACTACTTTGTACATACTAAAGATATTCTGTTTATTGACTGAATAGCATTCATATCAAACTGCAACACCATTACTACAACACATTTCGCTGCGTATGTGCTTAACAGCACAATAACTCCTTAACAGTAGTAAATTTGCTTGAGGCAGTCTTGTGTAATGAGGGTGAAGGTTCGTTCTCGCCTGGTAACTAAACATTTGGAAATCAACCCACAAGCTTGGAGAATGAACCTTCACCCCTATCCTACACCCGAGCTACAGATATTCCCCATTATCGCAAAGTCTTATATAAGCTGTAATATTTATTTATTTTATTTTATTTTATTTATTTATTTTTGTCAAGTACGTGTTGGTAATATACATAGATATAACATTGTTTATATACATAAGATGAGTACTGATAAGAGGGAACATTAGGACAGGGACGGTAGGCACGCTGGTGCATTTATGCACGCCCCTTATAAGAATAAGTAGAACTTGCTACAAAAAAGTAGCAGTAGCAACCCATTGTTACTGTTAATCTTATACTCATTTTAATTGGATTCTAAAATGCAACTGCATTGCTTAACAACAGCAATTCCTGCATTCCTGGTTGCCATCGTTAACTGAATCCCATGGTCATTGTTAAGGCAAGGGAATTTACTGCTGGCTTACTGCAACCAAAGTCAGTGGGGAAGCCATCAGGCAGGTAAATGACTGGTATCAGGTGAGGGGGAGTGTGAGTGTAGGAGTTTGGAAATGGTTTGCAAGGGTGTGCAAAAGACCCAGGACTGGAAGGGTGCAAAGATGTGTGCAAGAGGCATTGATCGGGATGGGTGTAAGGGTCGGTGCGACATGTCAAGATGGGTGTGTAGGGATGCACTATTGGTCAGCATGGTGCAAAGGCAGAGGGGTTAGAGGATGGTGCCTGGTGGGGGAGACTTTCTCCAGTGACTTGCTATCTACCCTGCCAGCTTTCCCATTGACTTTCTGGGGAAGCCTGCAGAGAAGGGCTACAAATGATATTCATGTGATTGCAGGGTCAAAAGCAACTGGTCGAAAGTGCTAACCTGTTGTCAGGCACCCAAATCTCAGTCACCTGACTGGGACAACCAGAACTCCAAGAACTGGTCCTAGCTACCATTTGTTCAGCACCATTGTAACTTTGAAAGATCACTGAACAACTGGTTATAGGTCAAGGATTACCTGTAATACATTTCAAGTTTTAAAGCTACAGTAGCTGTGCTACACAGGTCAAATATTTAATCATGATAGGTCAATAGAATTGGGAATACAGTTAATTAATAGCTAACAATATTTCTTGTTCCTTTCTGGTAGGTTATTGTGTGGTTATGCCCGATACTGGACCATGTGAAGAAAGTATACCTCGCTGGTACTACAACCCTTTGACTGAGAAGTGTGGTCGCTTCACCTATGGAGGCTGTGAAGGCAACAAAAATAATTTCGAGCAGGAAGAAACATGTATGGAATCATGTAGAGGTGTCACAAGTAAGAAGAAAATCTTAAAAGAGGTTTTTGTTATCATTGTAGTGAGGCTTTTACAGCACTCAGTAGTATTGTTGCTAGAGGCTGGCGTTTTGCTTTGCACTATGCTAGTTTTTATTTAATTACGTTAATTTTAAAAATTCTTTAAGAAGTCAAGCGGGCCAGGAGCCTGGTAGATATCAGGAGAAATGATGCCTCCATTTTGACTTTCCATAAAGCCCTCAAGATCTGGCGATCCTGGGGCTTGCTGGGGACCAGAGATCTGTCTTGTTGGCTCAACTACTAAAGATGCCAATTTTATCCGCCCAGGATTACTATTTTTGCTTTTATGCTATTTTATTACTGTGACCATTTAGATTTTATCATTTTTATATTGGCTGTTTTATTTACTGTTGTCTGCTGTCCAGAATACCCTTTTGGGGAGATAGGTGGCTATATGAACTTGATTATTATGAGAGCCAGTTTGGTCTCGTGGCAAAGGTACCAGCTAGAAAGCTGGAGACCATGAGTTCAAGTCCTGCCTTAGCCATGAAAGCCAGCTGGGTGATCTTGGGCCAGTCACACACACACAGCCCAACTCACCTCACAGGGTGGTCGTTATGGGGAAAATAGGAGGAGGAAGGTATATTGGATGTGTTCACTGCCTTGAGTTACCTGTAAGAATAATAAAGGCGGGATACAAATAAATACTAATTAACTAATAAATAACCTTATCTGGGCACAATGGCATCCTTGGGTCGCACCCTGCCCTCCTGGGGATGGTTACTTAATAGTAATTTAACTATTAAGCAACTACTAGTAACATAATATTAAGTACATTGTTGTCTCCATTATTCTGAACATTGTTACATAATCCTGTATTTTCTTTTAATATAGAGAAACATATGACTGATGAGAGATGGAAGGCATACGAATATCAACAAGCTAGTTTAAGTATGTAACAGCATTCCAAATAACTCTTGAGTCCCTGTTTTCTGCTTGTTACGATTTTTATTTTTAACAGCAACTTGCCTGGCATTTTTGGGTGGTGGAAAGAAGTATGACGTGCGTCTAAATAAAATGATTTGTTTTACTGATAACAAAGCATATACCACTAAAGAATAAAAACCATAGAAAATGGGAAAATAAGATGTTACATAACTTGCACTGTTGCTCCCACAAAAAATACTGGCTCAAGAATTCTTTCTCACCTTCCCTACCACAAGAACATATATATTTTTTTGTTTTTGTGGGGTATGGTATAATTTAGATATCAAAGCACAGCAATTTTTAGAACCTGAATTAAGACCAGCATTTCAAAGATTAATTTCCCTTTCCACCCCCAGTTTGTTTGTATATATCACGTCAGCAGGTGCGCACATCTAAGAATGTTACATTATAATTATAGTTTTCTTAAGGTAACCTAGAGCTGGATTTAGGCTAATCCTGTACTGTCATTTTTTTAAGGAAGAGTCCTACAAACATAATGTTTACTTTGTTTCTGAATGGATTGAGCAGCCTGCATAAAGCAAAAACATATCTTTTTTGCATAACAAAGCATTCTGACAATTTCAGTATAATCATGATTTTCTCTGTCCATCTCCCACTCCTGCTCCATCTCTCATAGGTACTTTTGAAGTGGCCATTGCTGTGCTCCTTGGTGTCTGCATCATGATAGTGTTGGTTGTCCTTGGCTACTTCTTCCTAAAGAATAGAAAAACTTATCGAAGACGTCGTCAGCCCACTACTGCGGCTAATTCCACTCTTTCTTCTGTTTTATCAACTGCTGAAGACACAGAACATCTGGTGTACAACAGCACCACAAAGCCCATCTGATTCTGTAGAGTTATCCTCTATTTCTGGGAAGGACAGTCTTACCAACTGCTTGTAATGCTTGTTTGGGGGGGAGGGGAGAGAGCGGTGAGGGGATCTACCGAAGGATTCTTCCTTCCTTTTTTCCATGTTTCCTTAGACTATCCATTAGCTGCTTACAAGCTCTATCTGTCCTGATCCTGTGATAGTTTCTAAGGTCACAAGGAGTGACCAGAAGATTAGCCCGCTCTGACAGTACATGGATGGCATTTTGAGTTCATGTTTCCCTGAGTTCTATAATGAAGGTTATTTTAAGTTTAAGGACTTGCAATATCTATTGAAGGAACCATAGTTTAATGGGATTCTTCTTCCCACAAAACTCACTGAAGAGTGTGAGAGTGTGTGTGTGTGTGTGTGTGTGTGTGTGTGTGTGTGTGTGTGTGTGTGTGAGAGAGAGAGAGAGAGAGAGAGAGAGAGAGAGAGAGAGAGAGAGAGAGAGAGAGAAAGAGAGAAAGAGAGAGAGAGGGAGGAAGAGAGGAAGAGAGAAGAGAGAACCTATGCTGCCTTAAAGCCACCCTCCATGGGTTTTAACTGGTACAAAAAGTAATGCAGTTTTGAAACTTATATTTTGATAGAATACTTTGATGGACTAATTAAGTAAAAGTGGTGTCCTTTTCACAAATCTATTAATGTCTGTGCTGAGGCCTGAGCTCATCTCATCTATGTCAAATATCTAAATTATTGCTGAATGGAAAACAGACAACATCGTGATTTGATCTGAATGCATATAAGAGGAAACAGAAATTAGATCATGGCCGAAAATCTGGCCTTGCCTTTCTCTTCTGGATTTCCCCTCCTGTTCCTACCTTCTAGTTATCATTTCTAGTTTAATGTTACTGTTTTGAGTTCTTCATCCATATCTATTTATTTTTAGAATCAAATTGTGACAGAAAAGAGGACGTTCCTCATTTTCTAATTTGTCTCCAACTGTACAATCTCATTAAGTAGTTAAATAATGTACTTACATTAGGGGCAGTTTCAAAATTAGCTTTTCTTCAGAGCTAATTTTCACAAGATCCTTGGACAAAAGGAGAGTCATGAAAGTTGACAGACTCTGCTTCTTGCACGGCCATGCTCAAATATAGAGAAAGAAGTTGATGTTGCCCAGAATTTATAGAGATAGAATACAGGTTTGTCCCAATTTTCCACAAATACCAGTATGTTATATGAAATATATAGGTTGATGCCTGTGATGTTTTCATTTACCTTCCTGTTTGTTTGAGGTAAGATATTTTAATCTCTTTCCTCTTCCCACTTTGACCTACATCCCAGTTTGTAAATTGATGTCTTACATTTTATGGCATCTGATAATTTACAGTTATGCCTGAGTACTGGTTCACTTTCTGGATAGAGATGCTTGGAATAAATTCTCCATCTCTTTTCAAAAACATCCTCAAAAAAAAAATACAGTTGATCAGGCTACACTTCTTGATTTCTGGTCATTTGAGGATGCATAGAAAACTCCTCTGAACTTGCTTATGCATGGAAAGAAAGCTGTTTCGATAAACGGCTTATGCTTTGGGGTCACTATGTGGATCACTCCCATCATCTGGCAAGTTTATATGTGACTTCAAACATTTCTGAGGGAACTGAATCTTCCCAGGAACTAAAGGGGAGGAAGTATTTCACCCTGGTGGAATATATGACAGATTGACCTGTAGTTGGCTTGTATTATAGTGCAGGGGTCTCCAACCTTAGCAACTTTAAGACTTGTGGACTTCAATTCTTCAAAGCTTTGCTGGCTGAGGAATTCTGGGAGTTGAAGTCCACAAGTCTTAAAGTTGCCAAGATTGGAGACCCCTGTTATAGTGGATTACCCAGCTTTTGCCTGACCACCTTGAGAATCCAATAGCAAAGCTGAATATTACTTTTAAATCCAAATCTTGCTTTTGAATTTGAATCTTCTTCCTCTCTGTCTATATAGCACAGGAGGTTAGCGTGTGAAGCCAGTGAGAATACTCCTATCCACTCTGTGTGAAGTTGTACATAACTTTTGACATACTCTATGATACACATGAGAGATGATTATTTTGTTTATTCTTTCTTTTTTTTTGTAGACGTTATATGAGATTTTGTTTTATTGATGTACTGTATATAAGGATTCTTTGCTTGGATGTAAAACCACTGCTGGCTAAGCTGAAGAGTCCTCAGCAAAATGAACAGGAGAGATTATTATTAGGGAATTATCTGAAGGGAAGACAGCTGTTTATTGCTCCAGGGGCCAAACCACCTCAAGCATGGAACTGGCTGAGCATCTATGAGAAATTGCAAAATGGGGTGGGGAAGGAAATGACAGAGCTGGTCATTGTGCCTTATAGGGAGAAGACAAGAGATTACTCATTGTGCGCTTTGCAGTTGGCTTGATGATTCCAGGTTGTTACAGCTGTTAACTCTTACCTTTTCCTTCCCTTTCTGTACCTCTTCACTGCTTTCTGAGCCCTCAAATTCTGAATTTCTTCTCTGACAGTGAAATTTTTAATAAAATATTTTCTTTATAACTTGCTTGCCTGATCAGTTTTTATTCCTCAGCCCCAGGGTATTTCTGGCCAGCTTGAGAAAGGCTTAGGATCTTGCTGGTATCCTTGTGCTCAGAGCAAGGAAGAAGCTCCAGATTTATCATAATTCAAGAAACAAGCCTTTAGTAACTCTATGGTGCAATGGCATGTCAACATCAATAGGTTGAAAGTAGGCTTGAGAGACTGTGAGTTGGAGAGCACTTCCTGTACATTGGGACAAAATACTGAAGAAGGGAAGGGCGCACATGATTTCAGCTGGTTGGACTAGTTTGGAATTGGGAGCATAAGAAGCAGAAAGCATTCACTACTAATGAAATGGCTGTCCATAGATAATTATAATACAATTTATGTTAATCAGTGACTAGTGGGTAAAAAATTGACTCATTTTACTTCCATCATAAACATCCTTTAGTATTTTTCAACTATAGCACTTTTTGAGGAATTTACCATGGCTTTGGGGCCTTAATGTTCCATAGAGCCGAGGTGGCGCAGCGGTTAGAGTGGGGTACTGCAGGCCACTTTAGGCCTGCAGGTCAGCGGTTCAAATTTCACTGGCTCAGGATTGACTCAGCCTTTCATCCTTCTGAGGTAGGTAAAATGAGGACCCAGATCAGGGGTGAAATCCTCCTGGTTTGCTCTTACCTGTCGGTCGTCGCAGAGCCGATGGAGCCGGTGGCAGTCACGGTGTGGGGCTGCCCCCACCCACTTCCCCCGCCTGCCTGGACACCGCCATTTGAGTTCTTTTGCCTCTGCGCATGCCACTGGCTCCATCGGCTCTGCGACGACCGACAGGTAAGAGTGAACCGGGAGGATTTCACCCCTGACCCAGATTGTTGGGGGAAATATAAATATACATTGCTTACTGGTGTAAACCGCTTAGAGAGTGCTTATTAATAAATAAATAAATAAATAAATAAATTATAAACATGCAAGTTCAGTGCAATCTTATTTGGAACTACTGAGAAGTAAGCACCATTTAATATAGCTTATTGTGATAACAACCTGGTTGATTAAAACATTTTATTTGGTCTATTATTCTATTGTTGCAATGGCCAGTCAGATATCTTTGAGAAACTACCAAAAAAAAAAAAAAACAAAGACTGTGGAACCCAGGGGTAGCAATAGCAATAGCAATAGCACTTAGACTTATATACCGCTTCATAGTGCTTTACAGCCCTCTCTAAGCGGTTTACAGAGTTCAGCATATTGCCCCCAACAATCTGGGTCCTCATTTTACCCACCTCGGAAGGATGGAAGGCTGAGTCAACCTTGAGCCTAGTGAGATTTGAACAGCTGAACTAGCAATCAGCTGAAGGTCGCAATGCTGCTTTTAACCACTGCGCTATCTCAGCTCATAGGTAGGTTCCACTTACCTTCGCCACCGGTTTGATGTTTTGTGTGTGCGAGCGGGGCGAGCGAGCGCGCATGCGTCCCCTCATGCAATTCTGCTTCCGCGCATGCTCAGTAGCTAGAATCGGCCCGAAACACAGCTGAGGAGCTGATCAGCTGTGCTTCAGGCAAAGGAATAAAGGTAAGTATAAACCACGGGGGTGGGCGGGAGGGCCCTTTTCAAGCAGCAGCAGAGAAAAAACTTCAAAACAGGAAAAAATCCAGAAAAAAAGATGGCGGCGCCCACGGACTGGCACCGACGGAACCGGATCCGTGACGCCATCGTGATGTCACCAGTGGGTCGCTACCGGTTCGGGCGATCTGGGCCGAACCGGCAGGAACCCACCCCTGGTGGAACCGTAGTTTACTCAACTAGTATAAAGCTGAATTTGAATAGGATTGCAGTTTAAAAATATACAGCTACAGTGACATATTAATAGTAAAATAAAAGACTTCACATATTGGATTGAACAACTAGTGGAAATTCCCAGAGAACTGAAGAATTCAGACTCTCCTGATTATTACAACATATAAAGCCATAATATATTTGGCTTGATTTTGGCTTTTGGGAGGGAGTGGTGGTTTAAGTCAGTTTTGACTCCTGGAGACTGCCGGGTCAAGTCCCTGCAGTTTTCTTGGCAAGATTTCAGAAGTAGTTTGCCATTGCCTGTTTCCTTGGGCTGAGAGAAAGTGATTGGCCCAGCAGACAGCATATCTAAGGCAGGACTAGAACTCATGGTCTTCCGGTTTCTAGTTTAATGCCTTAACCACTTTAACAAACTTTAGTAAACCATAGCTAATAAAATATACTTCAAGTTGTGCACATACAGTATATTAGTTACAGTATATTAGTAGCAATCATTTGCTGTATCCGTTTAAGTCTGGGTTCACCCCTAATTATCATAGATACTATTTGTAAAGCACACTGGATGGCTTCATATATCAAGCTGAAATCAAGTAAGTTACATTGCAGTTTACTGCGATGTGTGAGTGCAATGAAAGAATAATAGAGCTGTTGTGCGTCTTTCTGCCTTCCCTGCCATACATCCTGGTGTATGCTTTTCTATAGCCTGGTCTTTGAACCTTCAATCTCTATGCTCATTGAGAAGTATAGGCATTATCCATCTTTGCCTATAAAATATTAATGCAGGCACACTTGGCTCTCAATAGCTTGTCAATCTGACTTTACAGAAAAATAGAAATGAACAAATATTAGGTTACAATTTTGAGGGATAGTATCAGTAGATTATGGTCTTCACTGCCCAGCAGTATGCTAGAGCAGAAGATTATATCTCTAAAAATGATAAACTGGTGGCTTATTTGTGTACAGTAGAAGGGAGCTTGCAAGTTAGTTCCCAATCTGTTGTTGGCAGCATGGAAATGATAAGATTCAATAGGGTAGCCAAGCAAAAGCCTCTTTTCTTGCCCAATTAACCTAAAAGGGAGTGGCAGGTTTAAATTTTATATCCAGGATCTTTGGGAGAGGGGGAGTGTAAAGGGGCTGTAGCCTTGGGCCCCACACAAAGAGGGGACTTATGCAAGGTATAATTCAGTACTTGAAATGTTGAAAATCACAAAATTAATTAATTAATTGGCAGTTTTCTATGCCGCCCTACTCCCTCAGGACTCAGGGTGGCGTACAACATTTTATAACTCCAAATAAATAATTTTAAAAGGCAATTAAAAACAATTTTAAAAATATGGCTTATTAGCAGTCAGTTGTGGTTTAGTCAACAAACAATGACTTACTGTGCTATACAAACATAGTAAAAGACGAAGACCAATCCTTATTAAGGTGTTGGTTTTAACCTTCAAAGCCCTACATGGCTCAGGGCCAGGTTACCTCCGGGACCGCATCCTACCACATACCTCCCTACGACCGATTAGGTCCCACAGAGTTGGTCTCCTCCAGGTCCCATCAACCAAGCAATGCCGGTTGGTGGGACCACGGGGGAGAGCCTTCTCTGTAGGAGCTCCGTCTCTCTGGAACCAACTCCCACCAGAGATCCGGATTATCCCCACCCTGCTGGCCTTCCACAAAGCCATGAAAACATGGCTCTTCCTGCAGGTGGGGTGAAATAGATCTTAATTCCCCCATGGATGACTGGTTTTAACTTTTGTAATTTTTTAAACTGTTTTTACTGTATTTTCTGATTGTTCTTTACTATGTTGTACGCCGCCCTGAGTCCTACGGGATTGGGTGGCTTATAACAACAATAAATTAAATTAAATTACATTATTTATTTATTTATGATATTTATATTGCTGCCTATTCGCACATGGCGACTCAAGGCGGCTTACAAGAATATAAAAACACTACATAAAAAACAATAAAATTAATTTAAAAAAAGTTAAATAAAAAATAAAAATTAATAAAAAATAAAATCACCCCCCACCCCCTGCCCTGGCGACAACACATCATACGAGCCCTTTAATGGGCTCCATCCCGCTCTGTGTTCACCAGGCCCGCTGGCAGAACCAGGTTTTCAGCGCCTTCTGGAAGAGTGTTAGAGTGGCGGCCATTCTAATCTCTGAGGGAATGATGTTCCAGAGAGAGGGAGTCACCACGGAGAAGGCCCTTCTTCTGGGTTCCACCAGATGTCCCTTCTTAGGGGATGGGACCCGCAACATTCCTTGCCTCGCCGCTCTGGTGGGTCAGGTAGATATAATTGGCAAGAGACAGTCCCTCACATAACCTGGTCCCTCACATAACCTGGTCCCAAGCCAAGAAGGGCTTTAAAGGTGACAACCAGCAGCTTAAATTGTACTCAGAAGCAAATTGGCAACCAATGCAGCTCCCACATTTTCCTATACCTTTCCTATTCAACAAGTGATGAGAGAAAAAAGAGTGTGATTGTGGCAAGACCATAAAAGGATAAAATATACGAGCTAGTATAATATTGCTACATTTTGTAGACTAGAATGGAAAAGTGATAGCAAACAATTTTCTTATTGTTACGAGGAAACTGCACGAGTGTATTTACATCATCATCTGGAGGAGCTGAGTTTGAGGAAGGGTTTCCCTTCCTTCTATGAAGGCTTGTTGTTGGAGATAACAGATTCTGCCTAATAACAAACCTGTAGAGTTCTGAAAGAATGGGAACCAATTGACCAGGGATGGGTTCTACTTACCTTCCCTACCGGTTTGGGGTTGCACCGGAAGTGCATGTTTTGCGCATTAACCCCGTCGCTCCGGAGGTTAAACTGGTCCGCGCATGCTCAGGAGGCTTTGCACATGCGCAGAGGGTTATTTTCGCGTAAATTTGGCTCTGGTGGACGGATTTCAAGCCGGAGGACCAGTTCGGGGGCATGTCCAGCTGGCCATCGCTGCTGGTTTGGCGAGCGGGGGGGGGAATTATAAAATATGAGCTGCGGTGGCGCAGCAGTTAGAGTGCAGTATTGCAGGCTATTTTAGCTGACTGTGATCAGCAGTTCAGCTGTTCAAATCTCACCGGCTCAAGGTTGACTCAGCCTTCCATCCTTCCGAGGTCGGTAAAATGAGGACCCAGATTGCTGGGGGCAATATGCTGAACTCTGTAAACCGCTTAGAGAGGGCTGTAAAGCACTATGAAGCGGTATATAAGTCTAAGTGCTATTGCTATTGCTAAATTCCCGCTACCGGTTCTAGCAAACCAGTCCAAACCGGCAGGAACCCACCTCTGGAACCGACACAAAATCACTGAGAAATAAAAGGAAAATATTACTATGCTTGAGAGACTCCAGTGCCATTGCCCCCCACCCCTGCTCAGGTCTACAGAAGTTGAAAGAGCATTCAAGAAAGCAAATTGAATGGGACAATAAACACAACGTTCTCCAAATACTCCATTGAGGACCAAATAAGTCAGCAGGGGGTGAAACAGTTGAATAACACTTGGACAGAAGCAGGGGTGTGGACAGTGAGAGGGAACTTTGGTAGCAGAGAAAAATTGAATCTTTTTGTTTCAGTGAAATTGTGAAATCCTGAACAAGAGCACTCCCTTGAGGAAGAAAAGATGTACTGCAATATTTTATGTTGTTTTGTTTCAGGGCTGTATGAATTCTGCATGGAAACAGTACAGAAATCAAGGCTTAAAAGGTGCTGTTTGATCCAGTGACCCGTCCCAGGTTGTCAAGAGCTGAGTTGCCCTACAGAGGTGAAATCCAAAAATTTCCCCTACTGGTTCTGTGGGCATGGCTTGGTGGGCGTGGCAGGGGAAGGATACTGCAAAATCTCCATTCCCACCCCACTCTGGGGCCAGCCAGAGGTGGTATTTGCCGGTTCTCCGAACTACTCAAAATTTCCGCTACCAGTTCTCCAGAACCTGCTGAATTTCACTTCACCCCTGCCTAAATAGGTCAAATTCTCCAAGTGTCATTAGGGATGAGGCAATGTTATTGTCAGTCTGTACAAAGAAGTAGAGGTTCAAATGTTCAAACAGGCCACAGAGTGTCACTAGTGGGCTGTGGTTTCTTAATGTAAAAGTTATTAAAGAGAATTGTAGCACCTCAAAGACTAAACCAAATCATTGTGGCACAAAGAATTGTGAATTGAATCCCACTTTCATTGGCCCCACAATAACCACCACTTTTAAATTTTATTTAATAGATTTATATAGTTACTCATCTCAAATATCTGCTTTCTGGATGGCTTATATGTAAGACTAAAGTCGCCAAGGCAGTTCACACATTTGCATGTCATCTTACAATATACCTTGACCCTTTGCAAAATGAGATTAATCCAGTTTTCCTAGTAAAAATTGTTCTGTTATTCTCTTATGTTGCCTACTCAGATCGTTTCTCTTAAAAATGGATGAATAAGAACATAGCAATAGCACTTAGCAATAGCACTTAGACTTATATACCGCTTCATAGTGCTTTACAGCCCTCTCTAAGCGGTTTACAGAGTTCAGCATATTGCCCCCAACAATCTGGGTCCTCATTTTACCCACCTCGGAAGGATGGAAGGCTGAGTCAACCTTGTGCACTGTTGAATCAGAGTCCTACCCATCTAGTCTAGCAATCTGTTCTCACAACTGCACAAAGAAGCCCTTTAGTCTCCCGTAGATGGCCTTCAGAATTGGTTCTAGTACCATCAAGGCCAATAGTCATTGATTCCCATGATATCTATGAATTGGTCCAACCCTATACCAATACTATGTATCAGCAATTTCTCTAATTCACTTAATTGTCGGCCCATCCCCTTATTGTCTTCATGTGTTGAACAGTTTGCTTTTAAAAGGTTGAAAGTAGTACTTGTGAATTATTCCATAAATGTAGTTTATGTTCAGAAGTACTAGTGAAGTTTCAAAGCTCATGGGGAAACTGGAGGTTTGGTGGTAACACAATTTATTTGTAGCCTAAGGATTGAAAGACACTCTCTTTCCATAGATGCCAATCATTTACTGCTCTTAGATCAGCCTTCTTTCTCAAGTGACCCATGTCCTACAGGCCACACTAAATGAATATTATGGACATTGGAGTCCAAAATAGCTGGACAACTCTACCTTGGGAAAATCTGCTTTTCATAAACCCAGCCATTATATTTTATTAACTGTAGTTTGTGGGTTAGTGTGCTGTGTAAACCTATCCAGTTGTGGCTTTTGACTAAAACAAATCACAGTTTAGTGAAAAAGCCAATAATAGGAGAAAATCATAGCAGGTAAGTTTGGCCTGTATCTCAGGAATCATGTATACCAACTCTATGTTGATACAGGAAGTCCTAATTTAGCGATCAAAATTGGGACCAGCAATTACAATTCAATTTCATGGTCATTAACTAAGCCACGACTGTACTTATTATCTTGTTTTAGTTTTCCTTGCTTTACGGATCTTTGAAGATCATAAATATGAGGATTGGGTTAAAGTTACTTTTTCATCACTGTCAAAACTGTGAATGATTGCTAAATGAGGCAGTTGCTAAATAAGGACTACCTGTACAGGAATCTAGTACTATAGCCTGTCTGTCAGCCTCCACACTGCCTGCTTGCTTCGGCTGCCATAGAAATGGGGTGGGGTGGGGGGAAGGTTAAGTATTTGGATGGGGGATGGGGAAGCATGCTGGAGATGTCTCTACTTGTGCTTGATTAGGAGGTTAGGGAGGAAAGTTCTCATCACGGACTGCCAGGTTACATGGACATGTTTATAGCCTGCTCAAGGTCAATGGCTTCGAGGACCAGATGTGGAAGCCCAAATGGCCGGTGCACCCACCTGACATCTTGGGACATGGGAATTGAATGAATTGCCCAGGGGGGCTATGAGGGAGGGTTTTGGGATTCTTTGTATATGCATTTACGCGCCTTTTGCCTCAGAACTTGCTTTCCTTTTGTCGCTATCAGTTCTTGTCTAGTAAAAGTACTCATCTCTATCAACATGGAGTTGGGGTTTTTCTTTCCTGGACTTTGAATGGAAGTGCTTCTGACAGGAAATCATCTTCTGATGAAGTATTGGCAACAAAGAATAATCCATCACCAACCAAGGCAGTCTGTTGCAGTGGTGAGTTCCTACTGGTGCGGTCTTGCCTGTCCGTCGCCGCCGAGCCGAAGAAGCTGGCGGCGTTCGCGGCGCGGGGCTTCCCCCGCCCGCTTTCCCGGGACGCCGGGACGCCGCCATTTGCGTTCTTTTGCCCTCTGCGCTTGCGCAGAGGGCAAAAGAACGCAAATGGCGGCGTCCCGGCGTCCCGGGAAAGCGGGCGGGGGAAGCCCTGCGCCGCGAACGCCGCCAGCTTCTTCGGCTCGGCGGCGACGGACAGGCAAGACCGCACCAGTAGGAACCCACCCCTGGTCTGTTCCTGTAACAGGCATAGCTGGGTGGGTGGGGAACAGTTAAGTACATCATCAGCTTGGAATGATTACATTGCCACAAAAGATTCAAGTCCAACCCCTCTTGAATTCTCTTGACCCTTCTCTGGTGACAATTTTGCATTGAACTTCAGTTAACTAGATTCCTGTCAGGTCTGGGGTTAATCTGTTTGTGGAATCTCTGTTACATTTTTATTGTTACAGCTGTTACAGTTAATGCTGAAACATTCTGCTTTATGCTTTTTTATATTTTTAATGTGTATTTGGATTTTGTGAGCCATCCAATGTCTGCTGAAGTGGACAATCACAATAAATTTAATAAAACAAATATTGTTGTTCAAATTTTAAATATACAATACTTTTCTGTTATTGCATACAACTCATGAATTTCATCCTACCAGATTTATATAATGCCTACTATAATTGCATTTGTAATTTGTAAGCCGCCCACAATCACCTTGTAGGGGAGATACGCAGCATAGAAATTTAATAAATAAAATAAATATATAAAAATAATTTGCTTTCCTCCAATGAAATTTCTAATTCTTCCTATTAGTTCCCCATACTCTGTGCATTTGCAAAGGATAATGGAAACCTTGGGTCATACGATGTTGCTTCTTCCCTCTTGTATTCACATTACTAGGTGTCTCCGTAACCTGTGTATCAATCCCAGTCCTGTTCCTAGTGCATGGCACTTCACCCTTGGGGGCGAGGGGAGGGTCTCTTCTTTCTTCCCTAGAGGAGTCAGTTTAAAAACCCTCTGGATCAGGGGTGGGTTCTACTTACCTTCCCTACCGGTTCGGGGTAGCCCTTGAAGTGCGCATTTTGCCCTATTGCTCCCAGATTAAACTGGTCTGCACATGCGCAGAAGACTTTGCGCATGTGCAGAGGGTTATTTTCGCTTAAATTTGGCTCCAATGAACAGATTTCAAGCTGGAGGACCAGTTTGGGGGCGTGTCCAGCCGGCCATCGCTGCCGGTTTGCCAAGCGGGTGGGAATTCCCGCTACCGGTTCTAGAGAACCGGTCCGAACCTGCAAGAACCCACCTCTCCTCTGCATCAGCTTTTCAAGGTAACAAATTCTTCTCAGCTTTTCTGAGAGGCAGCACATTTCTTACTACCAGTAGGAGTCCCTTCACCATAGATATACTCTACATCTCAAAGTTGAAGTATAAAAGCCATTCAGTTTATATAGCCAGTTTTTTTGCTTCCAGTATTCTTCTATCTCCTCCTGGGCTGCATGCTTAAAGAAAACTGGAAAAATGCAACTGGAAGTGGCATCACAAGTGTGTCCGGCTGTAATTGGAAGTGGAGATGAGAAGAGAAAAATGTCAGTGGGCTTAGACACTTGGGAGTTTTTCCATTACATTCTGAATTTAAGCCCCAGAAAGGCAGCAAAGTTTTCAGAAGGAATCTTAACAGAAGTTGACACAGCTACTTTAGTCTTTCTTTTTTCTAAAACAAATAGTTTTATTGAAGAGATTTTTAATAAGATAAAAACAAAATTTTTATTAGAAAAGAAAATAAGAAAGCAAGGGAAAAAAGCAAAGAAAGAAAATATAAAAAAGGAAAAAAAGAAAAGGGAGAGATTATAAGGAAGTGACTTTCAATTTTTTTGACAGTGGTTATAAATGAATTTATATTTTAGACTCTCTAAGTTTGCATCATAATTTTCTTGTTTCCATAGACTACCATTTCTAATCACAGAGTAAATCTTTTTTAGTTCATTTTTCTTGTTTTCAGCAAGAAATCCAAAAGGGATTTCCTGTCACTGATAAATTGTTGATCTATCTCTAGTCAAACAAGTTAATTTTGCCATCTTTGCTAGTACTGGCACCACTCTTTCACTGTTGGTATTTCAGAGTCTTTCCATTTCTGCACTTATAATATTCTTGCAGTAGTCATATACAAAAATTATTTTCCGTGGCTGTTTTCTAATTGACTGCCCATCATTACCAGCAAGAAAAGTTCTGGTTTCAGTTGAAAGTTGATCTTCTCTGGAGTTTTTACAAGTCCACTAGGCATGATAAAATGATACTTTGTAATTGGAAGTAATGTTATACATTCTAGAACAGTGGTTCCCAACCTTTTTGTGATCGAGTACCACTTGGAGGTCCCGTACAGTCGCCGCGTACCACCTGGTTCCAGAGAAACTAAATTCGATCAGATATCACTTTATTTCCATAATTGTACCGTTCCTTTTTTGGCCCCACGCATCCAGCAACTGGATTCTCGGGCCGCTGGGACCAGGTGGGTGGCGTGTGGCAACAGTTGCAAATCATTGCCAGACATTTTTGTGAAGTAAAAAATAACTAACTAAAAATCGTTCATGACCCTGAAAGTGTTCGCGTACCACCTGGAAGGCCCTCGCGTACCACTAGTGGTACACGTACCACAGGTTGGGAACCACTGTTCTAGAAGGTACTGGTACTTTGATCTTCAGGACAGAAAGGAATAAATAATCTTTTTTTAAAAACCACCTCTTTCCTAAGATATAGTTTTATGGGACACATATTATTCCTAAATTTTATAATGCAAATCTTTCCCTAATAAAATATACTATAAAATAAATTTATTAAACCTCGATTTGCTTAATGTATCTATAATTCCTCAAACTCTGAACGAAGAATTAGCTAGAAGCAAAAATATAGCCCAGATGATACCATACCAACAAAACCTCACTTTCTGAGTGTTTTGGTGGACTAAAAATATTTTAAATGAAGCCCACAATTGCAAAAAAAAAATGTTTTGCTCCTGATTTAAGCTAGCTCTCACACACCTACACAGGAGTGCAATAAATATACATTTAGGAGCTGGTATTTTACAAATTTGAAGTTATCGTGATCATCAAGTACAGGCATGGCCAGCTTTTTCAAGTTTGTCAGAATCTTTAAATTTGTAACATGGATCAATATTATTTTTTTCAGGCTGCAGATAAGAGAGCTAAGGGTGAGAAAAAGTACTTTGTCTAATGCAGCTTTCTGAAATCCAACATCCTCCAGATCTGTTTGGCCACAACGTCTAACCACTACAGCTGGGATTTGTAGTCAAACACCTCTGGAGACACCAGGATGGGGAAAGCTGAGTTTACAAGTTCACGGCCAAGGCTGATCTGAATAAGGATTTTTGTTAAACACTGTATTATACCTGCTGGTTGATGAGTCAACATCAACCAAGCAGGTTCCCACACTTGCATTTAAGGTAAATTAGACAAAACAGATTTGATTATGAAGTTCCAAGGAAATCATTATGCTTTCTCTGTCATCCTGGGAAGCAGGCATTCTCCTTTATTTAGTGTTTAATGAGATTGTTTATGTTGAATGCAAGATAAAGCAATATTTTTTGTACTAACTGTTTTGCATCTAAGTTCTCAGTCCTCACAATTTAGGATAAACTCTCCATTCTGCCCTGATTTTTTCCTTGCTCTCTTACTAAAAGTAGCAGAATTCTGAAGGAGTCACATAATTGGAGATTATTCTGCACTGATAAATCTGTTGTGTTATGCGTGCAGAACATTTACTGCCTGAGTCACAGACTTCCAAAAACTGGTTCCAAAAAGGAAAAGTGTTGCCTCTGTAATCTAGGCATTTAAGTTACCAAAAAAATATACAAGCCATGTAAAAGATTTTGAATATAGTAGGTTCTTAAATGTGCAGAGGAAATGGACTGGATTCAAGATGTGCCTGAAGAGGTGTAAGACTAACTGAAGGGAGTAATATTATGATCCAGCTAAAAGATACCTAGCAAGCTAGTGCAAATATTGTACTAGAGGAGTTATTAGAAATAATTATATTGATTTTTAAGGGATATAATCTCAGGTCAGAATCAAAAGTCAGGGCATGGTCTATGCAGAGCCAAGCAGTTATGGAGGTTACACTGTACTTGACCAAGCAGGAAGAGATGGTCATGACAGTACTTGACCAGTGTAGTCAGTGTAGACAATAAGGCAGGATAGTATATGTTGGGTTTTAGTTGCTGCTGATATCATCAGTGGTTTTAACTTGGTATAATATAGCCCAGTGATTTCCGTATTGGCAAGGATGCATAGAAAGGAGAGATGAAAGGGAGTGAGAATGACCCGAAGGAAGTCATAAAATAAGTCCCAGAAAGTGATATATCACTAGCAAGTTCAGGCTTGTCTTTTGCTCCAGGTGTGGCCACTGTTCAGTCTCTCTAGATACTGCAATGTGAACTGGAGTGACCCATGCTTAGAAGAAGAAGACAGATTTGCTGAGTTGGCTAAGACAACAGCCTGATGAGAACATTATTCAGTTAGCTGCCCCAGCCAAGAAATCCTGCCTTGAAATGGAGGCAATTAAGAAAAGAAGTATTTATACTTCACATTTATGCCACAGCATATTGAGAATAAAAGAATAAGGTCATGGGAAGATGAGAAAGAAAAAAGCGATCACCAAGTAAAAATTGAATGCACCTTTGTTTCCATCAATTTCTGTGTCCACAACAGGAAACTCTTAATAGTAGCAGAACAGAAGGTGGCTATTGGAAAAAATGGTTTTTTTTGCTTGCAACAGGAGCTACTAAATCAAAATAATAATAACAGAGTTGGAAGGGACCTTGGAGGTCTTCTAGTCCAACCCCCTGCTTAGGCAGGAAACCCTACACTACTTCAGACAAATGATTATCCAACATCTTCTTAAAAACTTCCAGTGTTGGAGCATTCACAACTTCTGGAGGCAAGCTGTTCCACTGATTAATTGTTCTGACTGTCAGGAAATTTCTCCTTAGTTCTAAGTTGCTTCTCTCCTTGTTTAGTTTCCACCCATTGCTTCTTATTCTACCTTCAGGTGCTTTGGAGAATAGCTTCACTTCCTCTTCTTTGTGGCAACCCCTGAGATATTGGAACACTGCTATCATGTCTCCGCTAGTCCTTCTTTTCATTAAACTAGACATACCCAGTTCCTGCAACCGTTCTTCATATGTTTTAGCCTCCAGTCCCCTAATCATCTTTGTTGCTCTTCTCTGCACTCTTTCTAGAGTCTCAACATCCTTTTTACATCGTGGCGACCAAAACTGAATGCAGTATTCCAAGTGTGGCCTTACCAAGGCATTATAAAGTGGTATTAACACTTCACGTGTTCTTGATTCTAGCCTTCTGTTAATGCAGCCTAGAACTGTGTTGGCTTTTTTTGGCAGCTGCTGCACACTGCTGGCTCATATTTAAATGGTTGTCCACTAGGACTCCAAGATCCCTCTCACAGTTACTACTGTTGAGCAAGGTAGCACATATACTGTACCTGTGCATTTTGTTTTTCTTGCCTAAATGTAGAACCGTACTTTTTTCACCATTGAATTTCATTTTGTTAGATAGCGCCCAATGTTCAAGTCTGTCAAGATACTTCTGTATCTTGAGCCTTCTGGAGAGTGGTTCTTCTGAAAAGAACCACAAAACACGTTTGTAGGAACTGTAACTGAGTTACAGAAACAACTTTACAAAATTCTGATCAAAGTTTGAACGTTCAGACACAACAGGGGTGGGTTCCACTTATCTTCGCTACCGGTTCGCATCGCGACGGAAGTGCGCATTTTGTCTACGTCACTTCCCAGAAATGACCCTCTGCGTATGCACAGAAGCCTTTGCGCATGCACAGAGGGTTTTTTTTGCAAGCCGCAGTGACCGGAGCACAGGTTCGGGAGTGTGGATCGCCGGCCATCGCTGCCTGTTCGGCGAGCGGCGGCAAATTTTTGCTACCGGTTCTAAAGAACCGGTCCGAATCGGCAGCAACCCACCATTGAGACACTGGTCAGAATTTGAAATCAACTTTTTGATTTCAAAACATGGTGTAATGTTTATATCACTCCAGTCCTCTGTCTATCAACTCTTTTATTCAAGAAGTTAAGGCAGAAGATGAAGAATTAATTCTTTTTATCGACCCATGAAACTGCATCATACTGTAGATGGAGAGGCCCGAAGACATCTCAGGTAGTTTATGACATCTAATGAGTTTGCAGATGAAGTTGAAATTAATTTGCAATAATATAAATGCTTTATATTTGGACAGGCAAAACAAAACAAAACCCAGATTCATATTTGCATTATTTTAAGAGGTGTGCCTCCCTTGTTATTAAGCAATTTATATTCTTAGTCATGGTGAATAATTTTTTTTTAAAAAAACTTGCTAATGCTTAATGTTAATTTATTTAAATTTTTATTTTTGCAACAATTCAATTATGTCTGATAAAATGCGGCTTAAAAACAAATTATATCCCACAACTGGTATTCTGCTATTTATTTTGGAAGACAGCATGGATGTATAATTGTTTAGCTGCACTTGCATGAAAAAAACAGGATAACTTTTAATTGGGGGAAGTGCTAGAGCTGTCTGAGAAAAAAATAATACGTGAAGAACCCTCATGAAAGAAGTACACCTGAATAATTTACAGGAGAGGTGCAAACATTTGCTTTAGCATATGTTTGCACCTCTCCTCTATGTAGCTCAGTTCATTACATTAGAGGTCAAGAAAACTAAATTAACAGTTTGCACCTTTCTATGATAAACTGTGTTATCTGGTTTTTCCTATCAACTAAGTGTATGTCACGGGAATAAGCAAATAATATGAATTGCGGCTTTGGTAGTCCGCAATCTCTGCAACAAAAAGATCCTTCTTTTCCAATACAGTCTGTATTTTACTTGCTTGCAGTGCCACTCACCTCAAGTTAGGGTGATGTTGATTCATTACTAGACTGTGATGCAATTTCATAATGATGTAGCTGTGATTATCTGGCATGCTGACATACTGTTAAATCTTCTGTCTGTCTGATCCAATTTCGATTGGATTCTGTTATCCACCTGATAGAACTTCATCTTTTTTTTTTAAAAAAAGAGTATTATTTATGTCAACATTGAAGCATAAAAGGTAGGCTTTCTGAAAGTTGAAAACCACTTCATGAAATTGACCAAATTTTTCCCTAAGCTTGTCAATTTCTTTGGGTGGAGAGCAAGAAGCTGAAGGAAACTAGTACTGATGAAATTGCCCTGAAATAAATTTCAACACAGCAATACAGTACAGTGATTAAGTAACAGAGCAATATCTTTTAATAAAGAAGCATTCCATACAGGAAGGGGGATTAAAATGCAAACAGGTCACTCCCAAATGTATATTTTCTAAGGAACATGAATGAATAGAGGATTAAATGACACTTAAGTGTCACGAAAAGGCAGGAAAAAAAATGCAGTGACATTATAAGGTTGTTCTTCACAACTAGTTAAGACACGTGGAGAACCTAAGCGTTTGAAAGCTACCTTTGTGTCTTTCATGTCTGTCTGAAAGACATGCTAAAAGAAGGGAAGAGATTCAAGGCCATTTTAAGTAGAACATATGAAATTTCTAATCTCAACTGGTCAAAAGGCAGCCCATTGGATTTTAGATTCAGAGGCAATAAATAATTCAGTCTGTTTGGTCTGAATGGTATTGGTAGAAAGAAGGAAAGGTAGCATGAAATAGTAAACAACTGGGCCTATGTAGAACAACATGTTGTTCTTGGTAGCCATTATGTTTTCTGCTCCATTGTTTACTTTGTGTTATGAGTTTTTCACATTTTATGCGAGCCACCCAGAGTTGCTCTTGCAAGACAAACAGCCATATTAACTTCATTAAACCACAGCAGGTTGCCTTATGTGCCAAGATAAGATACATTCTGAAGATACAAGAGAATGACACCATTCTGCTTGGGCTAAGGAGACTCCCTTGGGAAAGGAAGCCAGCTAGTCCCTCGGGAGTTGGGCGGCATATAAGAAAACCAAAATAAATAAATAAATAAATAAATAAATAAATAAAATAAATAGTCTCAAAAAGCATAGTAGCCTTTCAGAAGGCACGACAGACCCTCAGATGAGAGTATAAGATAATTGCAGAAGATATATTCTTGCTTCACTCTGCATTTTTGCTCGTTGCTTGATTTAAATGCCACCTCAACTTTTCCTCATAGGACTAGCCCTGTGAGATAAATTGGTCTAAGACAGGGGTCTCCAACCTTGGCAACTTTAAGACTTGTGGACTTCAACTCCCAGAATTCCTCAGCCAGCTTGTGTTGAGTTGAAGTCCACAATTCTTAAAGTTGCCAAGATTGGAGACCCCTGGCCTAAGAGACAAGAGACTAGCCTAAAGCCACCTACGGAGCTTCCATCCCTGAGGGCAGACTCAACGCTGGGTTTCTTCGTTTCCTGTCCAACAATTTAACCATTAAGTCACACTTCACATTTGGGGGCAAAATCTGGGTGGGTGTTTAAACATGCTAGTGATTCCCGAAGTCTCTATACGTACCAGTCTCCCCGAAGTCTCTATACCAGGGGTGAAATCCTCCCGGTTCGCCCGGGCCAGTCCTTCGGCTTATAGCAGATGGAACTGGCGGCGCTTCTCCCGCCCGCTTTCCCGGCCCGGCTGAACGCCGCCATTTGGGTTATTTTTCCCTCTGTGCATGCGCGCGCATGCACAGAGGGAAAAATAACCCGAATGATTGTGTTCAGCCGGGCCGGGAAAGCCGGGAAAGCGGGCGGGAGAAGCTCCGCGCCGCGACCGCCGCCAGTTCCATCGGCTATACGCCGAAGGACTGGCCCAGGCGAACCGGGAGGATTTCACCCCTGCTCTATACGTACCAGTCTCATGTCCTCATTCCCCAAAAATGAGCAGGAATAGAATGCATTGTAATTATAGGACAGCTTGATTTGGGTTTGTAAATAAAAATAAATTCTAATTATATTTATATACATGAGTTAACATTCACTTGCCCTTTGAAATTTGTCCCTTAGCACAGCAGGATCAGCAGAAGATCAACACGGAAGCCATGGGGTACACCCTATAGCTGTTATAGAAATTAAAATACATGTAATTCTTCCAGATAATTTGTGTTTAATTTAACAAGAGGAAAACGGGTTGGGGAAGGCAAATCTATTAAAATATAGAAGGGGGAGGAGGAAAGGACTCAGCAAAATGTTGATCACAAATTCTTTTAGCTAAACTAAATTTATTGGCAAAAGAAGAGAATTAGCCTAAATTGGTACTATTGATTTAATTGTAGGCGTGCACAGTATATAATTTTTCCCCTAAAGAGAAATATTCCGAGAGTTCAATAAAGCAAACATAATGTTTCTTGCCCTGGATTTTGTCATGAGAGGCTCACAACAGAGATATACACTGGGCGTGCCAAAACTGAAATATACATTTTAACGTACCATTGTTATCATGTTCACTCCTACAAGACTAGGAATAGCAAGTCAGGTACGAGACTTTGAAGGATTGTTGCAAAAATGAATTGACTGAGAAAAGGTTAAACTACATAAGTAATAAAGCTGCTTCTCTGGTTTCTGAATGTTGATGCCAAACATGCGTCTACTCCAGTGGTGAAATCCAATTTTTTTACTACCGGTTCTGGGGGCGTGGCTTGGTGGACGTGGCTTGGTGGGCATGGCAGGGGAAGGATACTGCAAAATCCCCATTCCCTCCCCACTCCTGAGGGAAGGATATTGCAAAATCTCCATTCCACCCCCCACACTCTGGGGCCAGCCAGAGGTGGTATTTGCCGGTTCTCCAAACTACTCAAAATTTCCGCTACCGGTTCTCCAGAACCTGTCAGCACCTGCTGGATTTCACCCCTGGTCTACTCCAACATCCTCCCAAAGTTCATAAGTAGGACAACCGCTCCTCTCTGTGCTGTCTTCACTCTGCAGCAAACAGGATGTTATATTGATTCTGCTTGGACGGATTTTAACTACCGTATTTTTTGGAGTATAAGACACACCGGAGTATAAGATGCACCTTAGTTTTGGGGGAGGAAAACAAGGGAAAAAGGCCTCTGCCTCCAAGCAATTTGCCAAACAGCAAACAGCACAGATGATATACACTGTTTGCTGTGTATTTCTGTGCATGTGTGCCTGACCCATAGAAATAGCAAAGAATTGGAGAAATGTACATTATGCCAGAAAGTTTTCTTAAATGTAGTCACACTAACTCCTCCCAATTATTTAAATAGATCTACTCCAAGGTAACTAAACTCTAATACTAAACAGGACACTGTTACATTTCATACTATACTTGTACAGACTTGTTAAAATTAATTAAAATTTCTGGAAGTATACATTATTCTCTATTATTTAAAAGAAGATACAATAGCACTGGGCCTCTTCAGAGCAAGCATTTATTTTAAAAAGCTTCTTTATTTTGTTAAGTTGTCTAGATGTTCAAATTATTATACTTATTTTTTAAAGACTGCTTTATTATTGTTCTAGAGCCAGGGGTCTCCAAACTTGGCAACTTTAAGACTTGTGGACTTCAACTCCCAGAATTCCACAGCCAGCAAAGCTAACAAAGCTGGCTGTGGAATTCTAGGAGTTGAAGTCCACAAGTCTTAAAATTGTCAAGGTTGGAGACCCCTGGCTCTAGAACAATAATAAAGCAGTCTTTAAAAAATAAGATAATTTGAACATTCTACAGACATTTATAGTTATTCACTTACCCCCTTGCATGCAGTTCAGCAGAAAATAAAAATCTGTGTGTCTCTCCCAGCTATTTGCCTCTTTGCAAGCTAGTTTCACTTTCATTTTAGCACATGGCAAATCAGCTGTAGGTCGGGAAGCTGCTACTGACTTGCATGGCTTTACAGGCTCTTCCCTCTTTGCTGCAAACAGGTAAATTGCTGGAAGACAGAGGCCAAAGGGTGGGGGTGGCTGTGTGGGTGGGGCTACATTCGGTGTATAAGACGCACCCAAGTTTTCACCCTCTTTTTGGGGGTAAAAAGGTGCGTCTTATACTCCAAAAAATACGGTATGTTAAGAAAAAGTGGGGTGGGTGGGAGAGAAAGTGGTTTGCAAAATGTTTTATGAAGTCCAGGCCACATGGAGATTTCAATCACTGCCTGTTTCAGGTCTTCTAACAAAGGAATATTTTGCAGATCTCAGGGACATCTTTAAAATCAGCAGCCAGTTCTGCTTCTTCCAAAGCAGAGCCTGTATTGTACTGCAGATGAGTGAGGCTTGTTTCCTCCTTGTTACAGTCTAGGACTGTATTCTAGCCTGTTGAAATCTTGTTGTGCATTTGTTCATAAGGGTTCGTGTTTTATCTTTTTAGCCGCACAGATCGTTTAGGTATGAGTGGAATACAGTGCTGAATAATAACAACAGCTAACAATACATGCCACATTTTAGTGGATGTTATCTTCTCTCTCTCTCCAGGATTGCAGCCCAGCTTTTAATCAACCGAGACCAAATGAGAAGGGACACAAAGTGCTGTGCAACAGATTTTCAAGTATTTCTCTCTCCAAGGGATAGCCAGGCAGTGGCCACTCTTTCCTCCTCCAGCACTCATTGCTAGCTAGAACCAGGCACGGGCAACACTGGCAGAAAACTGCCAATTTTCTGTATTTGGGAGACCATGAAAGCTTCCATGATCAGAGACATGTGCGTCTCTAGTACAGGTAGCTCTTGACTTACAACTGTTTGGTTTAACAATGGTTCGAAATTGCGATGGACTAAGAAAAAAATAACTTGTGAGCCTTCCTTGAAGTTACAACCATTGCACACCATCACCCTGGTCACATGATCACAATTCAGGCAACCAGCTCCAGTTTACAATGGCTGCAGCATCTTGTAGGTCATGTGATCATGATTTGTGACTGTCCCAGTTGACTTTTGGCAAACAAACTTAATACAGGAAGCCAGATTTGCTTATTGACAATGTGATTCAGTTAATAACCACATGATTTGCTTAATGACCATAGTGGTTTGCTTAGAATAGAATAGAATAGAATTTTTATTGGCCAAGTGTGATTGAACACACAAGGAATTTGTCTTGGTGCATATGCTCTCAGTGTACATAAAAGAAAAGATACGTTCGTCAAGAATCATAAGGTATAACACTTAATAATAGTCCGGGTACAAATAAGCAATCAAATCACATTAGGAACCAGTCAATATAAATCGTAAGGATACAAGCAACAAAGTTACAGTCAAACAGTCATTAGCGGGAGGAGATGGGTGATGGGAACGATAAGAAGATTAGCAATAGCACTTAGACTTATATACAACTTCATAGTGCTTTACAGCCCTCTCTAAGCGGTTTACAGAATTCAGCATATTGCCCCCAACAATCTGGGTCCTCGTTTTACCAACCTCAGAAGGATGGAAGGCTGAGTCAACTTTGAGCCGGTGAGATTTGAACAGCTGAACTGCTGAACTAGCAGTCAGCTGAACTTGCAGTGCTGCTTTTAACCACTGTGCCACCTCAGCTCCTTAATAGTAGTGCAGACTTAGTAAATAGTTTGACAGTGTTGAGGGAATTATTTGTTTAGCAGAGTGATGGCGTTCAGGGAAAAACTGTTCTTGTGTTTAGTGAATATTGAGATTCTTCAATATTCATAGACTTCCTGAGTGGTCAATTGCACCAAAGCTGGAAGAAGCAAATGTTTCTTCTGTTCAAAGGATGCAGTAATAAGAGCATCCCATATCACTTGCTTTCCAATACTTTTCAAACTGGAAATATCTGGGATCTCAGCCCTTGGGACTTTCTTCATGCAAAGTACAGTCTATGGTTGACCTCCATGGTAGAATCCTTCCCATGTCACCAGTATGTCTTTTAGAAGGAAGGAAGGAAGGAAGGAAGGAAGGAGGGAGGGAGGGAGGAAGGAAGGAAGGAAGAAGGGAGGGAGGAAGGAAGGAAGAAAGGAGAGAGGGAGGGAGGGAGGGAGGAAGGAGGGAGGGAGGGAGGGAGGGAGGGAGGGAGGGAGGAAGGATGGATCCTATCCCATTCAATTTATTTTCAGTGGATTGAAGCCATTGTGCTTTTGTGAGAGAAATTTCCCCCCTTATTCATTTTTTCTTAGGGGGAAATAGTTTTAGTTCTGCTCGATTAGAAACCAATGGCGACACAAGTTTTGGAAAGTTTCCAAGAACAGATGATTCACTCAGGGACAGTCTCAGTGTTAAGGCTAAACAAAGACAGCCGTGAGTGGCTAAAGCCTATTAAACCTTCAAGCTGAAAGGTAAAAAAGAAGATTTTGCAATACCTTTGTTCAAAGTCCTTACCTCCCTTGATCTGACCAAATAAAAAAATTTTTTTTAAAAAAAAACACCTTTCCCTTAGTCACTCCCAGGGTCTTTTTCCGTAACTGAGTTACACTGCTATTCATTCTTGAGTTTGCAGAAAGCAAAGTTAGCATAAACTTTGTTGTCCGATTGATATGTGTATCCACCACAGTTTGCACAATGATGTCATGACACATGGATCACCATTACGGTCATTATGTCCATTGCTGGTATCCAACCTTGCCTTTGTAGTATCTCTTCTGAGTCACTCTTCTCATGACTTTCCAAGATGGCGCTGACGAAGGCTGCCTCGGTGAAATGCTCTCAAATGGTTTCTCATTAAGTGTTGTACCTCATGATTCTTGACAAATGTATGTTTTCTTTTATGTACACTGAGAGCATATGCACCAAAGACAAATTCCTTGTGTGTCCAATCACACTTGGCCAATAAAGAATTCTATTCTATTCTATTCTATTCTATTCTATTCTATTCTATTCTATTCTATTCTATTCTATTCTATTCTATTCTATTCTATTCTATTCTATTCTATTCTATTCTATTCTAATGTTCTGATTTGTGAGTGTGTCAATCATTCAAGATAAGGTTATTGGTTTTCTGCTCCAGTTTTGTTGTCATAACTGAAGTTGTGTCCTACTGACTTCATAACCCATCATGGCTCTGAAGAGAAAAGACAAAAGTTTGACTTTGGAGCTCTGCCCTGCCTTTTCTAAGCTGGTTTGCCTACCTCTCCTTCCATATCCTATATGGACAATTCTCGAATTAACATAATATAAAATCAAGAAAAATGGAGCTAAGCAGAAATTATCTAGATCCATTCTATTCAGACTTCAGCCTGGGGTTCAGTATGGAGACAGCACTGGTTGCCTGTGGTCTGTGCCAGAATGGGGGTGATCCATCCATCCTGAGACTCCTTGATCTCTCAGAAGCTGCTATGGCCTAGAGGTAGAGCTCTTGCCTCACAATCAGGAGGTTGTGAGTTCAATCCTAGGTAGAGGCAGATGCAGGGTCTCCTGCTTGGGCAGGGGGTTGGACTAGATGACCTGCAAGGTCCCTTCCAACTCTGTTAATCTGTAAAACATTCAGTACCATTAACTATGGTATTCTTTTTAGCCAGCTTCAAGGACTGGAAATGGGAGATACTATTTACACTGATTCTCCTCCTTTCTCAATAGCCAATCCTTGTTGACAGGATTTATGGGGTGCTGGAGGGCTTGACTCTCGCTCAGCTTTTATTTAACAACTATCTGAAACTGCTGGGTGAGTTCCATATAGGTTGCCCTCACTTGTTGGTGGTAATTAGCAACTCCTTGGTAAGTGACCCAATTATAAAGCATGATGTCACAGGACCATGCAGACTTACAACATCAAGCATGACAGTTCAAATTGCAGTCATTAAATGAATTCTGTGCAAAGTGTCACATGATCACCATTTGTGATCTCCTACCAATTTCATCACTGACTTTGCTTGTTGGAAGTTGGCAATGAAGGCTGCAAATGGTGATCACATGATTACGGGATGCTACAACCACAATTGTCTAGCCGGATGCCAAGTGCCGGAATTGTAATCATGTGACTGTTGGGACACTGCAACAGTTGCAACTCCCAGCACCAGTCATAAGTCTCCTCATTCAGTGCTGTTGTTGAATGTTGCTGAACAAGTAGGCATTAAGTGAAGACTACCTGCATGCTAATAATACCCAGTTATACATCCTGACTTGCGGCTGACCAATGCTATTGAGGTCCTGACTCAGTGCCTGGAGACCATGTGGGCCTGGATGGGGAAGAACAGACTCAAACTCAATCCTGATCACACCAAGTGCTTTGTTTGTTTGCTCCCTCCCCATAATACCAGAGACATCCCCCAGGCCTTGGGTTAGGGTGGGTATTATGGGATGGTCTTCCAATTAGCCATCTCTTCTTTTGCTTGATATATGTTACTTTTCAATTTTATTTCATTGTGGGCTCCCAGAATCATCATGGAGTTGGGTAGCCTCAAAATTGGAAAATTAAATCACATTACATTTAATTAGCATTGCGGAGGAGGTAGGCAGCCCAAGCCACCATTGTACAATTAGCTATGCCCTGTAGTGTAGGACAACTGAAATTGACTAGCTCTGTTCAACCAGTTCTCTTCATCTAAGAAGAACAGAGGTGGATGGAAGTAAATGAAATATAAGGAAATTAGCAAATAAACAATAAAAGGTCAACAATCATTATTTTCTGGACACTGAATAAGGAAAAACAAGGCTGCCACATTTTAAGGTAAAGATATATTGTAGGTCAATAATGAGACATACCTTTGTTTTCTCATTCTCACAAAATGCATGTGATCATACCCAGTATTGATCACACATCTTTGCCTTTAAAATAATTGGGACTGAAGCACTACAGAGTTTTGGAAAGTCTTTGTGGAAATAAAAAATGTAAAGGTGAGGAAAAAGTATATAATATATGAGGAGATTCAGTCTTGAAAATAGGGCCCTGTTCAGAAGGGAGCCATTTTGGGGCACAAAAACTTGCTGCCAGATAGATATGGTTAGGGTTGCAGCTGCTTCTCTTCACAGGCCCAGCTTGGTCCTTCTCCAATGCCTCCTTTTAGAATTGTATCTGACCTTGCCAATTTTCATATGAATCCACTGTGGAATGGGATGGTTCTGCTTCTGCTTCTTAGTGAGGAAACATTTGATCTTGAAGGTCTTGTGGGACGACATTGTCCGCTGGCTACCACAACATGGCAGACAAAGAAGAGTTTAATATGTTTCAAGACTATCCATGGGATGGAATGGGAATAAAGGGATAATACTGCTTTGAATCAGTACTACTTAAAGCTGTCTCCATCATGGCTTGAGGACAAGGTGAGGACAATACCTTAAGGCAGTGGTTCTCAACCTTCCTAATGCTGCGACCCACATCCTGCCCCCGCAACCCTGCCGTGACCCACCCTGCTGCTGTGCCCGCTGCTGCGAACCCCGCCCCGCTGCCGCCATTTGGGTTCTTTTACCCTCTGCGCATGCGCAAAGCATTCTGCGCATGCGCAGAGGCTAAAAGAACCCAAATGGCAGCGTCCGGACAAAGTCTCCCGACCTCTGTGAAAGGGTCATTCGACCCCCAAAGGGGTCGCGACCCCCAGGTTGAGAACCGCTGCCTTAAGGTCAAGGGGAATTGTCAGGTTATGATTGTGTCATAGTTAAATACAAGTGGCGAAGGGAACTCACCCTATTTTATCATGTAATTAATTACAATTCCTGTTCATGGAAATACCCAAAACACCATCTACCGTATTTTTCGGAGTATAAGACGCACCGGAGTATAAGACGCACCTTAGTTTTGGGGGAGGAAAATAGGGGAAAACAATCTGCCTACCAGGTATTCATCTGGCTAGCATCCTTAGTCTGGTCAGCTTCAGCACATTATTTTATCCCCTGGTTAGGACTTAAAAAAACCTTCTTCTGAGAGAGTAACAATGAAAGAGCATGCAAGCCAGTAAGAGCTGGGAAGATTGTTAGCACCTAGTTAGGGCTAAAAAAAATTACTCGGAGCAGCTTCAGCACATTATTTTATCTCCTGGTTAGGACTTAAAAAAACCTTCTTCTGAGAGAATAACAATGAAAGAGCCTGCAAGCCAGTAAGAGCTGGGAAGATCGTTAGCACCTGGTTAGGGCTAGAAAAAAACTTATTCGGAGCAAGTAGAGCAATGAAAAAAAACCCTGCAAAGACTTAGGGCTGGAAAAACATTCTTTGGAGAGAGTAACAATGAAAAAGCCTGCAAGGTAAGAGCTGGGAAGATCGTTAGCACCTAGTTAGGGCTGGAAAAAAAAGCTACATTCGAAGTATAAGACGCACCCAAATTTTCAGCCACTTTTAGGGAGGAAAAAGGTGCATCTTATACTCAGAAAAATATGGTATGTCAATTGACTTATGCCAACTAATGGAATGGTTTTCATCTGGAGAATCATTCCTCTTAACCATATATAGTTAGAGCACTGCTATGTAAGATCTTTGTCCCACTTCAGAATCAGGTCTGGGCTTGTCCAACCTGAGGTTGACTATGTCCAGAAGCCGAGACCATTTATTGCTGATCTGGCTGCAGTGAATCTGGAACCACAGCAAAGCTGCTCTTTTTCCCTTGAAGAGTTGCTGCTCTGCAGAATATGTGGGTTGTTCCTCCTCCTAATGATGGAACTCCTGCCTCACCCAACCTCCTGGCTTCTTTCTCTTCCTCCACAGAGTTTCCCTTATCCTCGGTGTTTCAAGGTCAACAGAAGTGAAGGACGATTGTGAACTAGTTTCAATTTGTTTTTGAAAAATTCAGGGGTTGCAGAGAATAAGGAAGATGACTCTGATGGGTGTTGCCAAGATGACCAGTGTAAAACATGTTAAATCCAAAATATCCAGATAAAATTTGGAAATAGTTCAGACAGAGAGATCTCTCTTATTCACTCAGCTATAAGTAGAGGGGACATCGCAATCGGACTTGCAAGATTCTGTTATTACTGTATAGCTAATAAAAGTTGTTTTAGTACTCTCACAGAGCTGACTTCTTGGTCTGTCTATAAAGTGGGGTTGAAAATGGTAGTTGTCTAGTAATGCCTTCAATCATCAGATTACTTTGATTTAGGAGATTTTCTTGACTTAAGGTCAATGTTTATAACCCCCTTCATTTTGATATAACAAACACATTATTATGCTCACCACATTTCTTGCAGTCATAAGATATTCCTAGGGCTCAACTTTAACCAGGGTTTGGCAGTCAGGGTTGTCTTCCTAGCCCATTGTTCCTTTTCTGAATAAACATTAAGCATTAAAAGAATCTAAATACATTTTCTCACATTTTTTAATCTATCCAAACTGGAGACTTTTTCCTTCTCCCCGGAGATTACTCATCTGAGTGTCAATTTTGCAGACCACAAACAGGTCTACAAAAATACTCTAAACCCATTAGAGTATTGGGAAAGGCCTCTAAGTATTTCATAAAATCCAGGATTTTATGGTTGACATTTTTGGGGTAGCTTTTGTCATGAGAGGAATTTACTATTTAAAAACACACCAAAAAGGGATGTGAGAAATGAAGGTATGGGAGGTACACAATGGGCTACATTTACACCTTCGGTGTGGTGAAAATTTTGGGTCGGATAAAAAGGGCATATGGAAAATCAAATATCTTTTCTTGTAGACTGCTAATAAATTACACCATGATGTTTGGTGTGCCAACATTTGGCAAATAGTTCCACTTCAATACAGCTCTTTGGTACAGAAGCAGTATAGGATGACGTTATGTATCTGTGAGAAAAAAATTGCACTGTGATTGTGTGAATGTACCCTAAGGTAAAGCCTGATCTTCCTAGCCTAATGATTAATTAATCTGTATGAAGTATAATGGAGTCCTCTATTGCAGAGCAAGAAACTTCTAATCAAAATATAATTAAATTTCAATTAGTGTTTCAAATACTTTGGTAAATATCATTACAACTCCCTCTCTCTTCCTCTCTCTCTGAAAGCAGTTAATAAACTTGCATAAGGTTGAAATTTTTGTCCCTTAGTTGACTGCATTTCCTGGCACAGCTCAGGAAGGTTTTTATGTATAGATCCCTTGTGGTTATTAAAGGCTTTGAGATTATCTGACGAAAATCTGCATTGTGAATGCTGACAGTGACTGAAGTCTTGGGAGAGTCTCACCGACTCTTTCTCTCCTCCTCTCTCATGAGTTTATTCCCATGAAAGGGATGATCTAAGAAGGTGTGCGACGCAACTGCCCGAGGCACTGTATTGACTCACTGGAAGGAAAGAGGAAAGCAAGGTTCCAACAGCCCTTCGTGACCATCATAGGCTTATATTTCTACAGGCATCAATTGCAACATGTCCCTGCAGCCTCGTGAAGTGTGGGACCCAGACTCATATACAATTCTTCCCTCAGATGGGCTTTTAGTAGGTATGAAAGTGCAAAGGGAGTGCCTTTCAGTTTGAGCTTGTCTCACAGTTATGGAGATGTGTCCTCAGATTTCATTTATTATTAATTTATTAATACAATTTCTATGCCGCCCAACTCCCAGGAGATTCTGAGTGACTCACACAACAAGTAAAAATACATATTCAAATTAAAAAAAAGAAAAAAAAAACAATTTAAAAACATATTTAAAATACAATCCATTCACACATACATACAAGGGCCAATCATTGGCCCCAGGCCTCCCGGAAAAGCCAGGTCTTAACGGCTTTCTGGAAGGCCAGTAAGGTGGGGGTAATACGGATCTCGGGAGGTAGTTGATTCCAAAGAGTCGGAGCAGCTACAGAGAAGGCCCTCCCCCACGGATACTGCCCCATCTCTTATTTCCCTCACACATTTTCTATGGTTAAGTGGTAAATTACAAGAAAATCACCATATAATTAAATAGCCAAGTGGGGAGGCAGTAAAGGTTGCATTCATATATTATTATGCCATTGATACGATTAGCCAAATGGTGTTCGATCTAGAAGCGTAGAGTCCGTATTCACTTGGCACAGACATACTTCCTGCCTTGAGATTCTTTCTTCTCTTGCTCTCAAAGTTGAGGGTTATAATTATCTAAATGCCAGATAAGGTTAACCTACACTAAGTAACCTAACATTTAAAGAAAGTCAGGCAGCTAATCTGCAACTGAGCTTTTAATTCAACTGAATGGTCAGTTCTTCCTGACCCCCTTCCCTTTGCTTTCTCATTTATAAAAGATGAGCTCTTGTTTTTCTGGCTGAGATATGTTGAACAGCCAATCTGCAGTTATACAAACATGCTAACCCTACACGTAACCACATTATTGCTTAGTCTGTGCTGTGGAGTAGATACATGCGTAGTTGTATTTGCCATTGGTGTGTGTGTGTGTGTGTGTGTGTGTGTGTGTGTGTGTGTGTGTGTGTGTGTGCGTAGTTGTATTTGCCATTGGTGTGTGTGTGTGTGTGTGTGTGTGTGTGTGTGTGTGTGTGTGTGTGTGTGTGTGTGTGTAACAAGCAAAGAGGAGATATGAGCCTTCAAAGAGTTGGCAGGATGGGTGCCCAGAGGTGATAGTAAAAACAAGCCCAGAAAACTGCCTCAGTGCTGTGAATGCATCTCCACCTGTGATGCACATGAATAACAGGTAGAGCTTCAATCAAACACCCCTGTTTGGAAGCATGAGAAGGGATCAAAAGCAGATTCTAAGAACATTGCAGAGAAGCTTGGTAAATTATACTTCCCAGCAGAATATGTAAGACTCCTAGTCTTCAATGGTTTTAGAAAAAGAGTCTGCAGAACTAAGGCGAGTTATGACTAGGAATTAAGTTGTGTACTTGTGTCAGATATAAGGGTACAAGTATCTAAGGGTAGCATTCTGATATGATTGTATATTTGCTGTGGGTGCTAATGGAATGTGTGGCAATGATAATTATCATAATTATTCCAGGATTGCTTATTAATCTGGACTTTTCAGTATATAATACAACTCTTTTTCATAAAACTGTGTCCAGTTTTTTCCATTTTTTTGCCAAGGGTGGCTAACAAAAATCAATAAAATGTATCATAGAAAACAACCATTTAACCAATTAAAATTATTAAAGTTTCAAAATGTACTGTTGTAAGGAATATCCTTCTGGGTTCATTTCCAAGTGGGGAAAAAGACACTGGATTCATGGAAGTTGCTTGGAAAGAAGGTTTTAATATGGTGGACAGGAGCACATGGCATGAGCCCCTGTACAGAAAAGGTAGATCACATGTTTCCAGATGTGGGTGAAGAGAAAAAGGGCAGAGAGATGCAGAGTCCCTTGGTTTTATACTCTCTCTTGGGCCCCTCCCTAACTGTTTCCTGTTCCTATATAGAAATGTATTCCATTCGCTGTCAGACCCCCAGGGGCATGCTGGGGCAACTCTTGTGGGCTGTCCTAAGTCCCAGGCTGATGTAATCTTCCCAGGTCCCATGTGGTGTAATGAAAGGGCTTTGGGCAATTCCTAATATGGTTATTTGTTATGTAGAAAACTGTTGCTGGGCCCAGTCCTTAATGGCCAATTGACAGAAGTGGGGGCTTCTAAGAGGAGTCTTTTGTCTGCTTAAAAGCATGTTTCCAGGGATATTCTATAGAATATATTCTGCTTTTTAATATTTCCTAGGATATTTCATTTTTCTAGGAGAGGGGTGGGTGCTAACTTCCTACAGTACATTAGAAAAGTCAAGGATCAAAAACTGCTTAAAAGCCATACACAAAGAAGTCATATGCACTTATTTAAGGGAGGTGTTAGGAAGACGGAAGGCCACCAAAGAAAGATCCTGTCCTTTGTACCATTCAGTCTGATGGAACTTAATAACAGCAAAACAGGGGCAAGACAGGCTCCTCTGTGAGATGCAGAAGATAACTCTAGTATTCCAAAGGCACTTAAGGCTTAAAGTATAAAACTTTTGAATGAGCCTAAAATGAAGAAACAGCCAAGGCTATTGACAGAGGTTTTCAGGACATGATCCCTGTGTTCTTCTAAAATGAAGGATGGCCTTTCTAACATAAGTTAGTGGATTTGGGCAGGCCTAGCCCTATTATAGTAGTTTTTTCCAATGAAATATTGGAATTTGGGGCAGGGGTGGGCTGCTCTGGGTTCGCCCGGGTTTGGGCGATCCTCTAGCGAAGATTCTGCGTGGTTCGGTGAACCCCCAAATCCCACTCCTGACTGGCCCCACTCACCCCTCCCTTCCCCTCCCAGGAGTCTCCACATGGCCCATTTTGGATGCCAGGTAAGTGCAGGGCCCGTGCAGGGGCTCGGGGAAGGTGAAAAATGGGCCTCCCGGAGGCTCTGGAAGGCTGGAAATGGGCCCATTTCTGGCTTCCGGAGGGCCTCTGGAGCCTGGGGGAGCCCATTTTCGCCCTCTCAGAGGCTTGAGGAAAGCCTCTGGAGCCCGGGGAGGGCAAAAAACGGGCCTCCTGGAAGTTACAGAAGACAGCCTCCAGAACCAGGGGAGAGCAAACCCCCCCCCGGTGGTGCAGGAGGCTGACTAGGCCACACCCACCATGGCCACACCCACCCAGCAACTGGGCAGAGAACCTGTTGCTAAACTTTTTGAAGCCCACCCCTGGTTTGGGGGAAGTAATGAGTTGTTGAAAGAAAGAAATTATAAAATGCCATCATATCTTGCATTGCATCCCTTAAGTCACAATAATGGAACTGTTTCCATGCCAAGGGCCACAAGTGCTCTTTGAGAAATGAGTTCAGAGGTACACTCCTTACTTTTGATATACCTTCCCTATATTTGATTAAAATATTTATTTATTTATTTATTTATTATGGTGTTCTTATATGCCGCCCAACTCCTGAAGGACTCAGGGCGGCGTACAACAGAAAAAAATACAAGACACCAATTTATAAAATCACATTAAAAAACAGATATAAAAATTAAAAACACAATATTTAAAAACATCCAATACTCATTCAACAACCATACATACTTGGGGGTGAGCTCGAGTGGATTAAGCTCTGCCCCCAGCCTGCAGGAAAAGCCATGTCTTGACAGCTTTTCGGAAGGCCAGCAGAGTGGGGATAGTTCGGGTCTCTGGGGGAAGTTGGTTCCAGAGCACGGGGCCTGCCACAGAGAAGGCTCTCCCCCTAGGGCCCGCCAGGCGGCATTGCTTGGCCGACGGGACCTGGAGGAGGCCAACTCTGTGGGCCCTAACAGGTCGAAGGGAAGTATGAGGCAGAATGCGGTCCCGGAGAAAATATATTTTAATATATTAAAATATATTTAATCAAATATATTGATTAAATATAACTAATACGATGGCTCCCCCACCATGTAATAATTTCCCCAATAAAATTATAACTTGATGGAAATGTGTAATGCTTTTGTGGAGTTGCACTTAAAATGTGTGGTCTCAGGTTGCTCCGGTCCCCCCTCAAAGCCACCATGATGTTCTTCAGGTCTGGTGGAAACCCTGATCCTAACATGACTGTTGAAGTAAGATACAGCTGTAATTTGGGTCAACTTCTGTCAAATGGAGAGGTCTTGTTGATATAATAATCTAGTGCTTGCTGGGATGCTTCCAGCAGTTTCATCCAGTCTGGCTCTCTCCTTGAGAAAATCAGATGAAGGAGCTTTACAGTAACCCCTGGGAAGCTGTTCATTTTCATTATGTTTCGATTCTGAGTGATTGCCTGCCCCGCCCAGGATTATCTCATGGGAACCAGAAGCCTAGCTTGTCGACATGTGGCGAAACTTGTTTAGGAGCCAAATTTCACACACCCGATGCACCTCCGTTGAAGGCAAAACCACATGTGATGCTTCAGGTGCACAACGCAGTCTCAGGAGGAGGCTGAAGTGGGGGGGGGGTTGATGGAAGGAAGGGAAACAGGGCCTCACAGCTGATCTTTCCCTTCCCAAACTGGCTAGACCAGTTTAGAGCTGGAGAATCACAGCTTCCCACAAATGGAAAGGGCATGATGTCAGCCTGGGAATTATTATCACATGATGTGGTCCATGCTGCTTCTCTCAGGGCTGAGGGCTGAATTACTCCCCCCCCCCCCGCCCTCCCTTTCTTTGCCTGCTTGCACAATTGAGCTTCACAATGACAAAAGAACAATAAAGCATTTATCAGTGTTTGGGAAGCTCTGTCTAGTGAAGAAGGGACTTGCAAGTTTCATGAGTAAGCAGGTTTAATTTCAAAGAACATGGCCTTTTTAAAAACAACTTCCATTCTCAAAACCAGAGCTGTGCTACACATTGTACAGAACAAGCTTGCAATACTTGACAAATTATTCTGCCCTTCCTATAGATCAGAGGTCTTCAAACTTGGCAACTTTAAGACTTGTGGGCCAACTCCCAGAATTCTCCAGCCAGTATAGCTGCCTGGAGAATTCTGGGAGTTGAAGTCCACAAGTCTTAAAGTTACCAAGTTTGTGGACCCCTGCTATAGATTGTGATCTGGCAAACTGCTGAGTATCAGCTGGTGTTTCTGATCAACTGGGGCTTTACATGGACCTTAGTTCCTTCCCCTTCTCCCTGTCAACCTGGTCTTTGGCTATTTTCCTCTACTCAAGGATATGCAATAGTTTTAAAAGCTGATGATTACAGGGGATATGCCAAACGGTACAAATGACACACCATTCCCACCATTCATAAGATACTATGCTTGGGAAAAGTGAACTAGAAGAAAATCAATAAATTAGAAGCTTTTAATTCTATTAAATTTAATTCTATTATTCTATTAAAACCTTTCAAGATGAACATTAAGCAAACCAGAAGCAAAAATAGAAAAAAAAATAGAAACCAGGGATGAAAACATATTAGCTAAGGTAAAAAAAGTTCTAGTGATTTTGACACAAACACTCTAGTATGCTGACCAGATTAATAGTAATATTGCTAATACCTCATAGCGATGCTGTCTTTTCTTCGAATGGTCTATTTATAAGAGAATAATAATGCCCTTCACTGTTAATCAGTGAAGGCAATGAACCATTGTTGTTAAAAATCAGTTACATTTTATCTCCAAGCCACATTAATTTGCGCAGTTGTGTGAATTTATTTATTTATTTATTTATTTATTTATTTATTTATTTATTTATTTATTTATTTATTTATTAAGAGTTCTTATAGGACCGCCCAATCCCTTGGGACTCAGGGCGGCTTACAGCAGAGATTAGAACTACAGATTAAAAAAGGCATTTAAAAACATCATATTACGATATAAAAAACCATTCATCCTTGGGGGAATCATCTCTTCACCCCGCCTGCCGGAAGAGCCATGTTTTTACTGCCTTGCGGAAGGCCAGTAGGGTGGGGATAGTCCGGATCTCTGGCGGGAGTTGGTTCCAGAGAGATGGGGCTCCCACAGAGAAGGCCCTCCCCCGTGGGCCCGCCAGCCGGCATTGTTTGGCAGACGGGACCTGGAGGAGGCCCTCTCTGTGGGACCTCACTGGTCGTAGGGAGGAATGTGGCAGGATGCGGTCCCGAAGAATTCTCTTGTGGTCTCATCAGCATTACTGAGAGAAGAATTTCAGCTGAAGGAAGGACACAGGTCAACATCATCATTTACAATTTTTCATGCATTGTAAATCAGACTTGAACAAAGACAGTAGGGAGGGAGATTATCTTTGGAAGCTGGGAGAAGAATTTTCAAAGCTTGCTTCTACCTTAGAAAGAAGAATTCCACTGAAATGGATAGTTGTTAACATTCCACCTTGAGATGAGAAGTGGAAAAGGAAAACGACGAGGAGGAGAAAATAAGCCTTTAAAGCCGCATCTTTCCAATTCGGCATCTTTAACTTCAAAGGCTGAAAAATTCTGGGACTTGAAGTCCACATATCTTAAAATTTCCAAGTTCGAAAAATACTATCTTAAAGCAATGGGCTGAGAAAGAGAAGAACCCTAGTGTCTGGTAGGCAGCAGAGATTGTGGGTGCTTTTCCATTATTGCTAATGCTATACTTGGAAAGCAGTGGTGAAATCCTATTTTTTTTACTACCGGTTCTGTGGGCGTGGCTTGGTGGGCGTGATGTTGCTTGGTGGGCGTGGCTTGGTGGGCATGACAGGGGAAGGATACTGCAAAATCTCCATCCCACCCCACTCCGGGGGAAGGATACTGCAAAATCCCCATTCCCTCCCCACTCCTGGGGGAAGGATACTGCAAAATCCCCATTCCCACCCCACTACTGGGGGAAGGATATTGCAAAATCCCCATTCCCTCCCCACTCCTGGGGGAAGGATACTGCAAAATCCCCATTTCCTCCCCACTCCTGGGGGAAGGATACTGCAAAATCCCCATTCCCACCCCACTCCAGGGGAAGGATACTGCAAAATCCCCATTCCCACCCCACTCCTGGGGGAAGGATACTGCAAAATCCCCATTTCCTCCCCACTCCAGGGGAAGGATACTGCAAAATCCCCATTCCCACCCCACTCCAGGGGAAGGATACTGCAAAATCCCCATTCCCACCCCACTCCTGGGGGGAAGGATACTGCAAAATCCCCATTCCCTCCCCACTCCTGGGGGGAAGGATACTGCAAAATCCCCATTCCCACCCCACTACTGGGGGAAGGATATTGCAAAATCCCCATTCCTTCCCCACTCCAGGGGAAGGATACTGCAAAATCCCCATTCCCTCCCCACTCCTGGGGGAAGGATACTGCAAAATCCCCATTTCCTCCCCACTCCTGGGGGAAGGATACTGCAAAATCCCCATTCCCACCCCACTCCAGGGGAAGGATACTGCAAAATCCCCATTCCCTCCCCACTCCTGGGGGAAGGATACTGCAAAATCCCCATTTCCTCCCCACTCCAGGGGAAGGATACTGCAAAATCCCCATTCCCACCCCACTCCAGGGGAAGGATACTGCAAAATCCCCATTCCCTCCCCACTCCTGGGGGGAAGGATACTGCAAAATCCCCATTCCCACCCCACTCCTGGGGGAAGGATATTGCAAAATCTCCATTCCCACCCCACTCGGGGGCCAGCCAGAGGTGGTATTTGCCGGTTCTCCGAACTACTCAAAATTTCCGCTACCGGTTCTCCAGAACCTGTCAGAACCTGCTGCATTTCACCCCTGCTTTTAGAAGAATTAGTGCAGATATGGTTTAAATGATGGTGAGAATTAAATGAGAAAAGAAAGCAGATGAGGGACATTCCTGAAAGAAGTTCTACCTGCCCATCTTTATCAAGTCTCAAACTGGATGTGTGAGGGCAGAGAATATCATAGCAAAGTTCACAGCCTACAAGGCTGTGTTAGTGTGATTCAGTGTACAGCCATTACTGGAACAACCTAAAACTTGTCTTCCTTACTGATAATGTCACCACAGCAATCTCTGGTTAACTATAAATCTGTGGAAATGCATAGAGAGTGACCTAGAAATAGGTAAGCTTATTTCTCACAGTATGACATTTGTTCCATGGTTCAAATATAATGTTTGGCTTAAGGCGATATGAGAAATAATTGAAGTTTGAGCTGCATACAAAAAACATTAAAAGAGAAAAAAAGAATTTCAAGTTAACCCATCCGGGACATAACATTATCAAAATAGTCAAACTCAGAAGTTTTCCCAGGATCTGTTTGAATTCCAACACCAGTAAAGAAATCTGAAATTACATGTGTTTCACCCCTTGTTTAGAGTGATGAGTATGTGTCAAGCATTTGAAATGTGCTGTGTAAAATTATAAGAACTTAGGTCTGTAATAAAGATAGTAAGAGATTTTGCCCTTTTGTTGGGATGAGATTTGCAGTGAATGTAACATAGATTTTGTGGAGTTCTTGGTGCTTTCTGATCTTGCTTGTTTGCTTACAGACATTTCATTACCCAAGTAGGTAACATCATCAGTACAAAAACACAGTTGAACCCTGAGTTATAGATATTCTCTTCTATTGAAGATAGATTTTATTATGAAACAAGGAGTCTAGACATGAATACTAATATAATACACTGAAGATGAAGGCAATTGTGGCTGTTGGGGAAATGGAAATTATACATAAATGGCAAAAAATTAAAACAAACAGATAAATATTAATATGTTTATTAAAGAGGAGGAAAAAGATAGAGAAATGTTAACATATGCTGACACAAAAGTAATTGACATTATGTGATTTACCAGAAATGAATGTTCATTGAAGGAAGAGGTAGTTGTGTATAACAACAAAATTTTGCCCACTTTGTTACATGGAACTGAGAGTTGGGGTATTAAAAAAAAACCCCATAAAGGTAAGTTGATTGCAATAGGGACAGATAAGAAAAGAATGAATTAAGAATGAATGAGTGAAGAATGAATGCGAACCGAACTCAAAAATCCTATATAGCTTATAAAGAGAATGAAAGAGATCTGATTTGCAAAGCAAATATATATTAAGAAAGAGTAAATGGGTTGAGAGAAGGAAGAAGACCAAGGCAACTGTGGCTGGCTGGAATTTTTTTCCCAAGAGGTAAGAGAGTTTTAAAACTAAAAGGCAATATGTTGATATCTGTATTTATATGGAAACAAGGACTGCTTGTGAAGATAGTCAGGCAGAGATATAAGGTTAAGTTTAAGTTTAAATTGGATTTAATATCCTTTCTCTTATCTTCTGCTGTTGATTTCTTCACTTTTTCTATGCTTTGCATTATATTGCTTACTCTTAAAAGAAATAGCATGATGGTCTGACAAATCTTCATCAGCTATAGGACTGTATAATTACACTTCCCAGCAAGATTGATCTTTTGTAAATGAGTGTTCTTTATAACTACTGACTAAATGCCTCCAAATTGCTTTGGTGCCAATCCAGGTAATATTGCTTAATCATGCTAACTCTTGAAATGTTGAATATTACAAGTGTGGGTTTTTAGGCTCTGAATGAAACAGGTGCCCTTCACAGATTGTGTCTCACGGGTGGTGCTAAGAAGAAATACCAAGCACAACATCCTCATTATGAGTATTTGCAGGGTTTAGGGTCCCTGGAACATCCTATAGGGCAGAGCTGGATAAACCAGAGTTAATGGTTTGGGGGCCCCAGTGGCATTAGTAGAGTAAACAGAGCCAAACAAATTTTTGTGGGAGTTTGGGGATTTTTCAGAAGTACCTTCCATTTTATACTTAAAGCAACGTAGCCTCCCTATTTCCTCCCTTCCCATTTTAAAACACAAACCTGCCTTAACACAGCATTTGCTTTTTAAAAGCCCTACAATCCAAAAGGGCAAATATTTGGCTTTGCCCATTCTGTGATCTCCTGGCACACTTGCCCACTTCTTCAATGGCAGTGATGAGAAAAACATTAAAAAGCTGCCTCTAGCTGCACAAATATGGATCCACATTCATTGTAAAGAAGCATAAAAAGTGCGATCATTTGTGTGCTGCTGCACTATTGGCGAGGCAGATAGTGACTTCTGAGAGTTATTATTCAACAAAATCCAGAGACCCACAAGTTGCCTTCTCCTCTAAAATACGTATGTTGCATTTGTGCTGTTGTGCAAACACGTGGATAGAAGCTATCCAAAATCAAGGTCTAGAAAAATATTAGTTTTGCAAACAAACCTTGCATTTACTTTGACAGTAAATGTTTTAGGATATAATGCAACCAAAGGACATCAAATGGATGAAGTTCTACCATGTAGATTAATGTTCTATTGCTTACTTATCTCGACTGGGCTCTAGATTAGTTGGTATCTTTTAGATAAATGGAACTGCAGTTTCCGGAATTGTCAGGGTATGGCTAACTTGGATGCAGAGGTGCCAAACTTAAGGCCCGCGGGGCCGCCCTGGAAACAGTGAAGGACTGGCCTGCAGTGCCTCTCCAGTGAAAATTGAGTGGCCCTCCTGAATTCCATTTTCGCTAGCAGAGTGCTTGGGCCACCACAGGCGCCCCTGACACGAGTGACACCGAACTGGCCACACCCACCTGGCCCCCTAAGGTCAAACACAACGCTGATGCAGCCCTCAATGAAATTGAGTTTGACACCCCTGCTCTAATGCCAATACATTTGAAAGGCACTAAGTTAGAAATAATTCAAGATGGCACAGAGCAGCAAATATCTCAGATTTTATGTAGCATTTCCCAAAATGTATTTCAATCAGCAGTTTTGATTATCAGATATTTTCCAATTACTGTTCTTTTAGGGAGAAAAAGTATAAATAGTATCTGAGTAGCCTGCTCCTGTTCAGCCACCATAAAAGCTTGTGAGCTGAATTTTTTTTTGTTCTTGTTTGTTGTCATATCTTTGCAACCCAAATCACATAATTATTCAGATGCTATATTGTTACTTAAAAAACCTGCACACACTGACTTTCACATCACGCAATGGTGAGCTGCTTACAATATCCAGATTTCATCACACATTGGTAGACAGACGGTGTTTTTCCATGATTACTAAAGGATGCCTGCATGCTGAAACATGTAGGTGCTTGCCACAAGCTAGGGACTGACCATTTGGTTTTGTTTTCAGATAGCTGCAATACTTGCAAGTGATTGTAGCAATGGTTCAAGGCCAGAATCATAAAGCCTCTACGGGTACATTCCAATCAGCCACATAACTTCTACACAGAGCATCCATTGACAATAACACATCTAATTCTGAGCTCGAGTGTGATCTTATTTTCGGAGTTTCTGCTTTCAATTTTTTATTTTAATTCATCACAACTAGGTAGGTGCCTATTCCATGGTAGGTTTATAAGCTAGGAACATCATAGGTTTCAGGAAGTGCTTATCCTGAGAACTTATCAAGTGGGCAATCTGTTTTAGAGGTCCTAACTGCTCTCTTTGCTGAATACACAATTTTGTGTGGATTTTTGAACATACTGATTACTGAGCAACCTCTGTATACTAATACCATCAACAATTTGTGTGTATGCATAAACAGAAATGATGTAATATTTAATTTAGCTTATATTTAGAACTTTAATGAGAATTCATGTGTCATGTTGTAATGACTTTTTAAAAAATGACTTTTATGGTGATCAAAAGTGATTTTTAGATATGCAATCTGTACCACCAGATATCTAAATGAATGGGTGAGTACAATAGACTGTGGCTTGAAGTTGTCTTCTTTGGGTTTTTATTTATTTATTTGCATTATATAGCAGAACAGAGAAAATAATACAATGCAAACAATAATTATGTTCAAATAGAATATATTTGATACAGAAAAAAGAATGATGTGCAATCTCTAAGGCAATAACAGCATGGATTAAGCGTTCTTTCTTTCCTGTAAAAGAACATTGTTGGGTACCATCAATATGAATCAACAACAACCAAATATCCCTAATGAATTTTGAATAAAAGGGGGGAAATAAGACGGTACCTATGAATTCCTGCTAAATTGGCACTACTTTTGAGGTCTGATCCTCAGCTAAGGCTGTTCCAGGACTCTTTTGTGATGCCCATTGGAAATGCATAAAGACCCATTTGTAAACATTTTCTTTTTATACAGCAGAACTGAAGTATGCCACATGGAATGAGCAATGCTCAATGGCTGTTTCCGCAATGACACATTTCCAGGACATTGATACATTTCTGTGCAGACCACAAAGGTGAGTAGTCATGGCTCAGCTTCCCAGTGTACATACCTGTGGCAAAAAAAAAAAAGGATATAGAGAAGATGATCACATTTGATCATTCGTATCTGGTTTGGATGTGATTCGCAATATGACTGATATTTGTCTTCATATCTGGAGAGGATCTAAAATATGATTCAACTATCTATGTGCATTTATAGGATACCTAGGAAAGAATCCAATGTGTAAACAACTTCAGGTGTCATTCCAAGTTATGGAAATAATTTGTAGAGAACATGTATGATCAACAAGCCTGTTTCAACTCCAATATCCATGATGTACTAACCTTGTCAATGTTACCTATATAGCTTTCCTTTGCTCTCTTTGCCTGCCTTCCACCTTCTCTCTCCCTCTCCCTCTCCCCCTCTCGATCTCTGTCTCTCCTTGCTATCACTTTCTTCTCCCTCTTCTATCACATGCTTCTTCCCTTTTTCATTTTCTGCTTTCCTCTCATATTTTATCTCTATTTTCCTCAAACCTTTCAAGCAGAATTTGTCTTGAATCATTTAAAATGGCAAACATTCCCACACCTGAATGCCATCAAAGGTGGCAATCTTCTCTTTCCTTTTCGGACCATTGAAGTGGACACTCTTCTCCTTTTCAGTGACTGTGCTGCACATGTGCCAAAAATGGAACATGAATTAGTCAACTCTCTAGCACTTTGGAGTCAACATTATCAATGTCCGGGGAACAGCTTTTCTCAATGAATGCTCTTCAGATGTGCTGGACTATTCTCCCATTGTACACATTCATTATAGTTGGGCTATAGATTTATGGTCATTGTATCCCAATGTACCTACAGCAGAGAACATCAGGTTAGGGAAGCTGCTTTATACTTTTGGAAAATACTGTGTCATATGTTCCCTTTGAGATTGTGCTTTTAATTCAGTCTTTTTGTGTGTGGTTATCTTTCCATCTCAGATGTAAACTTCATCTAGCTGTAATAGTTGCACAACATAAATATTAATTGCTAACTTGGTAAACCTGATTATTCTGCTACAGGTTTCAGGGAGGGAACATTAAGCCTTCAGTATTAGCAGCGAAATACAAAGGAATATGATTTAGGGCCCAATCCCTGATATAAATGTATAACAAGAATTGCTAATTTCCTTCCACCTAAATAGCATTATTGGCATGGTAGTGGGTGGCATCTTATTAAAATAGACAATACAGTATCAGTTTGCCTAGCATGGAAAGTCTTAGAATATGTGAACAGAGCATAATTTAGGGAGGAAAAAGAATGCATACTCAGAGCTGCTGGACTTTTAATCTTGAATTTAGTTTGAACAGGTTAAACTTTGATTATGCTAAAATCATACTTTCTAAGGATGACTTTAAAAATGAATCAGAAAGTTTGTTCACACAGAAAGTTTACATCAAAGTAAATCACGCATCAATCTTTTCAGTGGATGCCCAGACTACATTCCTGTTGAAAATGTTCAGAAATTATTTCACACTCAAACATACACACATATATAACCACATATTTTCTGCAATATTTCAGTTTGTGGTATGCTTTTCACATATGAATCCAAATATTCTTAGAATAGCACTATATCACACTGCCTTTTTTTGAGCCATAGGCATTTTCCCACATAATTTCATTGGGAAATATTGTGTTGTTTTAAGGATGTGACATAGCCACTCTTCACGTGGATTAATCCTCAGTTATATCTTGGAGGCTTATTTTACTTTCTTTTACTTTTAAGAGGGCTGAAGTGGAAATTTTGGTTCTGCATTAATTCTCTGCATCAATCCTCTATTCATTATTATGACTTGAAAATGAGATATAACTCTCAAATTCATAACTGAAGCATTAACTCAAGTTTCATTCAACCATCCTTGCTCTCGTGCCCTGTAGGCAAGTTGGGATTTCTATTCCCAGATTTCATTAATTTGTTCAATTAATATGCTGTCAAGCTTTCAAAAGCTGTAAAAACTGGTCATCTTGCCTGAAATATATGTATATATAAATTAACTTGGCTGCTGGACTCAGTACATCAGCATTAGACCATTCTGTCCCAGATGTTTGAAGGTAGCGTGGACCATTTGATGCTACACTTCTCCTTCTTGACTCCCAGGCAAGTTTCGCCATAATCCAACAAGAGCTTGTGATTCACGCTACTTTGGCTTACAAATGTTTCTTACTGGAGTCAGTTTCAGACAAAGCAGAAGAATTTCTTCCATCGGCATTTAGAAAGAGTTTTGATTCCTTTAGCTGTCATTTTCTTTTCCTGTTGGGCTTTGTATTCAACTGCACTAACAATGGCTACGTCAAAAACCTCCTTCAAGTTCTTTTGAGTCAAAGCAGAGCACTCTACATAAGTCTGAGCCCGGATTTTTTCAGCCAGGCCTTCTGCTTGTGTTCTCGGCACAGGTTTCACATGGTAGTGATTCAGGCTGATTAATACTTTGACATCATCTCTCAGGTCAGCTTGTGTCCCTACTAGCACCACTGGTGTTTGGGGATTGTGAGTTCTTATTTCTGGAATCCATTTTTCTGTAATGTTTTGGAAGGAGGTGGGGTTTACAACACTGAAGCAGACCAGGAAGACATCTGTGTCAGAGTAACAGAGAGAGCGGAGGCAATCAAAGTCTTCCTATATAGAGAAAAGAAACATGGAGATCAATTTGTGTCAGATATTTGCTGTACTAATTACACTTAGTAGGCATTGCAATCTCGTCTTTTCCACAAAGCTCCAAAGCCAAACTTTTCCAACTTTCAACCAGCAAAATCATCCAAAGGTTAGAAATCATTTGAATTTTCCCAAGTGCTTTTAAGAGGAAAATTAAGTCAATTAATAGCTACTAACTAAGTGTAAAATTAATGGTTCAGTTCACACATCAAACTAAGCTAAAACTAAACTAAACAAATTTTGCCTCAGCATGTTGGGTAAACCCCACCATTACAGTTTATGGCCAGAGTCCTGGGCTAGGACATCAATGTCCTTGTGGATGTTTCTTTTATTCTCCAGATTTTATGTCTTGAGACTTTGATCATTGAAATAAATACTGTAAATACACAGGAAGCCAACGATCTTCAGTCTCATATATACTTTCTTTTCCAATAATTCACCTTTTTTAAATTCCCAAAATGTTTCTAGGCTGGGTTGTTCATAAACTAAGGTGACCAGATTTTATTTTTGTAAAGCGGGACACCATTGATTGGGGGGGGGGTTTCTAGGGGAGCAAGACGGGAGGGGTCCGTCTCTCTTATCCTGCAGCTTTGTGCACCCCCCCCAAACACCCCCCCCCTTCATCGCAGCCAGGGGTGGGTTCCTACTGGTACAGGCTTACCTGTTCGTCGCCGCAAAGCCAGGGGTAAAATCCTGCCGGTTCGGCCGGGCCAGTCGTTCGGCGTAGAGCCGATGGAACTGGCGGCGGTCGCGGCGCAGGGCTTCTCCCGCCCACTTCCCCCGCCCGGCTGGATGCCGCCATTCGGGTTATTTTGCCCTCTGTGCATGTGTAGAACGCTTTGCGCATGCGCAGAAGACAAAATAACCCGAATGGCGGCATCCAGCCGGGCGGGGGAAGCGGGCGGGAGAAGCCCCACGCCGTGACTGCCGCCAGTTCCATCGGCTCTACACCGAACGACTGGCCCGGCTGAAAAAAGCAGGACTTTTTTTAAACGCCACAGGACGCGGGACAAATTATTAAAAAGCGGGACTGTCCCGCCAAAAGCGGGACGTCTGGTCACCTTATCATAAACTCCAGAGGCATTCTTAGAAAATAAAACTGCTCTATTTGGAATGTGCCCAGAAAAAAGCAGGATAAAACTGAGATATTAGGAAATATCCTGGAGGAATATGGCAGGGGAATAACTTCACTGTTTTGCCTCCTATAAAGTGGATGTTTGTAATCTGAAATATCCCCTCTGGTAGCCATTCTCTGAGCATATTCAAAACATTCTCAAAATCCCAGATGTGCCCATTGCTCTCAAAATATTAAGATCTCCCAGTTAATGGCTAGTGTTGTGTGTAAATGCAGCCACTGTGGCTTAATTAATAAATGATGTTTTAAAAAATAGGTAAATTCGCTAATTAGACCATTGAAGAAGTGAGGGACTTTTAATGCCCATTAAAATGGCTTCTCAATCATGTAAACAATCAAATCCAAAACACTTGTCCCAATTAATATTTCAGAGCTCATGCTTCCCTTAAAAAGTCATGGGGCCTCCAGACATAATATTTCATAAAAGGAATTTTTGCTGCAAAAATATAAATAAATTCCAGTTAGCAAGCCATAAGTCACACAAACAAGAAAATTATATCAGTTTGTTGGTTAGATTTATAACCCAGTTTTCTTCCAGGAATGCAAGATGGCATCCATAACATATTTAGCATATTATGCAATTCCAGGAATTCCCAATTCAAAGGTTATTTCAAATAAGAACTCACCAGAAGGAAACACAGTGTGTCTCCTCTCCAATACTGAAATATTATTTTAATGTAAAGTATGGCAGAACTATGCTGTAGATTGCTACTGAATGTCAGAGTATTTTTTTTACTGAATTATTGCCATTTTTTTTCTGATATCATCCTTAGCATGGCATTTGAACCGGAGCTGCAAATATTCTTTACTTTTATAGACCCCACCTGTCCTGCAGTGTCCCACAACTGGATACGAACTGGTGCACCATCAACCAAGACTTGAACTGTGAAGAGAAAGAGAAAATCACTAAGTAATTGATGTATGCCATTCAGCTTCACTAGCATCAGTCTTGGTCTATTCCCCAGAGAGGGCTTTGAAGATGGGAAGCTGCACAGATATTATCCCAAATGCTGGAGTGGGAACATTTGAAAATACTGAGCAAATGCTGTAGAAGATTTATTACTAAAACACACCCAATTCTATACTAATAATTTTAACCTGGATTGAAGTATTGCCTTTGTCTGGCCACCTACATCTTAATAAACGATTGCAGGAAAAGTATATATTCCATCTCAAAGCAAACATGAGCCAGTTTTTCCAGGTCCTGCAGTATCTATGTTCCACACTCCCATCTATGTTGATGTGCTGAACCAATAACCGAGAGTGCATGCCATTATGCCTATGATCTAAGTAGGCTCTAGAAATATTATGAAACTCTGGATCACCCTTTCATAATCTGATGTTTTAAGATGATAGTTTCTATCAACTCCAGCCAGCATGGCCCCTGAGAAGGCACCAGAAAAGTCATGCAATTTCAAATTTGGCTACTCTTCTACATATGGGGCAGTGTTGTTAACACCCAGTCAAATAGAAAGGTGGCAGTCAAGCAATGGAGCATATTAAGCTAGCCAAATATTTAAACACAGAAGACCAGGATTAATGCAGCTGCTTCCTAGTTATTATTATTATTGATATAGTGCCTCAGGTTGGTTAGGAGGGCTTTAAGTATCAAAATACAGAACCAGGTCTGAGCTGCAGTCATCCCAATTGGTAAATGGCTCTTTAGTATCGTATGCTATGTTTAGCTAACACAAATAAACCAGTAGTGTGTTCTAAAACCCTTTACTACTGTTTTGCGTCCATGCGCGCGCATGATGCTTCTGCGCATGCGCGGAAGCGTCCCGGGCGGGTGGGCGGAGCCTCCGACTGCCAGCACTACCGGTTCTTAGAACCGGGCCGAACCAGGAGCAACCCACCGCTGAAATAAACGCATACACAGTTAAACATGATGTCCTTGTGTCTCTACTATTTACAGTATAGGAAAGTAACTTTTCAAAAAGCAAACAATTGAAAAGCAAGAAGTCTACATGTTCAGCTATCCTTTCTGCTTTTTGCCGCCTCAGAGATGTTCTGGGAGCTGGTATCTATGCTGCATATCCAGAGTTGTTTACTGTTAACAGCGAAACCTTATTAGTATTTGCCACAAACATCATTGCATAATTGCAATGAACTCTGAAAAAGTTTTGAAAAACTGCTCCACCCAGCAGGCACAGAAGTTGTTCTTTTACCTACCTTCATGTTTTGTTCGTCTTAGCTATAACAGGTCAGAGTTAGTCCACTAATGGTCCTAAGCTCTGTGACTTAAGATATTTGAAAGCGGGGTGTTACTCCCATGTGGGCATTTGAGAATAAAAATTCCCAACTCCCTCTAGCTTCTCCATTGCAACTTGCGCCTTGTTCTCAAGATTGTTGAATCAGTGGGGGTCCGCCAGCTCCTAACAGCTTCCATAAGAACAACCTGTCATTAAGCCTGCAGTCCTTTTGACATGGGCTTCCTTTTTTCTCTTATTGCTTCTAGCAACTCTTCAAAGCAGCATATATCTATCCTTGCATTTGTGGGCCAAAGCAATTGGATCTGAACTGATAAAACCTGGAGGGCAAGTTGAGTGGGAAAAGCAAAACAGAGACATGTATAATTGGCAATTACGGTTTTCTTTCTTTCTTTCTTTCTTTCTTTCTTTCTTTCTTTCTTTCTTTCTTTCTTTCTTTCTTTCTTTCTTTCTTTCTTTCTTTCTTTCTTTCTTTCTTTCTTTCTTTCCTCCCCCTCCCTATCTACTTCATCCTCTTCTGTCCCTTTTTTCCTTGGTTTCTAAATGGCTTTAAAGGCATAAGGAGAGGACTGGAGCACCAGGTTTCATAGTGTGTTCATAGTAAATGCACAAATTCCTTGAAGGGCTATCAAAGGTTGCTCAACGTGAATATCAATGGTGGCAGGCAGTATTTGTTTGAAAGACAACTTATTTGTCCAAACTTTCCTTCATAAAAGGCGAAGCTTTATACACTATACAGTGGTGAGGCCCAGAAAGGCCTGGCTATTTGTCAGTTGTGTCTAAGTACAGTATATCCTCACAAATCAGCTCAAGAATTGTAGTTCAAATTGAGAAAGAATACTTTCCTCATAAATAAGACAACTTTCTTATATATCATTTCTTTCATAAACACAGCTGAACTATTAACTCACATAAATAACCAAACAATATACCAAAATAGTCTTGCAAGCCATTAACCATTTGTTAGTCTAAAAAATACACATTTAAAAGCATAGTCTGCTAAATGCCGAGTATAAAAAAACATTTAAAAATAAACTTTGCCTCCTAATTTTTTAAATATTTCCACAGTTCCTTGTTAACCTAATATAAGGAAAAATTTAAATATTGGCATCCTAATGAGATTGGTCAGGTCTGGACTTACAGTTGATCCAATTCAATTCACAAAAATACAGTTGATCCAATTCAATTCACAAAATTCAGAATGGTTTACACATTATCTAATGGGCACTGACTGAGAACTGAAGAAATAATGAGGGAGAACCCACCACCTTTTATCAACACATTTCTCCTAATGTTCAATCCAACCCTGTTGTATGGGACAGCTAAGATTAAATACTCTGTCCTCTCCTTTGTGGTGCTTTCTGCTACTTGAGGATTGTCACTGTGTGAATATTGTCAGTTGTATGTCTATGCAGGGTGATGCACCCTATTCTAATATTATGGTATATTCCAATACAAGCAGAACACGCGATATGATCTTGTACGCATGTCCACATTCCTGATCCACCATTAATCACTTTTGACTTGGCTCTTGACCGCAACAGTCGCGTTTTCTTAGCAAAGATGTAATTATTCAGGATTTATTGTTTTTGTACCGAAATAAATATTTCTATTAGACTTTTAATCTCGGCTTTATTTCTAACTGTCTGAATTCCAAGTAAAGATCCAAATCGCCTCTATGAGATTTATTATCATCTCTCAACAAGGATAATGAAATTTTGTCTTCTCACCTCTAAACTAAATATGTCAGGTCCTCTGATCTCTGCAGCTCCAAAGGATATCACATCAATTTTTTCAAGTATTCAGAGAAAAAAATTGACAGGCATTGGGAGTACAGGATGAAAATTAAAAATAAACCTTCAAAAACTCCCCACAGCTCCCATCCTCCAACAAACAAACTTCTTTGAATAAATTTGTAGAAAAGAACTGAGAACAATTCACTCTCCTCCTGTAACCATTTGTGAAAACTGTGGAGAGCTAACTGAAAATGCAGGAAGCAGAGGAGATAGGTGATAAAAATAAATCAAGGCAAAATGCACAATTAGCAGGAGAGTGTAATGGAGGAAAGGGAGACATCCTGTCTTAAAGGAGACAACAGAAGGCACTTAACACCAACCAGAGATATTGCCAGGGTATCCTTGAGTACAGAGAAGTTCTTTATTTTGGACAAAAAAAACCCTCTGCTAATCTTTTCTCAGGCATCTTGTCATTAGGGAAATGAAGGCTGTAGCATTTGCAGCCCTGTTCTGGATGAAATAACTCTTGTTGCCTCAGGGTCTTTCGGTACAATCAGGCAAAGCCTCTGTCTGAGTCACCTCAAAATCCTTAGTACACCCTGTCAGCTGTACTTTTGCCACCTTGGAATACAGGCACCAGTCTCCACAGCACATGGAGGACTTTTCTGGAGTTGGGTCCCTCCTTGGCTGGTCTTATAGAATAACAGAGTTGGAAGAGGCCTTGGTGGTCTTCTAGTCCAATCCCAAGCAGGAGACCCTATACCATTTCAGACACATACTGCCTAATTAATCTCTTCTTAAAAACCTCCAGTGATGGAGCAACTTTTGCAGTCTTTTTTTTTTTTTTGGAGGGGAGCAAATGGATGTGCTAAGGGTAGCATTTAGGTATTCATGACACAACCATTCAGATTTGGAAAAAATGAATCCAAATGATAGATTATGTTTGAGGCACAATTTCTTGTCTAGATATTTGGAGGCTTGCTGGAGCGGATCAGGAACAGGAAGGTGTGGGGATGAGACCCGTCTTCTGAATAGAGTGTGAGTGGTTTGCACATTGTGCTAAGCCCAGGGGTGGGCTTCAAAATTTTTAGAAAGGGCTTCTCTGCCCAGTTGCTGGGTGGGTGTGGCCATGATGGGCGTGGTCTAGTCAGCCTCCTGCACCATGGTGGGGTGCGTTTTTGCCCTCCCCGGGCTCGGGAGGCTTTCCTCAAGCCTCCGGGAGGGCGAAAACGCCCTCCCCAGGCTCCCAAACTTCCGGTAGGCCCATTTTTCGCCCTCCCGAGCCTCCGCGTGCACCCTGCACTGCATCCAAAATGGACCGTGTGGGGACTCCTGGGAGGGGAGGGGTGGGCAGGGCCAGCCAGGAGTAGGATTTGGGGGTTCTCCGAACTGCACAGAATCTTAGTTAGAGGTTCTCCTGAACCCCTGTGAATCCCCAGCAGCCCACCCTTGGCTAAGCCATAATGTGGGTAATTGGGTATTGAATTGGCCATATCAACCAGCCTCTTTACTCCTCCCCCCTTATTGTGAATGCCCCATGAACTATTCCCAAACCTCCTGCTTTTTAAGTTTCTACCATGAATTTTTATACGCAGACTCTCTCATCTGTTTGCTCAGTTCTTGCTCAGAGATTGGATGGAGAGAGAGTTGGTGGAAGAAACAAAACACAAACAAGGAAACCAGTCCCAGAGTGAGAGATGGCCCTAATGCGAAGCGGGTGAAAACATGGCTCTGTGGCCTTGCTTGGGATGCATAGAGGAGTACACAGTAGTGGAGCTGGTTAGCACCCCGAAAGCCTTCCCTCTGCCTTTTAATTAATTTTTAACATTGGATTTCAATCACCCTTGCCTCTTTTTAAATTTTATTTAACATTTTATGTTTTATGTTTTAATATTTTATTTGCACACCACCCACACTTCCTCTGTGAGGTAAATGGGCGGTTCCAAAATTGGATTAAATAAATAATATAATAAGACTCTCAAGAATGGGATGATGTGTATATGAATGTGCATGTATATGCACACACATTCATACACAAACACCACCAGGAAATGTCTGGGCTAAAGACTAAAGTGGGAAGTAAAAAAAATAAGAAGGCAAGAGCAAACCACTTCCGTATTGCTGTCAAAAAAGACAATATCAAGCTATCCTTGAAACCATCTGCTGGAGACCTCAATATCCTTTTCAAAACACACAGTTTAGTTTTTCAAACATGTCAGGAAATGAGTTCAGCACAAATCCCAGTTCAGTGTTTTCCAAACTCTGCAACTTTAAATATGTGTGGATTTCAACTCCCAGAATTCTCTAGCTAGCATGAATGCCTGGCATGCTGGCTGGGGATTTTGGGGAGTTGAAGTTCACACACCTTAAAGTTATCAAGTTTGGAAAAGATTGTGATAATATAACACAATAAGGCACCTCCACAACACAATAGAAGTAGGAACGAATACACCAACTGGAGGAGGAATACCATTTTTCTAGTGCAAAATAGTATACGGTATTTTTTCTATTAGAAAACATGAGTGATAATACAAATATTGTACTGTTTATAATTATGTACAAAGGGAATCAGAGGCATTTTGGCATTGTAGTAAAAAGAAAGAAATATTGAAAATGTCATAAAATTAAGGAATATCCAAAGACTATACTTTTCTGGGTGCAATAATATTAGTTTTCATTTCAGATAACAACATTCCCCAATATGCATATTCTTATATGGGTTGAATTGTTACCCATATCAATGTTCCAAGCAGGGGTGAAATCCAGAAGGTTTTGACAGGTTCTGGAGAACCGGTAGCAGAAATTTTGAGTAGTTTGGAGAACCGGAAAATATCACCTCTGTCTGGCCCCAGAGTGGGGTGGGAATGGAGATTTTGCAGTATCCTTCCCCTGCCATGCCCACCAAGCCATGCCCACCAAGCAACACCACGCCCACCAAGCCACGCCCACAGAACCGTTAGTAAAAAAAAATGGATTTCACCACTGGTTCCAAGCCTAAAACTGAAAAACTGAGGGAAGCTGTAATCCCCACTATGAGTGTGCTAGACTGACTCTCTGTAATAAAATTACTCTAAGTGAGAATATAGAGAGAGAACAGGGCAGACAGGTGTTAGACAGTCAACAATTAAAAGGCAGCCATCAGATTTCTCTGCAATTATTTTAATGTCCAGACAGCCTCCTGGGGAACAAGGTCCTTCAAGTTGTAAATTAAAAGGCAGAAAAATAAAGCAAAGCAAGCAAACTCTTCCTAACTATGCCATGTACATATACATGGAAATTCACATTCCCATATTTTGCAACTGGAGCAAAAAAAGTGTACAGGTGGTCCTCGACTTACGACCACAATTGAGCCCAAAATTTCCGTTGTTAAGTGAAACATTTTAAAGTGAGTTTTGCCCCGTTTTACAACCTTTCTTGCAAAAGTTGTTAAGTGAATCACTGCAGTGGATAAGTTAGTAACACGGTTGTTAAGCGAATCTGGCTTCCTCATTGATTTAGCTTGCCAGAAGGTCCCAAAAGGTGATCACATGACCTTGGGACACAGCAACAGTCATAAGTATGAACCAGTTGCCAAGCATCTGAATTTTGATCACATGATCATGGGGCTGCTACAAAGGTCATAAGTGTGAAAAGCGGTCATAAATCACGTTTTTTCAGTGCTGTTGTAACTTTGAACTAAATGAACTGTTGTAAATCAAGGACTACCTGTATTAACCTGATAGTGTTCTCATAATGCTAAAAACTTTGTAATACCTGAAAACACTGATGAAAGTCCTTGATATGTTGGCCCCCTTCCTTCCCTCTTTTTCTGCTGTATCTAACAAGTCAAATGAAAGGCATCTTGCTTTACTTTAACCATGGTGGTGAGTGCAATATGAAATATGGTTTTTTGAAAATGGAGTAGAGCCAAACATGGCTCTGAAAATGAAGCAACCTTTTTCAGACATATAAAAAGCAAGTTAGGATGGAATACGATGGTTAAACATAATAAGACATAGAAAGAGAACTAGCTTGAATTTATTTTACACACTGGTACTCCTCGATTTAAAAGCATTCGTTTACTGACCAGTCAAGGTTACAGCAGCAATGAAAAAAGTGACTTATGACCAGTTTTCACACTTATGACTTTTGAGGCATCCCCAGTCATGTGATCAAACTTTGGGTGCTTGGCAACCGGTGTATATTTACGAAGGTTATGGCATCTTGGGGTCCTGGCCATTGTCATTTGCAACCTTCTTAGGGAGCTTCTGACAAGCAAAGTCGATGGGAGAATCCAGACTCACTTAATGATGGCACGAGTCACTTAACTGTAGTGATGTGCTTAATAACCATGGCAAAAAAGGTTGTAAAATGGGGCATGACTCACTTAACAACTATCTTGCTTAACAACGGAAACTTTGGGCTCAATTATGGTTGTAAGTCAAGGGCTACCTGTGACGTGTCTTTGGCTGGCATAGTACATTTTTCTGATCACAGATGTGGAACACAAGATAAAGTCCTTACTAATTTTTTAGACTTCAGGGTAGCCAGCCTTGGATTCACCATGCTTTTATTGCAGTATCTTGCAAAATATGAACATTTAATTATTACTGCACTGATCTATGAGTACATCAGTGGTGGGTTGCTCCCGGTTTGGACTGGTTCTTAGAACCGGTAGCGGTGGCTGGCGGGAGGTTCCGCCCACCCGCCCGGGACGCTTCTGCGCATGTGCAGAAGTGTTGTGTGCGCACACGAGCCTGTAGCAAACTAATTCAGACCCCACTACTGGAGTACATATAGTCTAATCTCCACTGAATGATAGACTGAGGTAACACAATGCTTACTCAACCATCAAATTCAATGACTTGGATGAGGGGATAGATGGGGAACTCATGAAATTTGCAAATGACACCAAACTGGCAGGAATAGCCAACACTCCAGAAGATAGGCTCAAGATACAGAAAGATCTTGACAGACTTGAACATTGGGCACTATCTAACAAAATGAAATTCAATGGTGAAAAAAGTAAGGTTCTACATTTAGACAAGAAAAACAAAATGCACAGGTACAGTATATGTGATACCTTGCTCAACAATAGTAACTATGAGAGGGATCTTGGAGTCCTAGTGGACAAACATTTAAATATGAGCCAGCAGTGTGCAGCAGCTGCCAAAAAAGCCAACACAGTTCTAGGCTGCATTAACAGAGGGATAGAATCAAGATCATGCGAAGTGTTAATACCACTTTATAATGCCTTGGTAAGGCCACACTTGGAATACTGCATTCAGTTTTGGTCGCCACGATGTAAAAAAGATGTTGAGACTCTAGAAAGAGTGCAGAGAAGAGCAACAAAGATGATTAGGGGACTGGAGGCTAAAACATATGATGAACGGTTGCAGGAACTGGGTATGTCTAGTTTAATGAAAAGAAGGACTAGGGGAGACATGATAGCAGTTTTCCAATATCTCAGCGGTTGCCACAAAGAAGAGGGAGTCAAACTATTCTCCAAAGCACCTGAGGGTAGAACAAGAAGCAATGGGTGGAAACTAGAATAGAATAGAATAGAATTCTTTATTGGCCAAGTGTGATTGGACACACAAGGAATTTGTCTTTGGTGCATATGCTCTCAGTGTACATAAAAGAAAAGATACATTTGTCAAGAATGGTTGTCATAGGGTTCAAGTAAGCACTCAGGAAACAATCAATATTAATATAAATCGTAAGGATACAAGCAACAAGTTACAGTCATACAGTCATAAGTGGGAGGAGATGGATGATAGGAACAATGAGAAAAACTAATAGTAATAGTAATGCAGCCTAGTGAATAGTTTGACAGTGGTGAGGGAATTATTTGTTTAGCAGAGTGATGGCGTTCGGGAAAAAACTGTTCTTGTGTCTAGTTGTCTTGGTGTGCAGTGCTCTATAGCGACGTTTTGAGGGTAGGAGTTGAAGCAATTTATGTCCAGGATGCAAGGGGTCAGTAAATATTTTCACGGCCCTCTTTTTGACTCGTGCAGTATACAGGTCCTCAATGGAAGGCAGGTTGGCAGCAATTGTTTTTTCTGCAGTTCTGATTATCCTCTGAAGTCTAAGTCTGTCTTGTTGGGTTGCAGAACCAAACCAGACAATACCAAACCTAATCAAGGAGAGAAGCAACTTAGAACTAAGGAGAAATTTCCTGACGGTTAGAACAATTAATCCATGGAACAACTTGCCTCCAGAAGTTGTGAATGCTCCAACACTGGAAGTTTTTAAGAAGATGTTGGATAACCATTTGTCTGACGTAGTGTAGGGTTTCCTGCCTAAGCAGGGGGTTGGACTAGAAGACCTCCAAGGTCCCTTCCAACTCTGTTATTCTATTCTATTCTATTCTATTCTAAATAGCAGAAGTGAAAGAAGCCCTACCTTTGTTAAGGCCAGGACACAACTATGACTGTTGCTAAAGCTTAGCTGTAAAGAAAGAAGACTAACCTGTTCCTGGTCAAAGAGTTGCTGAGATTTTTACTTGATCTTCAAGATAGTGGGCATTTCCCGCTTGTCTCATTTCTCATTTCAATACTTGCCAAACCCATATTGTAAATATAAAATGGTTGCTAGGCCCAGAGCATTAGTGTGCAAAACGTCTGATGCCATATTTTGTGTGAAGTATATGCCATTATAATGGTAATGTATATAACGCTGTAAAAATGCCATTTGGTATGACTTTACTCTCCATAGGTCTGATCATTGCACCTCAAAAAAAGACTCTTGTCTACCACAATGTACTCTTTGTGGTGTTACCTTTGGAAACACCCTACAAGTTGCAGAAAAAAGCTAGTATAAGAAACAAGAATCACATCATATTTATATTTTAAAATGCCTATTATTTACCAGGTACTATTTAAGCTGTTGGTATTACACTTTCAACCTCTAGAACAGGGGTCACCAACCTTTTGGACCTCAGGGACCACTAAATTCATAAGTTTAAATCCCGCAGACCACTAATATGAATTTTTTTAAAAAATAGTATTTAGTGCAATATAAAAAATGCAAATAATTTTTCTGCGGACCACCAAAATTTTCTCACGGACCACCAGTGGTATCCAGCCATTAAGATCTGTTGACCCTTCTGAAAATTTTGCAGTTCTTGAGAGGCTCATTTATTTGGGTCAAAGTGAGCATCTTTTCCTCCAGGCCACAGAATATACCAGGGCTGTCAAACTCGCGGTCTGCAGGCCGGATGCGTCACGTGCTGGCCACGCCTACACCCGGTTTAGCGAAGGGAAAAAAGTTGTGATACGTCATGTGACATCGCTGTGACGACACGAGTTTGATACCCCTGGAATATGCTCTTTGCTTCCACTTTCTATGTAATTAGAAAATCTATAAAGATGCATCTCTTTTAGCATTAACTTTTACTTTTACTTTTTCAAATATTAATACATATTATATTTAACATTTACGGTACCTTTTTTTGTATGCGATCTTTTAATTACTGTTATCCAGTTTGTGTGTTCCTTTGAAAAGAAAGGCCGGACCAAATGAATAGACAAAATGATTAAGATAGCAGACGAAGATTAAAAGCAAGAAGGAGAACAAAAATGGCGGGACTGTAGCAGGCAGCATTCTTCCAAGGAAGAACTGCAATGCCTCAGCTTTCTTGTTTAGAGTAAAGCTGAGAATGGGGAGACATAGCAGAGATATCTAAACATCATGGCATGGAAAAAGTAGAGTGAGGAAAGTTATTTTTCTCTTACACAGCAAAGGTGGGTTCCTGCCGGAGCTGCCCAGTGCGCAGCTCCGGTAGGGAGCGGCCGATTGCGCAATTTGCGCACAACCGCTCTGGAGCCTTCTCTGCCGGTCCATCGCGTGCATATTTTTTTCCATGAAATTTTAGCCGATTTTGCTTCTGCGCATGCGCTGAAGCAAAATCGTGCCAAAATCTCGCGAGGGGATGCACACGCACGAGAGATTTTGGCGAGATTTTGCTTCAGCGCATGCGTGGAAGCAAAATCATGCTGAAATCTCGCGTGCGTCCCCTCGCAAGATTTTGGCACGATTTTGCTTCTGCGCATGTGCAGAAGCAAAATCGCGCAAGGGGGCACGGGCGCGTAGCGAGCACGTGCGTGCTTGAAGCGTGGAGATGCGCGCGCAGCGCACTGGCACCGGTAGGGAGCAACCCGCCGCTGTTACACAGTATTAAAACATGGTACAATCCACTTAAATCGGACTTTGAGCATAAAGAGATTCAAGATTAATAAAAAATAATTGCTAGCACACAAAACACAGTTAAGCTACATAATTCTCCATCAGATGTAGTGATTCTACCAGTTTCAAGTGTTTTAAAAGATAACAAGAATAATTCAACAAGGATCGAGCTATCAATAGCTACTAGATTGGATGACCATGTCCTGAATCACAGACAGTACCTCAAATACTAGCTATTCTCAAACTTGATTATCATAGTGATGTATTCTCACTGAGCCCTTTTTCATGTTTATTTTATGGCTCTATTATTTTGCTTCTGTTATGTTTACACTCCTTTCATCTTCTTCCTTTTTATTATTGTAAGATGCCTAGAGAAGCCCAACAGCTGATAGGTGGCAAATAAATTTTATAAATAAGCTTCACTGGAAGAGCTATTAACCTCTTAGGCTGCATCTGCTACACCATCCCATGATAGCAATAAAACTGGACTGAGACATTGACCTAATCCAGCAGAATTCTTACGTACTAGGGTACTCAAGTGTGCCTTTTCCCAGGGATTCATCAAATAAGCATGGTAAACTGATATGAGGAAGTTTATTTCCACCCCTCTCACGCAAATTTGTAGATCTTGTTTTAATAGTGCTTTGGCCTCCCCTGTAAGTGATGCAGGAAAGTTTCAGTGTAATAAAGAAACAGGTTAAGCAGGAAAGTTTGGTGGGTGACCATCAATATTTACTGACCCCAAGAGCAGAACTGTCTCGCAATGTGACATATCAGTAGTTCTGATCTCGGCATACATGCATGGGAAAATATTACTTTTCAATATTATCTGAAACACTAGCCTTCCCTATCAGCCCAACCTAATGACCTCTGCCTGTACAGGACAATTATTTGACATTTCCAGCTAGTACACTGATTACAAATGATAAGAATTGTACTTCAGCTATCTGGAGAGGAGCAGGTTGAAGGATTCTGTTCTTTATTCTTGCATATGATTCATGATGGATTATCTCATGCTTTTGAGAAATCCTGAACAGTTTCCTCTGTACTCATTTAAACCAGTTTCACAAGGCTACTCGGTTTTTACTTATTTAATTCATTCATTTATATTTGTCTTTCTTTTACCAATATGCATTGGGCACTTGCCGTTCAGGCCTGGAACTGCGCACCGATTGCCTTTAACTCCCATATAAGCTTGGCTCACCCAGCATAATCAGTTCTAATATGGTTAGTTGAGTGTTAGTTTATTATGGGAACATAGCTGATTACATGAACCACAGTTTAGTATGATAGTTTAGTATGCTACAGTGAAGCAAAATTGTGTGTTTGAAGAAAAAAGCTTATCAGCACATGTTAACCCTGTTTTACCCCAGGGATGTAGTCATATGTTAACTACACATTAGATAATGTGCTATACGGTAAATGATGCCAATACTAAATTTTGAGGCTAGGAAAATGTGGTATTTCCACTACAGAAGCTCAACCTCACCGACACACAAGATGTTTGCAGTGCAGGCTGCAGTGCCTCAGAGAGAAAATCCATTCAGAGAATGGTAAGGACAGCTGAGAAGATTATAGGAAGCTCACTTCCTGTTATTCAGGATACTGCTTATAAGTGCTATGTGCTTAGAGCTCGAAGTATTAGAGTTAGAGACCTCCCACATCCACTTCACGGTCTGTTTCTATTGCTCCCCTCTGGGAGGACGTTTTGAACAGAGGTGGTTTCCTCCTGGTTCGGACCAGTTTGCCCAAACTGGTAGCGACCCACTGGTGACATCAAGATGACATCATGGAACCGGTTCGGTCGGTGCTGGTCCATGGGCACCGCCATCTTTTTAAAAAAATTTTTGATTTTTTTAATTTATTTTTTCTTCTGAGCATGTGCAGAAGCAGAGTTTCCGGCACTGTGCATGCGGTCGCCATCTTGTTTTTGGCTTATTTATTTATTTATTTATTTCAGATTTTTCAGCACTGCGCATATGCACGCATGCAAAGCGTGTATGTGCCCACGCAGCGCGCCCTTGCATTGCGCCCATGTGGCACAGGAGGAAGCAAACCGGCAGCGAGGTAAGTTAGAACCCACCCCTGGTTTCGAAGTATTTCTAGCAGGACTGTAACAGCTTTGTTCCCTATGCCAGTGATGGCGAACCTTTTCGGCACCGAGTGCCCAACCCAGAACACATGCCGCAGCCCCAGAAACTCAAAGATCAGCTGGCCGGTGCGCATGCGCACGCCTGCCACCTGGTCTTCTGGTTTCTGGTGCGCCAGCTGGTCTTTGCGTGTGCCAGAGTCCCGAAAACCCGAAGACCAGCTGGCCAGTATGCATGCGTGTGCTGGCCACCTGGTCTTTGGGTTTCCGGCATGCACATGCACGCCAGCCAGCTGGTCTTAGCGTGTGCCGGAGTGCCGGAAACCTCAAGACCAGGTGGCCGTTGCGCTGGTCTTTGGGTTTGCGGGGCTCCAACACACGCAAAGATCAGCTGGCGATGGCTGCGTGCCCACAGAGAGGGCTCTGTGTGCCACCTCTGGCACGTGTGCCATAGGCTCACCATCATGGCCCTATGCCATCCATCTGGTAAACTCGCAAGATTCATTTTTCTCGCTATGTACATATATACAGCCGAACTAGACTGTTGTTTCTCCGTGTCATATAATATATGTGGGTATATGCATAAGTATGTATGTATGTATGTATGTATGTATGTATGTATGTATGTATGTAGTCATGTTTATGTAGTGAATATTGGAGGTGGAGGCCCTTTGAGAGCTGTATCCAACGAAATTTCATTTTAATGTATGCCGATTAGTGTACATTCAAAGTGACAATTTATTTATTTATTTATTTTGTGAGATTTATATACCGCCTCACAGTGCAAGCACTCTCTAAGCGGTTTACACCAGGAAGCAATGTATATTTATATTGCCCCCAACAATCTGGGTCCTCATTTTACCTACCTCAGAAGGATGGAAGGCTGAGTCAACCCTGAGCCGGTGAGATTTGAACTGCTGACCTGCGGATCAGTGTCAGCTAAAGTGGCCTGCAGTACCTGCCTCTAACCGCTGCGCTACCTCGGCTCATCAATCAATCAATCAATCAATCAATCAATAAATAACAATAAAGTTATTCTAAGTCTAAGTTTAGTACAGTTTGATTGGATGGGAAACCTTGCCTGGGATTATTCTAAAGCAGTTTAGTCTTCCAATTATAGCTGATGAGATTTGGATGCGAGACTTAGATCGCCACCTGTTTATAAACTGGGAAACAATTAACACCCCCTTATTTTGTTGGACTAAAATGGAACGGGAAAACTACGGAGAACAGCTGTTTGGATTCCGTTTGAAGCATTCCAGTCTACTGAAGCCCACCGATTGGGCTAGAGTAGCAGTCAAGGATCAAACCTATGAAAGCTTACTGGGCAGCCCTAGAGAGCTCTACCTTTCAGTGTTGCTGCTGTAGGAAGATGAAAAGAGAAAGATTGAACCGCATTGTATCCTTATGCTTGGAGTCCTTGGGAAAGTGTTGAAAACAAAGAAGCATCTTTAGAAATTGTTTTGGGGAAATCGCATCATGCAAAGCGAGTTGCAAATAAGGAAGATTGCAACCTGTACTAGTTCCTCATCTGGATTAGGCCCCACCTGTTCCCCAAAGGTTAGAGATCTATTGTCCTGGAAACAGAAGAAAAGGCGCAGACAGGATGGCATTTTGGGCATTTAATACCTGGCCTTAATCAAAGAGGGCAGGGGGGACATCTAGCCTTCAGGTTCCAGATATTGCTGGAATACACCTTCCAGCAACTCTCATTATTGGCCTTCTCACTGGGGTTGTTGGAAGTTGAACTTGGAGGCTCAAACTCCCATTCTACTAGGTTACATCTTTAAAAAGAATTTTCAAAAGATAGATCCAATATTACTTTTGTAACATTCTTTAAAAAAAGAGAAAATCTGATCTAAAAAAGGGGGGCTTTTTATAATCTATCCCTTTTATCATATCAGATTTTAAAAGCATGTACAACATGTAATAAGCTAAATACACTGTATATTTAAATATGTAGCAGTGAAATGAATGACCCCTGTAATATAAACTTAAAGGATATACCGTAATATAAAATTCAAGCCATAGTTCATTGTCCTTTGGTTTGCACATAGTTTGCTTGATAATACAATATAATCACCAAATAAAGCGATATTACATGTTCAAAATTAGAACAGCAGATATAGTAGCAAATTCAGTCTGTCCCAACCAACTTGGTCCTCTCCACATATATCGGGGCTATAGCTTTGAGTTCCAGTTATTCCAGTTATCAGGATGGAGTGAGCTGACTTAAGCCTGACTGGACTATGCAGCTGATTGTCCTATGGGAGGCAGCAATGGTGTTCATACACTGTGTGCTAATTCAGGCATATAAATTACTCTGTTCCCGGTCACTATTCTCGCTTCACAAACTAGAGTTAAGCAAGACACACCAAAATGGATGGGGCTAGAACCCAAACTGAGTCTATTTTTAACTTTCTGGAACATTTTACAGGTAGTCCTTGACTTACAACAGTTCATTTAATGACCGTTCAAAGTTACAACGGCACTGAAAAAAAGTGACCTATGACCATTTTTCACAGTTACAACCTTTGCAGCATCCCCAGGATCGTGTGATCAAAATTCAGATGCTTGTCAATTGCTTCATACTTATGACCGTTGCTGTGTCCCAAGGTCATGTGACCATCTTTTGCAACCTTCTGACAAGCAAAGTCAATGGGAAAGCCAGATTCACTTAACAACCGGGTTACTAACTTATCAATTGCAGTGATTCACTTAACAATTGAGGCAAAAAAAGGTTGCAACATGGAGCAAAACTGACTTAAAAAATGTCTCGCTTAACCACAGAAATGTTGGGCTCAATTGTGGTCATAAGTCGAGGACTACCTGTACTTGTAAAATGTCAAAAATCAAGTTTGTGACTCTTGGTGCTGTAAAAGAAGTTTTGGCATTTCAAGGGTTCAGATGCAACATGAATTTTTACACTAGGCTGGATGTTGGATAACACCAGGGGTCCCCAAACTTGGCAACTTTAAGACTTGTGGACTTTAACTCCCAGAATTCTCCAGCCAGCATAGCTGGCTGGAGAATTCTGAGAGTTGAAGTCCACAAGTCTTAAAGTTGCCAAGTTTGAAGACCTCTGGATAACATGATCACAACATCTCTTCCAACTATTTTGTTATATGATTCTGTGAATACATTGTATGAATATTCTTGACAACAAATGCTGCAAGATGATCCATTTTGGTTGTGGGATCCTATGTTGCTCATGGGAAGATAGATGCCATTTAGTGAGCTCATGGTCAAAATGAAATACATGTTGGGGTTATATGTTGCTCCAGTTCACTGCCATTTTAGTACAATGGTTCCTTTTGCTGGATGATGAACTAAATTTAAAACCACATGCTATAGACATTCCTACCCATTGCTTCAGATAGGTCAATCAAAATTTGTTTGTTCATATTGTGGAGTAACATACCACTAATTTTCAAAAGATAAAAAGACAGCCTTTTTGAAAACATCCAGAGGCTGTCTTTTTATCTTTTGAAAATTAGTGGTATGTTACTCCGCAATATGAACAAACAAATTTTGATTGACCTATCTGAAGCAGTGGGTAGGAATGTCTATAGCATGTGGTTTTAAATTTAGTTCATCATCCAGCAAAAGGAACCATTGTACTAAAATGGCAGTGAACTGGAGCAACATATAACCCCAACATGGCAGTTGTTTGTTGGAAAGCAGTCTCAAACTGATTTGAGAACACACATGTAATTCCTTTCTAATTCCTTTCACTGCCTATGTGGATGCAGTGAGCCAAGTTCAGAAGGATCTCTCACTCAGATTGGAGTAATTGCATTAATCAGTCATTGCAGTAAAGGCACAACATCTTGCAGGTATTCAAACTGTTGAGAACAAACATCTACTTCACTCTTCTGAGCCATGGTGAAATCCAATTTTTTTTACTACCGGTTCTGTGGGCGTGGCTTGGTGGGCGTTGTGTGGCTTGGTGGGTGTGGCAGGGGAAGGATACTGCAAAATCTCAATTCCCACCCCACTCCAGGGGAAGGATACTGCAAAATCCCCATTCCCTCCCCATTCCAGGGGAAGGATAGTGCAAAATCCCCATTCCCACCCCACTCTGGGGCCAGCCAGAGGTGGTATTTGCTGGTTCTCTGATCGACTCAAAATTTCAGCTACCAATTTTCTGAACTACTCAAAATTTTTGCTACCGGTTCTCCAGAACCTGTCAGAACCTGCTGGATTTCACCCTTGCGTCTTCTCCCATCTCATGCCTTCCCAGCCAGCATGGGAGGCAGTATGATGATGTACTTGAAGTTCAATGCATCAGGAAGGTACCAGGTTGGAGATGGCTGCCTTATATCTTTCTCTGAAATATGAGGGCCAGAGTATATTTTGAATTTTTTTTATTGTTAAGTGAGAATTACTTAAAATTAAAAAAAAAACAATTCCAAAATTCCAATATGCTACTTTTAACGTATATTCTGCACTGTCCAACAAACCACTCCATGTTTCTTACTTCTGAGGATTAAATATTTTTAACACTTCTCTAATGACTGTGCTAGCTGGGAACTCTGAAAGATGAGCAAACCCATCTAGAAGACACCAGGTTAGAGAAAGTGCAACAGCAATTCATCAAAAATATCAAGAACAGAAACTGTCTCAACCAGTTCTAACTGCACTTCCTATTTCCCTCCTTACAAGGTTATGCTCAGACTGACAGAAACTCTTCAGATGACGAGATGTTTTGACTAATAGGCTTCAAGGAGCATTTAGAGATTGTTGACAGCCAGTCATCCTCATGTGATAGACAACACTAGCAAACTGACCAATCTAATAATATTGGCAGACAACTACTTCCTGGGGAAATAGCAATTCAAAAGAAACTGAACCTCTATGGTTTCTCCATAGAGATGCCATCTTAATCTTAGAGTCAGATCAAGCTAGATCAACACTAGGGCAAAGGTTCTTAGATGCAGAAGGTCAGACACAAATCACTGCTTTCTGTCATAATATAATTGCAATCACCGAATCTTAGTGTCTAAATCAGCCTCACGTTTATCACAGTTCCCAACTTTAGAAGAGTCTTATCTTTAGATTGATCTACTGTTCTCTCCACAGCTGTCCTGGAAGGGACATAGAGGAAAAGGCTAAATGAAACCCCATACTGCCCCTCTGATATGGGTACCATAGAAAACACAGTTCATGTTCTTCTATATTGCCAGTTCTACAGTACATTCACCACCAGTTATTTATTTATTTATTTATTTATTAAATTTATATACCGCCCTTCTCCAGGGGACTCAGGGCGGTGAACAGCCAAGTAAAAAACATTAAAATACATTTAAACCAAGTAAAAACATTAAAATACATTTAAAATAAAATATTCAATATGGCCCTAATTTAATACAATTAAAATTTAGTAAAATTTTAAAATTTTAAAAACCCCAAAAACTTTTTCACGCCAGCCCGGCTTGATAAAAATAATGCGTCTTGAGGGCACGGCGGAAGGTGGACAGGTCGTGAATTGTTCTTAAGTCTGGAGGGAGCTGATTCCAGAGGGTGGGTGCTCCCACAGAGAAGGCCCTCCCCCTGGGCGTCACCAGCCTACACTGCTTGGCTGATGGCACCCCGAGGAGGCCCTCTCTGTGGGAGCGCACTGGTCGATGGGAGGCAGTTTGTGGCAGCAGGCGGTCTCGGAGATACCTAGGTCCAATGCCATGGAGCGCTTTAAAGGTAGTAACAAGCACCTTGAAGCGCACCCGGTAGACCACCGGAAGCCAGTGCAGCTCGCGCAGGAGGGGTGTTATATGGGAGCACCAATTAGCCCCCGAAACCACCCGCGCGGCCGCATTCTGGATCAGTTGGAGCCTCCGGGTGCTCTTCATGGGGAGCCCCATGTAGAGAGCATTACAATAGTCCAGACACGACGTGACCAGGGCATGGGTGACTGTGCACAGGGAATCCCGATCCAGAAAGGGCCGCAACTGGCGTATCAGTTGATTATCCTTCTTTTATTTAAATTTCCAGAGCACTCTGATAGCTTTTATCTACATTATTTGTTAAATAATAAAAATCACTTTATTTCTCTAAAAGTCATTAAAAGGTTGTTGCATTATGTGCAAGCTCCACCCACAACTAGTTACTACTTGTTCTTGTTGTTAGGGGATACTTTTGTGTTGTTCATTTTATTGATTGTACCTTTTATTGGCCAATGACCAAAATAAAGTTTCTGTCTGTCTGCAAAATGAGAACTTTGGCACCGTGGGAAATGGTTCTTCTAATGCAGTGTTTCCCAACTTTGGCAACTTGAAGATATCTGGACTTCAACTCTCAGAATTCCCCAGCCAGCATTTGCTGGCTGGGGAATTCTGGGAGTTGAAGTCCACATATCTTCAAGTTGCCAAGGTTGGGAAACACTGTTCTAATGCAAGCAGATATTCTATTGCTTTTAATGTTACGTTTTATTTATTGTTAAATGTGGATTCAATATCAAGCATAATAGATTTGACATAATTTTCAAAATTAAAAGCAAAGTAAAATCAATTGAAAAATCTTTATCCCCAAAAACCATTAAAAAAAATCTACAGTATTTGTACAAGATGCAGAGATAGAGATATAGGTTATGAATGGTTATAATAATCATTAAATCATTTTGTAGAAGAATTGCTATGTGGTCAGTCAAGTGACACTGTCTTAATGACATGTAATCAATCAGTCGCAGACACTAGGTAAACTGGAAATAATGAAAGAATGAATCAGATGGATTATCTACTCCAGCACACAAAAATCTAGCACCACTTTTATTCTATAACTGCTACAAAAGTTTGTTTAGACAATCATCTTATACAAACTTTCCAGGGAGGAAATCCCATTGATCTTAATGGGATTTACTTTTAAGGAGGCATGCACAGAATTGCAATGCTGGAGCTTGGTTTATCAATTGCTAAGTTTAGCCAGTCAATTGAATGTGTGTCTTTCTTGGGGTGGAGAGGTAATCTACAGTCATCCTTCCTGCATTTCCAGTTTAGTCTTAGGCTACATGATCTGTAGTGTAGGTAGTTGATACTTGGGATAATCAACCCCCAAATGCTGTTGGAGTTTCATCTTTATAAATGAATTACTGACACACTTTCAGATGGCATACAATTATCTGCTCCTTCTTATATTTTGACTGGAAAAACAATTTGAAAGTAATGCTCTCTCAGCTTTACTCGAGCAATTAAAGTCACCTCAAGCAAGTCAAACAGATTAGATACCTTCCACTGCTAGCTGAGTGAGAGAGTTACCACCCTTGTTTCGGGTGAAAGACTACAGTAAAACGTTTTGTTTTGTAACCTCTTTTTGAGTTCAAGATGTGTTTATAAGTTTCCTTTTTGAGAACTTCTCAAGCTTATGAAATATCCCCTGGGAGTTGGGCGGCATAGAAATCCATCCAAATAAATAAATATCAGTATTATTGGAATTATAGATGAAACTTTGTAAAATACATAACACCACTAAATTTTAAGAAGGTAAGAATGCCCATCTATACACATTTACCTAGGAATGTCACATTTATCTCAACAAGATTGACTTCAGAGCAGGCATAAAATTGTACCATCAATGAAACAAGAATACAGATCAGTTACTTCCCACTTGACTGGGCATTTGGTTTTTCACAAAGAATAAGAAAACTTGTTCAGTTCTTTATCTTTCCTCCTGGCTCCAGCTTAACACTTCATCAATAACAAAGGATCAAAAACTTTCCTTTGGAACATCAAGGTTACAAACAGATCTGCCTTTCTTCCCTTTTCTTTGTGCAAGGATCCCATGTAAAGGGGGACTATATAAGTCATTTTTCATCTAACTTTGTCTCTTGAGAGAGAGAAAAGTCACCTGCTAAATTGCTGTTCGTTTTTTTCCTCTACAGTGGCTATGCCCGGGGAAACAAAGCAGTAGCTTTGGCAATCCTACACAGCAGACTTCCTAACAACACTGAAACCAATAGTGCAGGGGTCCCCAAACTTGGCAACTTTAAAACTTGTGGACTTCAACTCCCAGAATTCTCCAGCCAGCTATGCTTCTCCTTCTCCAACACTTTAGTTTCATATTGGTCCCTCCAGCTATGCTGGCTGGAGAATTCTGGGAGTTGAAGTCCACAAGTCTTAAAGTTGCCAAGTTTGAAGACCTCTGCCAATAGTGGGTGTTTCATCCCATTATATTAACTGTTGTTATCTTTTCGAAAACACACAGGGCTAAACCCAAAAGACACCCCCTCCCTCCTCCTCCAGCGAGCGTCCTCTACCCTGCCTTGACAGGCTGGGATTTCTGCGCTGCTTACCTGAGAAGGTGTCTAGTGCAGTCGGTTGGTACTGGTCTGGGTATCCATTGGTTGTGTAGCTGACAATCAGGCTGGTTTTGCCCACGGCTCCATCCCCGATGAGGACACACTTAATGCCCAGCTCCGAGCCGCTGCCTCGGCTGGGGCAACTGCTTCTTCGTAAGTTGGGCGAGTAATCCAAGAGCTCCTGGGGCGGCATCGCTGGAGGAGCCGGAAGGGGCCCCCTTCGGCTTCCTCTTTGGAAAAGGGGGTACGATTTGAAGCACAAAATGTTGCAGTTGTGGAGATCGCTTTCTTTTCTTAAAACACCCAAACCAACCCAGACCAAAAGAACCCAGCCCAGTAACTTTCAGGGGACGGTGGCACCCGAGGATCAAGACGACCTGAGAGCCCCGCCGTGGGTCAGGCACCGTTTCCCACGCAAAGCGGCAGCTTCTCTTTCTCAGGGTTACATTGCTCAGGTGTCCCGGAGCAGTGAAAGAGTAGCCAGGACAGGTAGGTTTGTATCCTGGGCGGGAATTTCATCCTCTCAAGCTTTACATTTAACTTCCCAGGTCTGTCAGGTGCTTTTGTTTTTCCTAGGGCCTCCTTCATTTGCATAAGGCCCACCTCCTTTTCCCTGTAACTTGAGGCTGCGGCATCAGGACTTCTCCTTCTCGGAACTGAGCGCCGGCTAGGTAAGGAAAAGCCGGTGGGCTGAGCAATCAAAAGGCTCCCTGCATTAAAAAAAAACACAAATATAAAGGGGGCAAGTCTTGTTCCCTCTCAAAGTCCTAAGCAAACAAACAAGGTGGTTTGGTGCAACTATCTCTTTTGCAACACGATACCGCCACCCCCCCCCCCCAACTATGTGATCTAAGTCAGCCTTTCTTCTCATCCTTGGCAATGTTTTTTTTTAATTTATTAAAAAGTTTTTTATTTATAAAACAGATAAAAGAACAAAGAGACAAAACATACAATAACCATAAAGAACAAGTACATGACGAATCGTAATCTAGTATACATATTTACATTCCGCTAATTTATACATCTTTATTTATCTTAAATTGCAAAGCATGAGTTATAGTTTTCCTTTCATCTCCACCATTTTAATTTTTAATCTTGGTTCTCCTTTTTCCCCACCAATGATATAATTTGTTCCAGGTTTCAATGTATTCTGTTTCATCTTTTCCCTTCATTTCTAACGTTAACCTATCCATTTCAGCACATGTTAATATTTTACGTAAAATTTCTTCTTCTGTGGGTATGTTTTGTTTTTTCCAATTTTGAGCAAAAGTTAACCTTGCGGCAGTCAATATATGTAGCATTAAGTATATTATGTTTTTGTCATATTTATCTAATGTTATCCCTAATAAAAAGAGTTCTGGTTTGAGGTCCAATTTTATTTTTAATATTTCTTCCAGCCATTGTTTGATTATTGTCCAGAATTCTCGTGCTTTGTGGCACTCCCACCACATATGATAATATGTGCCGGGTTGCATCCTTGGCAATGTTAATTTAATTTAATTTATTGTTCTTATAAGCCACCCAATCCCGTGGGACTCAGGGTGGCATACAGCAGAGAGAAGAACAATCAATAAAAATACAATACAATACAATAAAACCATTTAAAAAATAGAAAAGTTAAAACCAGTCATCCATGGGGCATTAAGATCTATTTTTAAGATGTGCGGATGTCAATTTCCAGAATTACCCAACCTGGTTGGGGGAAATGTCTGGACATTTCATAGGCAAAACGATTCAAGGAAATGTGTGCAATCCTCTTCTGAGCCCTTGGAGAACTATGATTTTTTTTAAAAAAAATCAAATAATAAAATGCTTCAGAAAGTGGGTCACTTAGGACCTGATTCATAAACCCCAATCTTATTTATTTGTTTTTCCCAGCCTTAGCTGCCGTTCCCAGATACTTCCCAATCTGTCTCTTGAGGACACAACATGGGCTTCCTTCCATTACCCTACTTTACTTCAGAGTTTCCATGACACAGATGGGGACAAAGGTCCTTCTCAGTAATGACAATTTACAAAGAACTGGTTTTAATCTCCCACCATGGTTAGGTGTGTATTTTTATAATATATATCCTGAAATTTTTTCACAGTTCCATTCAGTCACAGTACAGATTGGAGATACAGGCTACTCTTTTAACAGATTTTCACAGCTCAAATTCTATAACCCAATCCATATACTTTTGGCAGCCATGGGCTTCATCTCACCACTATTTGCTTTATCCTCAAGTTATTATTAGTCAAGATATTGGTTGTGCGAGGCATTTGCAACATTTTGTCGCAGAAATGAAGCTTTCTCTTCAAATCATTAAAGCAGTTGTGCTTCATGCAAGTTTGTTTGGCTGTTTGTGGAGGCTGACAGATATATATGCACTATCCATATGTCCCTATGGAAAGACTAATCACATCCTACCCACCTAATTTTTGCACAGGGACAATACTTATTTAAATTTTTGCTAAGGTTATTGCATGTAAATATAACTTGGCACAGTACCTCTGATTAGTACCTCTTTCCATCGCAGATTTATTTGCATAAAGGCATCTCTAAGCCATGCAAGTTAATGAAAACAAGTCTCGGCCCAAGCTGGGTCTTCCTGTTGTATTGCAGATGTAGCAGATCAGAGTTTCAGGAAAAAGACATCATCCATGTGTCCAGCAAGTATGAAGTATCCACTGGTACTCATACCAATTATATTATGATTTAAAATGATGACTAATTTATAACAACAACAACAACAACAACAACAACAACAACAACAACAACAACAACAACAACAACAACGAGTTGGAAGGGACCTTGGAGGTCTTAAGGCAGGAAACCCTACATCACTTCAGACAAATGGTTATCCAACATCTTCTTAAAAACTTCCAGTGTTGGAGCGTTCACAACTTCTGGAGGCAAGTTGTTCCACTGGTTAATTGTTCTAACTGTCAGGAAATTTCTCCTTAGTTCTAAGTTTATTTATTTATTTATTTATTATTTTATTTGGTAGCTTTTCTATGCCGCCCTATTCTCTCAGGACTCAGGGCGGCGTACAACATTTTATACAAAAACTCCAAACAAATTATTAAAAGCACTTAAAAACAGTAAAAAATATAAATATACACACATCATACATACATGGGGGAGACATCAGATATAAATCGTCTCAACTCACCCCCGCCTGCAGGAAGAGCCATGTCTTAATGGCTTTTCGGAAGGCCAGCAAGGTGGGGATGGTTCGGATCTCCGGGGGAAGTTGGTTCCAGAGAGCAGGGGCCCCTACAGAGAAGGCCCTCCCACTGGCCCGCCAGTCAGTACTGTTTGGCTGACGGGACCTGGAGGAGACCCACTCTGTGGGCCCTAACCGGTCGAAGGGAGGAATGCGGCAGAATGCGGTCCTGGAGATAGCCTGGTCCTAAGCCATGTAGGGCTTTAAAGATGATGATCAGCACCTTGAATTGTACCCAGAGACCAATGGGCAGCCAATGCAGCTGGCGGAGTATAGGTGTTACGTGGGTGTACCTTGAAACACCCACCACAGCACGTGCAGCTGCATTTTGCACCAGTTGAAGTCTCCGAATACTCTTCAGGGGCAGCCCCATGTAGAGCGCATTGCAGTAGTCCAATCTAGAGGTGATAAGGGCGTGAGTGACCGTGAGTAGAGCCTCCTTCTCCAAGTATGGTCGCAATTGGTGCACCAGGCGAACCTGTGCAAAAGCCCCCCTAGCCACAGCTGTAAGGTATTGATCTAATTTTAGCTGTGGATCTAGGAGGACTCCCAAATTGCGAACCTGTTCTGAGGGAGTTAATTTTTCTCCCTCAAGAACCAAGGAGGGACAGTTGTCATAGTCCTTAGGAGGCAATATCCAGAGCCACACAGTCTTGTCGGGGTTGAGTCTAAGTCTGTTCCTCCCCATCCAGATCCTAACGTCGTCCAGGCACTGGCACATCACATCAACCGCCTCCCTGAATTTAGACGGGGTGGTAATGTACAGCTGGGTGTCGTCAGCGTACTGTTGGAAACTCACCCCATGTCTACGGATGATCTGCCCCAGCGGTTTCATGTAAATGTTGAACAGGATGGGTGAGAGGACCGAACCCTGAGGCACCCCATAGGTCAGGGGCCTAGGAGACGACCTCTGCCCACCTGCTAACACCGACTGCATCCTGTCAGCGAGATAAGAGGAGAACCACCGCAAAACGGTGCCTCCCACTCCCAACTCGCTGAGACGATGCAGAAGGATACCATGGTCGATGGTATCGAAAGCCGCTGAGAGGTCAAGTAGCACCAGGATGGAGGAGTTACCCCCATCCCGGGCTCGCCAGAGATCATCCATCAGGGCGACCAAGGCGGTTTCTGTGCTGTAACCGCGCCTGAAACCCGACTGATAGGAATCCAGATGATCAGTTTCCTCCAATAACCGAAGGAGCTGAGAGGCCACCACCTTCTCCACAACTTTACCTATAAAAGGCAAGTTGGAGACCGGACGAAAGTTCTTCAAATCCGCTGGATCCAGCGAAGGCTTCTTGAGGAGGGGTCTCACCACTGCAACTTTTAACGGTTGCGGTACGGAGCCCTCCCTCAAAGAAGCGTTGACAACCGCCTGGATCCAGCCGCGTGCCACCTCTCTGCTGGCCGAGACCAGCCACCCGGCACGGGTCCAATAAACAGGTGGCAGAACTCATAGCCCCCACAGCCTTGTCCACGTCCTCAGGAGAAACAGGCTCAAACTCTTCCCATAATGTTAAACCAAGACTTGCCCCTGTCAACTCAATGGACTCTGCCCAGCTAGAGTCCAGGTTCGACCGAAGTTGCTTCTCTCTTTGTTTAGTTTCCACCCATTGCTTCTTGTTCTACCCTCAGGTGCTTTGGAGAATAGTTTGACTTCCTCTTCTATATGCATTTATATAATGTAGGAGATTTGGGGTTGTGTCCACTGAAGTGCCCATTCTTCTGTTAGATCAGTGTTTCCCAACCTTGGCAACTTGAAGATGTCTGGACTTCAACTCCCAGAATTCCCCAGCCAGCATTCACTGGCTTGGGAATTCTGTGAGTTGAAGTCCAGACATCTTTAAGTTGCCAAGGTTGGGAAACCCTGTGTTAGATGATCCTGGCTATCATGGGAGAAGGGCTGAAGTATGAGGCAGGAAGCAACAATTCTCAGCGCAGAGACAGAATTGTAAGGTTAATATAGAATAGATATTTTTTGTTCTCAAGGACAGGGGAAAAACACATTAAAAAGTCTGTTGATTTGAAAGACTGGGAGGGAAACACCTAGAATTTAATTCCTGGGGTGTGTTCTCTGTCTCTCTCACACACATAATAAGCAGATCTTCTGCATATATATGACTTCCTTCTTGTCTGGAATAAAGCAACTTATCTATCTGTGGCAAGTCTATGAAGCTTCTCCTGTTACCAGATGCAAAGCAGAGCTTTTGAAGGATCAATGATTTTATTGCCATGCATGGCATGAAGATGGACAAGGGGCTGTTTAATTTAGTTACTATTATATTTTCTACCGTGCCTAATTGTTTTTTCCCCACCTTGTGTCCTCCAGGTGTATGAGATTTCAACGCCCTCTGGCTATATTTTATCTGTGTTGGTTGAGAATTAATGTACATCCAAGAAAAATCCATTCCAAACCATGGTAATGCCAAAATTATAAAACATACATTGTGATGTCATGATGCAAGCTCTGTTTTTTTGTTACTTGAATTGCAGTGTCACTCAAAACATATAAGGGGTGGGGTTTCCATCATGGCTGCACATCACTTATCCCCTTCTTGTGATGTCTATGTATCCGAGACAAGAATAACTAGTGGGGCCCTGGAAACAGTCCAAGAATAAAATGCTATCATGGACTCTGCATGGAAGTTGTCTATCCAATCCCAGTGGTAGTCCTCCGACAACTACTGTCCTCTAGAGAAAGTGCAGAGGAGAGCAACCAGGATGATTAGGGGACTGGAAACTATAACATATGAAGAGCGGTTGCAGGAACTGGGCATGTCCAGTCTAGCGAAGAGAAGGACCAGGGGAGACTTGATAGCAGTGTTCCAATATTTGAGGGGCTGCCACAGAGAAGAGGGGGTCAGGCTGTTTTCCAAGGCACCAGAAGGCCAGACAAGGAATAATGGATGGAAGCTGACCAAGGAGAGATTCAACCTGGAAATAAGGAGAAACTTTCTGACGGTGAGAGCGATCAACCAGTGGAGCAGCTTGCCTGCGGAGGTTGTGAGAGCTCCAACACTTGAAACTTTCCAACGGAGATTGGACTGCCATTTGTCCAAAATGGTGTAGGGCCGTGATGGCGAACCTATGGCACGGGTGCCACAAGTGGCATGCGGAGCCATATCAGTGGGCACGCGAGCTCAGGTCCGGCGTGCATGTGTGCACCAGCCGGCTGATTTTTGGGCCTTCTGGGCCCACTGGGAGTCGGGAAACAGGCTGTTTCCAGCCTCCAGAGGGGGTGGGGAAGGCCGTTTTTGCCCTCCCCAGGCTCCTAGAAAGGCTCTGGAGCCTGGGGAGAGCGAAAAATGGGCATGCCATTGCATGCTGGGAGCAGGGGGGTCATGCATGCATTTGCAGGGGTGCATGGAATTATGAGTATGGGCACGCGCACACGTGATTCCCCCGCATTCCCCCCCCTTTTGGCACGCGAACCAAAAAAGGTTCGCCATCACTGGTGTAGGGACTCCTGGTTGAGCAGGGGGTTGGACTAGATGACCCACAAGGTCCCTTCCAACTCTAATAATCTGTAATCTGTTTAGCAACTGTTTGAACTTACAACAGCACTAAAAAAGTTTTACAACCAGTCTGAGCACTTACAATGGTTGCAGCATTTCCATGGTCATGTGATTGCAATTTAGGTGTCTGGCAATCAATGCACTATTACAATGGTTGCAGTGTCCTGTGGCCATGTGATCACCATTTGCAAGCTTCACAGCTGGCTTCCAACAAGCAAAGTCAATGGTAAAGATGGCAGAAGGTCACAAGTTGTGGTCATGTGATGTTTCCCTTAATGACCACATATAATTCACTTAAATGCTAGTAGCAGAACTGATGTAAGTTGGGTGTGCTTAGCAATGTTTCACCTAATGACTTAATGACTCAATTATTAATGGAGTTGCCAGTCCCAACTGTGGTTGTTAAATGAGGACTAGTTTTGTAAGTATAAATCTGGTCTGCAAGATGGAATTTCATTTCTCACTTGCCTCTACCACAGAATATTTCCCATATTTTTGCTTTCTGTAAAAGAATCAAACTCAAAAGTCATGATATGCGAAGTATAGGAATTCAAGTAGATGGCTGTTACTCCTATAGGCATACGGTTCAGAATAAGGCAGAGAGGGGCAAATATGTTGTGTTGAACTATTACAAACAAGAAAAACAAGAGGAGAAAAAGTTGTTAGTCTTAAAGAACAGAGAAGTTGCTCCACAGGTCAACGTTTACCTTTGTATGACTGATAAAAGGTCAAGATTTATTGACCTATTGAGCAGAACGCCTATGTCATCCTTTTCAAATTTTAAATGGCATCTTTGAGTAAAGAATGGTGACAGATTAAACCAATGAACTGACCAATTTATTGGATTTTCTGATTGCAGATAGCAGAATGGGAAATTGTGTAGACAAAGAGTCAAGGATGCAGGTCTCTTGATAACTAAGGCTATTGCAAGAGCAACAAGCTGTTAAGAATTCCAAGGACTTCCCAGTATAAAATACAAGCCCACTTTATAGTAAATTTGAGTTTAATCTTTGGGTTTCTTGGTAGCCTGCTATTATGGTCTTCAGCCTCCCTCTTCCTGGGGAAGAGTGTCCCTTGTTATGCTAATGGGCTAGATTGGCTTTGGGCCATTTACCTCTAACCTTGCTAAAACTCACAGAGAGGCTCTACTGATTGTGTGACAGCCTTCACTCTCACAAAGAGTTGTAAAATCTGAAAAGAATTCATTGGAGGAGGGTCACCAGGCTTTGTTTGTCACTTTGAAAACCCACTGCTGGCGAATTTGCCTCACTGTATGGCTCCAGGCAGTTTGCAATGTAAAACAGTAAAAAACAACATCCCATACAAAGCTTCCCCAAACCCCAAAAACTTTAACCTTAGACTGTCTACAGTTGACCTCACCCCATTCCTAAGAGGTCTGTAAGGGGCGTGCATAAGTGCACCATCATGCCTACCGTCCCTGTCCTTCTGTCCTATTGTCTAAATTTACCCATACATACTTTGCTTTTGTTTATGTTTATATCATATCTGTTATCTTGTACATGTGTTGACAAAATAAATAAATAAAAATAAAAAAAATAAAATCCACTGTAACAATCAACTATACTCTATATACCTTAATTGCTTAGTATTTCCTCAAAGAATTCAGAGAGCCAAGAATAAGTTATTGCATGGGAATCAAACAATGCAGCACTTAACCCACACCTAAATAACTCTTTTTCTCGAGATGAAATTGTGGCTTTTGTCTCAAAATGCTTTAATTCAACACCAGAAATCTATACTATGCTTTTTCACGATTAAGTGCCTTCCAGGTAGCTTCTATAACTCCTTAAGTAGAATTTTAGTTTTAATATACAGTATCTACTGGTTGGTTTCTCTTTCTCAAAGAAGACACGGTGGCTCTTGATGACTGAATGCTCATCCCCTTCGATCCAACGCAGCTGTTCTTGGAAGGAAGTCTGTTAGATAAAATCAAGAGAGTGTACCCAGATAGAAGTTTGTGATGTTTGCAACCAGTCAAGGATTAAAAACTTTGCGGGGTGGGTTGTGGGTGGGGAATCAGGATCTCTGCAGATATAACTGGAGAGGCAGCCCAAGAAAGACAATCAGAACAGACCTGGTGAAACCAAGGCAGATAATTTCTGGAGGTGAAACATGTATCTCCCTTGTCAAGCCCATGTTTAATTATTTATTGACCGAGTCAACAAATGCTGATTCATTGCGCACTTCTGACAGCCTCAGCACTGTGGGAAAGAAAAGCCAACTCCCTAATTTCAAAAGGGAGAAAAAAAAATACACATCTCTTCTTCTTCCAGTCATGGTCATTCTGAGAGAACTCAGATTATGCTGCAAAGAAGTATTGTGTTAATCGGAGATGTGAAATTTTGTAAGCTTAGTGTGACACAGAATTCTAACTGTAACGAAATGGAATAGATACTGTATTGCTGCATTGCCAATAAGTTGACTGGTTCAGAATTATTTACCATTTCCAAAGCCCATTGTCCCTGAGAAATAAGCATCTTGTCCCTTTCTTCTGTTGCAGAAGTTAAACAGATCAAATAACTTATCTCTGTGGCAGAGGTCAAACTAGAAAATATGAATACTGTTGCCTTGCAGTGAATATTGAATAGGTGTTGGCATTGAACAACTGAGCACATCCACGATGTTCCATTTGTCAGGAGGCTGCTTTCTTCCTGATTTGCTACCCAATTTTTCTCTGATGGCAAAACAGTAAAGTGTTCAGAACATGCTAGCTGCCTTTTCATATGACAGATTAGGTAAAAATGGGGTAGAAACTCCATCACTATCTTAGCAAGCGTGTGGAAGAGGCCATTGTGTTAAGCCACACTATGATTTATACGAGCATAGAATGTGATATAAACACATTGATCCTATAGTATTAACTCCCCTTTTTCAGTAATTCAACCTGGAGCTTTAAGGTTAAGCATCTTATGTGAACACAGCAGTGGTGGGTTCCTACCGGTGCGGTCCACTCTGTCGTTCCGGTAGCGGCCAGGAGATGACGCTGTTTGCACGCGACCGCTCCGGTGCCAAATTTTTGGGCTTTTTTGCTTCTGCGAATGCGCGGAAGCAAAATCTCGCCAACATCTTGCAAGGGGACGCGCGCATACTCACACAATTTCAACAAGATTTTGCTTTCATGCATGCGCAGAAGCAAAATCTCGACGAAATCGCGCACGCACACGCGTCCCCTTGCAAGATTTCGGTGAGATTTTGCCTCCACGCATGTGCAGAAGCAAAATTTCGCAAATGTGGCGATGCGCGCGCAGCACTCCGGTAGCGACGTAAGAGAACAACCCGCCCCTGCAACACAGCCTGTATATTTCTAAGATTAGTTATTGATTAAAAGACAAAGAGTGGATTTTGTGCTAAGCTGAAATTTTTAAGTAGAGTTTGTTGAATGAGCCATAGTGGTCATACATAATAATAGAACATAATGGCTGGGCTCACACATCCTGCTAAGTCAAAAAACAAACTACAGGTAGTCCTCAATTTACAACCACAATTGAGCCCAAAATTTATGTTGCCAAGTGAGGAATTTGTTAAGTGAGTTTTTGCCCCATTTCATGACTTTTGCCACGTTTGTAAAATGAATCACTGCAGTTGTTAAATTAGTAACCCGGTTGTGAAGTGAATCTGGTTTCCTCATTGACTTCATTTGTCAGAAGGTCGTCGCAAAAGGTGATCACATGACCCAGGGACACTGCATCCGTCATAAATGTGAATCAGTGGTCAAGCATCCGAATGTAAATCATGTGACCAGGAGGATGCCGCATCGCTCGTAAGTCTGAAAAATGGTCATGTCATTTTTTTCAGTGCCGTTGTCACTTTGAATGGTCACTAAGCAAACTGTTGAGCGCCACCTGTGCAGCAAGCACACCAAACTACGTCTTAGTATAAAATTAGCCTCTGGATACATCGACAATAAAAGCCTGCTTTGTCAAGGCCATGATATTCCCAATGGCAATACATGGCTGTGAAGCACAACCATCAGAAAAGACGAGGGAAGAAAATTTGATGCCCTTGATTTATTGTGCTGGAAACAATGATTGAGAACACCTAGAATTGTGGGAAGAACAAGCAAGTAGTTAATGGGTGGAATAAAATAAAATAAAACTAATTGCTGGAGGGACCAATATGAAACTAAAGTGTTGGAGAAGGATAAGGTTAGAGTGCAGCAAGATGCTGTGTTGTTGTTGTGGGAGATTATTGTTCAGGCACCATGAGTTTTTATTGGGGTTGTTGCATGGGAAGGTTGCTCTTTTTGTAGTCTTGTGAACTGCCCTGGGTTGTGATTTCAATATGGGTGGCTGTATATGTCAAATAAATAAATCTTAGATACTTTAGATTAGAGGTCTTCAAACTTGGCAACTTTAAGACTTGTGGACTTCAATTCCCAGAATTCTCCAGCCAGCTATGCATCAACAATAAAAGCTATGCTGGCTGGAGAATTCTGGGAGTTGAAGTCCACAAGTCTTAAAGTTGCCAAGTTTGGGGGACCCCTGCTTTAGATAGACGATCCTTGGAAGACACTAATGCTTGGAAAAATAGAAGAAACTCAGGAGGAGAAGGCTGACAGAAGAAAAGATGGCTATATACTATGATAGATGAGACAAGCACAATCCTACAAGACCTCAGAGAAGTTACTCAGAAAGCCTTTGTGTCACAAAGAATCAAAAGCAACTGAACAACTGAGCTGCAACAATTCACATGTTCACTGGAGCATAACCAGCAGGACATGATTCTCTCAGTCCTCACAGACAAAAAGCACCGGCAAGTAAGTGATGTTCTACAGCAGGGCTGTCAAACTTGCGGCCCTCGGGCCGGATGAATCACGTGCTGGCCACGCCCACGCCCGGTTTAGCGAAGGGAAAAAAGTCACGATATGTCACATGACACCGCGAGTTTGAGACCCGTGTTCTGCCGCAAATTTAGGGAAACAGTAAATCTAACTTTTCTCAGGAAAGCTTTGTAGCCCAATCACATAAAGTAATTTATATGAGCATAAGCTCATCGACTGAATTCAGGGAATCCAAACATTTCAGGATGGGCTACGATTTCCCTATGCAAGCATTTGGCTAGACGGAGAAACATTTGTACAACTATAACATAGATATGAAAAGCAATCACTGAGATCAACTACCTATTGTTTTATAAACCAGGGGAAAATTTACATATTTGTTAAAAACTAGATTATTGAACGGAAAAAAACTTTTATTTTTTGTGATATCAAACATCTGTCACAAATTTCCCAAGTATAGTATTAGAAATCCAAACATTTCTAATTATAAGTCTCTAGTTCCCAAAATACAATGGTAGACTGAATCTGTATTATATATACATGGTAAAAAAAGTAACAGAATATAGGATAAAATGGATTTAGGTATCTATCTAAAAAAACAGAAACCCCTAAAGTAGAGATCCATGGTTTTTAAAATGTAACTATGCTAACAATTGAGGACGTCAGGAATTAAGTCCTCATTGAGGCAATACTGTAGATTTATTAGTCTAATTAAATATTTAAAAATACTTGTACACTTTTAAGAGTTCCAAACATTCTTCTGGGTTTAAACCCATTCTGCATGAATAGCTCTCCGAAGTTTTTTAAATCATCAATTAACTTTGTAAAAAATTGCCTTAATATTGATTTTGGAACATTCATGTTGCATATTTTAGATTTTACAGTTATGGTCAATATTTCAAAATAATTTCAGATACTGTATTTTACCACTTTACTTCAAGGGCAGATAAGATTTTATTGCTGAAGCAGAAAGAAATCTGCACAACGGAGTGCTTTATTGTGTAATCATCAAACTTCACTCCAAAGATGTTAAGCAACTTTTCTTTTTTCTTTTCTCCTACAACAAAAGTCATTAAATAGTACTATAATATTTTGTGGCTCCTTTTGATACAGTATTGTCTTTACTTAGTCATTAGCTTTTGTTATACTCTTTGTTGGTAAGAGTTGCCACCTAGAGGAGAAAAATAACAATGAAGAAGTAAACGGAATCATTAACCTGACACCAACTACTACTGTATGTGGGGAAAATAAATCTGGTTATATGTAGCAAGTTTAATAAGGCAACATATATTATTGTGGTAAAATCTGGAAATCTTTTATGGACTTTTCGTTAAAAGAAAAAAAGAGAGATGATTTATGGATTATGGATGATGATTGAAACACACTATGAATCTTTAATTACATTTATGCCCAGAATGATCTCTTTAAAATTATTTTTTAGGTTTATTTACCACTTGTTTTGTCCAGAATATTTTTTTTATACTGATGAAAAAAGCAAGCATTTGAATTTATTTCAGGAAAGGAAGCCCCCCCCCTTTTTTTTTTTTGCTTCCCTGTGGCACATAGCACATAGCATGCTGGTTCTCTTGTTTCATGTCTCCTTTGAAAAAACTGAACACAGATAGATTTTCAACTACTGATTTCCTCTGAGTTATTTTCACTTCATGGGAAAATGAAATGAGTACAGATAAGCTTTTTTTTAAAGGAAATGTTCCTCTTTTTATTCAATGAATACAATTATGGCAGAAACTAAAACAACAGATTAGAAAAATTATCTACAACAGAACAAAAGGGAGAGAAGAAAAATGCTTGTATTATTAATCCTCCTCTTTTGATATAATTATCCCATCAGCTTCCAGGCACTAGCACAAAACTTCAACTGTATAATTTGAGTGGCCTTGGGAGATGATGTCCAATTGGGTATCATCAGCCAACTGATACACTACAAGCAAAAGCAACAAATGTCCTCTCTCAATAATTTCATGTGAACGTTAAAAGGCAGAATGAAAAATTTATTTAGGGAAGACTATTAACACTGGAGCAGTGTCCCCAATCCTCAACACCTCCACACAATCCAGAAGGATGCCATGGTCAGTGATATCAAAGGATATGAGGACTAAGCAGGCTACACTCCTCCATCTAGGTTCTGGAAAAGGTTATCAGGCAACATGAACTACACAATTTCCATCCAGTGTCCAGGCCTGATCCCAACTGATAAGGGTCCAAGTAATGCTCTTTGTTTAGGATACTCTGAAGTTGCCTCCCAGCAACCTTCACTTTTTAGGGAATGTTGGAGACTGGTTGTCTAATATGATTGGATCAAGAAAGAGGGCACAACCTCTTTCAAGCCTGCAGGAAATAGTTATCTATTTCCTGGATCCAGCTGACTATATCATTCTCCAATCTTTCCCACAGACCTCCTAGAGTGTCAAGACTTTGGCAAATCTGCATGACTTTACCAGCAGAATATGTGTAAAACAATCATAGATACCAAACTATATATCTAAGTTGTGTCTCCCTACTTTGAAGAGTTTGCCACTCTAAAGAAGGCTGTTGACTGGCAACCCATCCATATAATAAAGGAGGAAAAGTAGAGACATTTCACCTCCCTTACTATCATTACTCCCTTAATGCTCAAACCTGAGTTTGTACCCATGACTCTTCATTTCTTCTCTTCATCCACTGGGACTCTGGGTATTGCTTCCGCCGCTTCATCTCCCAAAGACTGTCAGTAAACCAAAAAGCTAACTCTGACCAGCAAACAAAGGCATCTAGGGAGCAACTGTCCTAAGAACCAGGGGCTATGTAGGCAATCGATGGAACTGCCCACTAGATTGCTGGGAAATTTCACACGTGCCTGCTGAAATCATTACATTTATAAGATGTCCATAAATTGTCCGGGGTGGGCTATGCTAATAACCTGTGAAGGTGATGGGTGACAGCTCATCTTCCTTAGACCAGGAATTGACTCAGAACTACCTTCTTTAGGGTCCACATGTTAACAACATATCAGTATGTACATTCATAGCCCAGTTTACCTTAATACCCTCACACAAATTCCATTTAAACACCCACAAGCCAGATGTTTAAAAAGCCAAGTCCAAAATCCTGTTAAGGCACAGCCATAGATCACAGCTTATATATCATACAGCTGGATTCATGCAGCACACTGAATATACCACAGAACATGGTCTGATGTACCCCAGCTGGTGTACATTCGAGTGTGCTCTCTCTCTCTCTCTCTCTCTCTCTCACACACACACACACACACACACACACACACACACACACACACATATATATCTTCAGATCAATTTCACATCACACCGGGGCGCTGAAAGAACAAAGCCATGTGTTCTCCCCTGCTCCTCACGACCAAGGCTATACACACATACACACGCCTCTTTATGGTTGGAGGACCTTCCTGGGCTAGAAGAGGAAAAACGCTCCTCTGTTGTTCTATCCATACTCTCCACATCGGGAAGACGGCTCCACAGGGCCTCTCCGTTCTCACGCGAACATCTCTATGGTTAGAGTCCCACAGGAAACAGGAAGCGCCGCGGGCCCTTCAATGATGTCAATCGGCTGAGGCGTTGAGGCCCGGCGGGTGTCATCGAGAAGATCGCTAAGCTGAGGGACAGAGTTGCGGTCTCTACCGAAGCCACTGCAGCAGCAGCAGCAGCCGCCATGGCTACCATTCTGGACGAGTACGTGGCCTCGCTTTCCCACTCCACCTCCTCGCAGCAGAATCGTGTGAACCTGGGCATCCCGCACACGGGTAGGAGAGGAGAAAGGGGAGGGCTCTGGCCGTATTTATACCCCCCCCCCCTTTTTTTTTTGCTGGTGGGCTTACGGGCTTCTCCGCGAAATGGGTTCCGTGTTATCTTGGTGTGCAGCCGCGGTTGTCTCAGTCGAATTGTGTACTCTGTCGGGCCTTTCCTGACACACCCACTCTCAGCGTTTCAGAAAGGGACGCATTTCACTAAAGAGGTAGACGCAGTTCGTTTGACGTGCTTTTAAGGTTGGTTTCTTCCGCTATTATTTTATTATTATTATTATTATTATTATTTAAAGGGGATCATGAAGCTTCGGGCGGCATTTTTACACTTATTTCGGAATTAGCTCTGTTGAGCTGCTGCTGAGCGTCAGGACGTGCTTCGAATTGCTCTGCAGACTGGAAATTACGCAAAACGTGATGAAAGGTTTTACAAGATGCTGGCTTAAATCAGCTCGTCCTGATAAAAGTTGACTGCAGGCAGGCTTAATTGCATCCCCAAATAATTATCCACTCACTTAGATTAAAAATTTGGAAGATACTATCTAATGTTTAAGTCTATGGTTACTCTACTTAGGATCTAAAGACTCGTGAATGTATCTGCTTCTGGCTTTAATGGATTCTATCCAACACTGGTGGTTTCCTGATACAGTGAAAGTCAATTAACCGAGGGATAGAATCAAGATCACGTGAAGTGTTAATACCACTTTAAGGCCATACTTTAAGGCCACACTTGGAATACTACATTCAGTTTTGGTCACCAAAATGTAAAAAGGATGTTGAGAAGAGCAACCAAGATGATTAGGGGACTGGAGGCTAAAACATATGAAGAACGGTTGCAGGAACTGGGTATGTCTAGTTTAATGAAAAGAAGGACTAGGGGAGACATGATAGCAGTGTTCCGATATCTTAGGGGTTGCCACAAAGAAGAGGGAGTCAAACTATTCTCCAAAGCACCTGAGGGTAGAACAAGAAGCAATGGGTGGAAACTAAACAAGGAGAGAAGCAACTTAGAACTAAGGAGAAATTTCCTGACAGTTAGAATAATCAGTGGAACAGCTTGCCTCCAGAAGTTGTGAATGCTCCAACACTGGAAGTTTTAAAGAAGATGTTGGATAACCATTTGTCTGAAGTGGTGTAAGATTTCCTGCCTAAGCAGGGGGTTGGACTAGAAGACCTCCAAGGTCCCTTCCAACTCTGTTGTTGTTGTTGTTATTATTATTTGATAAACCTAAAACACAGTATTTAACCACTAAGTATTTAACCAGGAATTTAAGTAGAAATCACTTATTTCTTTTATTTTTAAGATTTGTTTGCTGCCCATCTCTCCGCAAGGCTTATGCATTTATTTTCACAAAAACAACAAACTTATTAAAGCCCTTAAGTAAGAAGTACATTTGCTTTCAATTCCGCTAGGTAGCATTAGTGAAAAACTAACCAATACCCAAACAAAAAAGACTGCAGCGTATAACTTGAACATTTCATGGGACCAAGAATTCAGTATTTTAGCTGATGCAACACCATTAAGTGGACTTAATGGTGTTGCATATTCCAAATCACTAGCCAGGGCCAAGTTAATGCAGAAATGTGACACAGGGAGGAAAAAGTTAATAAAACCACAAGTAGGGTTGCTCAATAACTGTTTTGTTAATATGATTCATCTTGGTAGAAAAGATTATTTTTCTTTGGGATGTATTTGTTAAAATATTGCTCCTATAGTTTAGAATTAATTAAGAATTGGAATTAATTTCTACAATCTTTAAAAAAATGTTATGGCTAAGCAATAATAAAGGAAAAAAATGCCCACAGTTGTTTGGATTGTGAACCTTTACATATTTTTGGCTGCCTGCTATCTGCTGGCTTCTTTAGTTGTGCACAATGGCATTATATATACATTATATTTCTTGAGTGCTTGCTTTCAATGGGAGTGCCTTTGTTGCATCCATTCCATTTACTCTTTACTTTCAAAGAAGCTTGCCTCTGATAAGCAATAAAGGGTAAAAATTATGCTGTATGGCATATTCCTTTCTTAATTAAAAACTTGAGAGAGAGAGAGAGAAACTTCAGAGAGGAAAAATTTGCACATTTTCTTTGCGTTGCTGTACAAAATTATTTTTTCAATTAACTTATTTTTAGATATTTGGTATATTAACATTACTTTGTTAACGCTTTGGCATGAGCAACATTTGTTATAATCTGTATTCTTGATTCTCTGTTTTTTTTCTTGTTAATTTTAGGATATATATATAAATTCTCTATATACCGGTATATAGTTTACAATCAAATCAGAAGTAAACTTTTTGGTCAAAAAATTAAGTGCCAGAAGACAGAGCTTGTTTTTGGTTGTGAATGGACTAAATGGTTGTGCATGTTATTTTAATGTCCCTGTAGCCTAGTGTTACTTTCTCCTGAGCAAACAGTTTAAGCAGTGTGGGGGGCAATAGGATCTCAGCTTTGATCTTTAAATGACCCATGACAAGATTGGTACAACTCCTTCCTGGTACAACTCCTTCCTATTTCCCACTCAGATGAGTTTCTCATCCTTTTCCTTCCTCAGCTTAGAACAGTATATGTTTGCTTATTTTTTTAAGGAAAAAAAATTATACCCTTGCCCTTTACCATTTTCTCATAGTGGTCTGCAGTGCAACATCTGGAGAATAACAGCTGGCACTAAAATGTAGTTGAAAGCACTCAAAGAGATCCTGAGGCAGATGTACAAGGCCAATGAATTCCATAGTCTGGCTCCTGTTTTGAAAAATGTCCATTCTGTTTCTAGGTCCTATTCAGGTCATTTCAGTAGTAGAGGCTTCTTTTGCTTCCTGTAGTATGTGGAATAATAGTCCTTCTGAAGCTATTAGGTAGTTTTAAAGGAGTGTAAATAGAGGCAGAGAATTTACAACCATTCATTTAGTGACCATTTGAAGATACAACAGCACTGAAAACGTGACAGGACCATTTTTCACACTTGAAATCATTGCAGCATCTCCATGGTCACGTGATCAAAATTCGGATGCTTGGCAGCTGCATGTATTTATGATGGTTGCAGTGTCCCACGGTCATGTGACTACCTTTTGCAAAGCAAAGTCAACGGGGAAGCCAGGTTCACTTAAAAACCGTGTTACTAACTTAACTGCATTGATTCACTTAACAAATGTGGCAAGAAAGGTCATATAATAGGACAAAATTCACTTAACAACAGTCTTGTTTAGCAATGTAATGTTTAATTAATTAATTAATTAATTAATAGTAATGCTCCGTCTTACACATTGGCAAAAAAAATCAGAACATAAAATACAAGCTGGATGGACATGACCTTGTAGACGACCCTCACTCTGTTAAAGACTTTGGAGTACTCATCTCTAATGATCTAAGTGCCAGAGCCCACTATAACAACATTGGCAAAAAAGCATTAAGAGTTGTTAACCTAATCTTGCGTAGCTTCTTCTTTGGTAATATTGTACTTTTAACTGGAGCATACAAAACATTTGCTAGACCAATTCTCAAATACAGCTCATCTGTCTGGAACCCGCACTACATATCGGACATTAATACAATTGAGAATGTCCAGAGATATTTCACGAGAAGAGTCCTCCACTCCTCTGTTCGCAACAGAATACCCTATGCCACCAGACTTGAAATTTTGGGCTTAGACAATTTAGAACTACGCCGCCTTAGGTCTGACCTAGGTGTAGCATATAAAATTATCTGCTACAATGTCCTACCCGTCAATGACTACTTCAGCTTCAACCGCAACAATACACAAGCACACAATAGATACAAACTTAAGGTAAACCACTCCAAACTTGATTGCAGAAAATATGACTTCAGCAACAGAGTGGTCAATGTCTGGAATATACTACCTGACTCTGTGGTTTCTTCCCCAAATCCCCAAAATTTTAACCTTAGACTGTCTACTGTTGACCTCACCCCATTCCTAAGAGGTCTGTAAGGGGCGTGCATAAGCCCACCAACGTGCCTACCGTCCCTGTCCTAATGTTCCCATGTACTCATGTATTCATGTTTATACTTTTACTGTAATCTCATATATGCTTGACAAAAATAATAAATAAAAAAATAAAAAAATAAAAATGGAAATTTTGGGCTCAGTTGTGGTCATAAATCATATGACAGTTGAAAAAAAGAAGAGCCAACAATGTAAGGCTTATGATATTTTACAGCTACACAGTTTCTTCTAATTCTTTAGTATTTGTTTCACCCCTTTAACAAACAAATATAATCAATGGGAAGTTGAAACTGTTCTATTTAAGGCAGTGTGCCCTTCTTCACATTAAAGAGTTATTATTGAGGGCAGCCACTAGGTTGCTATATGATATGCCAGGAGGACCATTCTTAAGGAACTTCTCAAAAAAGAAGTGGCATGAGACCAATTGCTTGGAAAAATAAAACAGTTTGCAAATGCTGAAACAGGGATTTCTTTCTGGTAAAATGAAAAACAAATTTATAGTACACAACTTTAATTGTAAAAAAAAAGACAGCTGTGGTTTTTCTTGTTCTTCTGAATAAATATTACCAGTAAAATTTTCCCAGGCTCACAATTCTGTATAAAAGTCCCTTTCCGGTCCCAGTGAAACTGCTATTATTTTACCCACAAGTGGTTGTCCCTTTCTTATTATTTACCCTGTGGTACATTGGGCATATCCTTTTAGCAAACATTATTTAAAGGGTTTCCTTGTACTTTGTATATTTGTAAGAAACGTAAACCTAGAAAAGAGGGCATATGTAAAGCCATATGTGGTCTCAAAGCTCTGATGCTATCTGTTTGTACTTGACCACACATTCTGTTTTGTTTCATAAGTATTATGTTATATTCCAGTTTGCTTGAATGCAGTGAGTTTCTCTCTGATCTTGAAAAGAGATATATTTGCTTTGGCAAAATTTTGGAAAAAGACTAGACTTAAACCTACTTAAATTTCTCAAACTTTATAATACGGGTAGCCCTAGACCAGCGGTTCTCAATCTGGGGGTCGCGACCCCTTTGGGGGTCGAACGACCCTTTCACAGGGGTTGGGAGACTTTGCCCGGACGCTGCCATTTGGGTTCTTTTACCCTCTGTGCATGCGCAGAATGCTTTGCGCATGCGCAGAAGAACCCAAATGGCGGGGGTCACGGCGGCGGGCGCAACAGCGGGGTGGGTTGCGGCGGGGGCACGGGCAAGGTCGCGGCATTAGGAAGGTTGAGAACTACTGCCCTAGACCTACAACATGTCATTAAGTGACTGTTCAAAGTTACAATAGCACTGAAAAAAGTGACTTATGACCATTTTCCACACTTAGGACCGTTGCAGCATCCCCATGGTCACATGATCAAAATCCAGACTCGTTTATGACAGTTGAAGTGTCTTGGGGTCATGTGATCACCTTTTGTGGCCTTCTAACAAGCGAAGTCAATAGGGAAGCCAGATTCACTTAACAACTGGATTACTAACTTAACAACTGCAGTGATTCACTTAACAAATGTGGCAAGAAAGATGATAAAATGGCACAAAATTCACTTAACAAATGTCCCACTTAGGAACAGAAATGTTGGGCTCAATTGTGGTCGTAAGTCAAGGACTACCTGTACACGTTCCTTCTGCTTAATAAAATCTCCTCAATGGTACCCTGTACTAGGAAAGTGCAATATCAGCTTATGGGTTGTGTGCCATGTCTTGTCAAAAGTGATTGTAAAAGTATAAGTGGGGCCAGGATCAACTTTTGGAGCTATCTGGGGTTGTCACAAGGTGAATGTCTTAACATTATGTCTTAAGATTTAAGACATCTATTTTTTTCCTCACTCCATTCCCTATTATTTCAAAATTGAGGGGAAAAAATGGATCAGAATCAATCAGATAATAAAAGCAATAGCAACTAATTGGCATAAATGAAGGTTTCATTTTCTAAGACTGGAATGAGGGAGGGGAAATCTTGTAAAATCTTGGGTTGTATTGCTGTTTGATTTTATTTTTTTAAGAACTATTTATTTCTTTCCTGCTTTTAAGGTTATGTAAATGCTCGCCTGGAAAAAGAAACACCAATTTTTAACAAACAGAGAATTGACTTCACACCTCCCAAGCAGATTAATAGTATGATTGTCTCATCTAACCAACTGTGTATGAGTCTTGGAAAAGACATAGTATTTAGGTAAGCACTACTTAGAATTTCTTTACATATTTAGAAACCATCTCTCAAAAGAAATTAGAATAGAATTGTCTCTGATTTATTAAACATAAAAAAATGAAAGCATTAAAAGGGTGGGGAAATCAAAGTTTGAATCGGACTGTGATAATTGCAAGATTAGAGCCAGTTGTATCTTTGCATAATATTTGTTTTGTAAGAATATCCTTTCTTTGATTATCACATCATGAATACGATATATTTAAGGAGAGCTTTCCTTGCAGATCTTAAAAATAAGGCAGGCTGATATAGCTAGAGAAGCATTCTTTCAGATTTTGAATCTAAAGTCACTTGGGACTTTAAAAATAGCCATGGAGACTTTGAATTAGTTTGGAAAAAGTTGGAAACCAATGCAGAGTTTGTGCCATCAGTCTTAATATCATTCCATTTCGCTGCACCCATTGACATTATAGCAGATCCATTTTGCTATCCGCCCTCCCTCCCTCCCTCCCCGTGTTGACTCTTGGTGATTGGAGAAGTCCCTGCAGTTTTGTGCATAGTCAGTCATAATATACTAGTTTATTTGAGCTCATTTGGAAGATTATCAAAAGTCTCTCTGCTGCATTAATGACAAGAGTACTGTACATTCAGGTATATCTTCAAGTTTCATTCTTAAATAGAAATATATGCTGGCCCAGGACAGTGCTTTATGCATCTCTGCCCTCCATGTATATACTAAAATGGCTGATATTTTTGTTCATTTCTTGTACCTTGCTGTTGCAAAATGTAGCTTGCATCCCACCCACATTTGAAAAAAAAAATTGACTGTAATCTGGGAGTTAAAATATTAGAATCTATAGCTGATATTTTCAGCAAAAGACCCCCCCCCAAAAAAAACCAAATCAACTTGCATCCCAATAACAATGGATATATCCTCTCTGCCTCTTAGACCCTGAAAAGCTTCTGCCAGTCAGAGTGGATTATCCTGGGCTAGATTTAAAAAAAATTGATTTGCATTATGGTAATTTCAAATGTGAGAGACAACAGGAAGTTTTTTCCTGGTTTTATGGAAATGTTGAGATTGTCAGTTTTCATGACTGATTTCTGAGTTCTTCATGTTTTGAATAAATTTGTTTTTTTTAATATCTTGTATTTTATTATTTTACATTTGGGCTACTACATACTAAATTACGCTAAAAAGAAAATGGATAGATTGCCATTCTCTGCATCTGGGGAATGCTGTAATTTTCTTGCTTATTGTGTAAACCAGGCCATCACATTTGACCATGACATTACTTATTTGAGCATAACATGTTATGCAAACACAGCAGTTGTGTTAATCTGTGTTTAAGGTTAAGCTTATTGCTGGAAAGAAAAAACCGGCCACTGGTTACCCATAGTGAAAAAACTAACTGCATGTACAAAAGTAAATACATATTTTTAATAATAACTTGCCCTCAGACCATACTTTAATAGTCATCAAAATTACAAGAAAGTGGACCCAATCACTCCTCCCCGGGGAAAGCATTTCCTAGCAAGGAGCTACATGAGTACCAGATGGTGAATCTCTGGTAATGGGGGCACTTTCCAAAGGGCCTCCCTGGCTCATTCAGATAACTAGGAAGATTCATAGCAAGACCTATCCCTCAGATAGTCAGGTTCTGTGCAGTTTATTATTGCTTATTAACAGTATTTGTGCCTCAATAAAATCATAGAGCCTTGATTGTGGCAGTTCTTAATCTCATGATCTTTGTAGAAATGAGTGTAGATTTACAAAAAGCAAAAATCTATTTTGAAAAAAAATTGCATGAAACTGTCTTCATAAACTGTTTTATGACAGTGTTTCTATCTCTTTTCTTCCAATCTTTCAAGAGTTTGCTTTGCTCCCTTTTTATGTAGACTTGACGTTGCCAAGGCTGATGAGCCCAATCAGGTTGAACTTGGACGAAAAGATGAAGCCAGTGTTTATAAGCTTTTCTTGGACCACACAGGTAAGAGGATAATAGGGATTGCAGAAGGCTATTTGATATTTTTGGTAAATAGTATAAATATTGTGTTCTGACTATTTGTGTTTTATTTCAGTATATTTTCTCTCAGAAAATCTACTGTTTTGTTTTCCTTATGGCTTTTTATAGATATCAAGCTATTGAAAACTGAATGCTGACTAGCATAGACGAGCCTTTAAAACTATCCAACAGGACTCTGAAAAATATAATCCTGAGTATTTTTGAATATTTGGGGGCTGTGAAATCTAAATTCATAGCCTTCCTCAAACATCCAAGCTTCATGTTTGGTCCTTCCTGTAATTCTAGATTAATTCCTTTTTATCCTCTTTCTCTACAGGTTCCCATCTTATCATTGCCCTGAATAGCAGTGAGTGTCTCTACTTGAACAGAAGTACTCAAAAGATACGGCTTCTTTCTCGTTGGAAAGGTCATTTGATTGAAAGTGTGGGTTGGAATAAAATTTTTGGTACAGAGATAAACACTGGCCCCATTTTGGTTGGAACATCACAAGGCCAAATATATGAGGCTGAGATTTCTGTCACTGAAGGCAGTCTTTTTAGTACTAATCCTGATCAATATTTCCGCCTGATTTATACCTTGGAGGAGGAAGCTGGTCCTGCCCCAGTCTGTTGCCTTGAAATAGAACGAGGAGTTGATGGGAAATGGTTTATTATTGCCACCACTCATAAGAGGCTTTTCCAGTTTGTTGGCAAGATTCCGGAAGGGTCAGAGCCTCAAGCCTTTGGCACCATATTTAGCATGCCTGAAAATCATTTGCCTGGATTTCGAGAGTTTCCGGCTAGTCTTGGCTACAGTGAAATTGCATTCTACACTCCCAAGCTTCGTTCTTCGCCCAGCGCTTTTGCTTGGATGATGGGAAATGGGGTCTTGTATGGCTCTCTGGATTACGGACGTCCTGATTCTGTTCTGAGTGATGAGCAAGTATGGGAATACCCTTCTGATGTAGACACACTGGCTAATAAACCCATCTCCATAGTGCTCACTCAGTTTCATTTTCTGCTGCTTTTTCCTGATAGAGTGAATGCTGTATGCACTTTGAATGGGCAAGTTGTCTTCCAGGATGTATTCCTAGAAAAGTTTGGCTCACTAAAGCGTATGATCAAAGATCCTGCATTTGGACAAATCTGGATTCACACCGAGAAAGTTGTGTTTCGGTATAACGTTCAGCGAGAATCCCGTGATGTATGGAAGATGTACATGAATATCAACAAGTTTGATTTGGCTAAAGAGTACTGTAAAGACCGCCCCGAGTGCCTGGATATCGTGCTGGCAAAAGAAGCAGAATACTGTTTCCAAAACAAGAGATATCTGGATAGTGCAAAGTGTTATGCACTGACCCAAAATTACTTTGAGGAGATTGCTCTTAAGTTTATTGAAGCTAAACAGGAAGAGGCACTGATGGAATTTTTGATAAAGAAACTGGCTAGCTTGAAGCAGTCTGAAACAACACAAATAACTCTGCTGACCACTTGGTTAACTGAACTATATTTAAATCGCTTGGGAGTGCTGGAAGGGGATGGGTCAAAGCAAGACCTCTATGATCAGACCAAGGAGAAGTTCCGGAGTTTCTTGAGTAGCCACAAAATCAAAGACTCCCTTCGCAACAATCGATCAACTATTCATGAGCTATTGGCAAGTCACGGGGACACAGACCACATGGTATACTTTGCTGTCATAATGAATGATTATGAGCGAGTGATAGCCCATTACTGTCAACATGAAAATTATAACGAAGCATTAAAAGTCCTCTCCAGAATCAAGAATGAGGAACTCTTTTACAAGTTCTCTCCAATTTTGATCCAGCATATGCCCAAGAAAGTGGTAGATGCTTGGATTGAAATGGGCAAGGACTTGGATGCCAAGAGGCTAATTCCTGCTCTTGTCACCTACAGTCAGAGTGGGAGTACCCAGCAGATCAATGAAGCCATTCGATACATGGAATTCTGTGTGAATGAGCTAGAAGAAACTCAGGAGGCCATTCACAATTACTTGTTGTCACTCTATGCTTTGTGTCGGCCTGACTCATTACTGTCCTACTTGGAACATGCTGGAACCTTCGCTGACAGTATCCATTATGACCTGAAGTACGCACTTAGGCTTTGTGCAGAACACAGCCACCACCGAGCTTGTGTTCATGTTTATAAAGTTATGGAGATGTATGAAGAAGCTGTTGATCTAGCTTTGCAGGTAAATATGCTTCTGTATAAATAACAGGTTGCCTCAATTTTTCTCCTTGAAATGTCAGGATCTCTTAAATAATCATCTAAAAAGCTGAAACGGTAGGCAGGATCAATTGTTGACTGAAGACCAAGAATGAATTAGGAGACTACTGTTACATTTATTGGTTAGAAAATAAACACTATTAGAGAGGTGGAGCTCTTGCCTCACAATCAGGAGGTTGTGAGTTCGATCCTAGGTAGAGGCAGATATAGGATCTCCTGCTTGGGCAGTGGGTTGGACTAGATGACCTTCCAACTCTGTTAATCTGTTAAGAACAGATTCTCTAATATGAAAATTACCTTGCTGTATTAGATGAAGGCCTGTTTACAGATAGTTGTCGACCGACAACCACAATTGAGCCTGGAATTCTGATAGTCATTGCAGTCAAGTCATGTCAACATATGCCTGGACTTGATTTTATGACTGTTTTTACAATAGTCATTAAGCAAATCACGTCCTACAGTGAATGTAGAAAGTCTACACACCCCTGTTAAAATACCAGGTTTTTAAGATATAAAAAAATTAGATCAGGATAAACCAATTTTTTAGAATATTTTCCTCTTTTAATATAAGCTATACAATTCAATTGAAAAACTGAAAACCTTTAGGGGGAAAATTTAAAAAATACAATAGTGGGGTTGCATAAGTGCACTCCCTTTAAACAAAGTACCTTTGATTTTATGACAGCATTCAGTCTTCTAAGATAGGAGCCTATAGCATAGCAACATCTTGCCTTGGGAATCTTCCTTGCAGATTTTCAATTTGATTCAGGTCTCTGGCTTGGCCATTCCAAAACTTTGATCTTCTGGTGAAGCCATTCTTGTTGATTTGGAGGTGTGCTTTATTGTCATGCTGAAAGGCACAATTCATCTTCATGACCAGCCTTTTAACAGAGGTTTTGTGCCAAAATTGACTGCTATATGGAACAGTCCATAATTCCCTTCACCTCGACTAAAGCCCCAGTTCCAGCTGAAGAAAAGCAGCCACAAAGCATAATGCTGCCATCACCACGTTTCACTGTGGGGGATATGGTGTACTTTTGGTGATGTGCAGGGTTGTTGGTTTTTTCCGCCAAACATACTTTTTTAAACTATGGCCAACCAGTTCATCCTTGGTCTCATCAGACCATAACATATTTTCACACATGCTTTTGACACACTTGATGTAGGTTTTTGCAAAATGTAGCTGGGCTTGGATATTAATTGATGGCAGGTGTGTACTATCTACCATCAGCTTGAATGTGATTGGTTAATTCTGAACACAGCCATATCCCTCCTTATATGGTGTGCATATTTGTGCAACCATATTATTGTATGTTGTTTAATTATTTTCCCCCTAAAACATTTCAGTTTGAATTATAGGGCTTATAAGTTATATTAAAGGTAGAAAAAATTCTGAAGTGATTTATCTTGATCTGATTTTTTTACACCTCAAAAACCTGGCATTTTAACAGGGGTGTGTAGACTTTCTATATCCACTGTAAATCTGAATCTAGCTCATCCAATGGCAGAAAATGGCAAAAACATCACCAAATGTGATCACATGACCGCAGGATGATGCAATCGTAAATACAGATTGGTTGCCAACTACCCGAAATGTGAACATGTGACTGTGGAAGTAGTGGGACAATTGTAAGTTTGAGGATGGGTCATAAATGACTTTTCTGAGGTCGCAGTAACTTCAGATAGTCATTAAACAACTGTTTGTAAATCAAGGACCTGTAGCCAACTTCATCTCAACAACAACTAACATTGTTCATGGGAAACTCATAAACACAGATTGAAGGCAAGTTCAGGTTAGGAATTCCCCAGCAAAAAGGGATAGGATGGGTTAAGGAGGAAAATGTTATTCTCCCACAATTTTGTTTGTTGCATATTAGAATGTCTGATCTCTAAAATGATCTGCCACTACTAAAAACAGTATCCAGTATTGGCTGAAGATAATGACATATGTCTACAAATATCTTTTCTTGTATCCCTGTGTTGTTGCTTTCAACATTATCTCCCTCACACTTTTTCAACAGTGTTTTTTATGATAGGAGATAGAAGGATAACTGTTTGCTTTTCTCTTTCCCTCCCCCTTTCTGTCCCCCCCCCCTTTAAGGTGGATGTAGATATGGCAAAATCCTGTGCAGATCTTCCTGAAGAGGACGAGGAGTTGAGAAAAAAGCTGTGGCTGAAGATTGCTCGTCATGTTGTACAAGAAGAGAAGGATGTTAAGAAGGCCATGGCTTGCCTTTCTAGTTGCAATCTGCTGAAGATTGAAGATGTGTTGCCTTTCTTCCCAGACTTCGTCACCATCGATCACTTCAAGGAGGCTATCTGCAACTCTCTGGAGGCCTATAACAAGCACATAGAAGAGCTGAAGACAGAGATGGAGGAAGCCACCCAAAGTGCTGAAAGGATCAGGGATGACATTCAGGAGATGAGAAACAAATATGGCTCTGTTGAACCACAAGAAAAGTGTGCAGCGTGTGATTTTCCACTTCTCAACCGTCCTTTTTACCTTTTTCTTTGTGGCCACATGTTTCACTATGATTGCCTTCTACAGGCAGTTTACCCAAACTTGCCTGCCTATAAGCAAGCTAAGCTGGAAGACCTTCAAAAGAAGATGCTGGCTGCAAGCCAGCCTTCCAAATCCCATCACCGCCATAAGGATACAGCAGATACTCTTGGTCAAGGAAAAGGTCAGCCAAGTCGAGAACAGACAAAAGCTGACATAGATGATATTGTGGCAGCTGAATGTGTATATTGTGGTGACATCATGATCCGATCCATTGATAAGCCTTTCATTGATCCAGAGAGATATCACGAAGAGATGCAGAGCTGGTTGTAGGATATGAGAATGAAGCATGAAAGCATGAAGCATGAAACTTGGCCGATATTCTCCCAGCATTCTAAATAGGTTTGAAAAAGCACTATATCCTGCTCTTTGTAAACTGATTGTGAAGAATAGATGGTCAGTGACAATGATTGTATTACTAAACTATTTGTCTAATATAAATTTAGAGACATTAGTACCTTAAATACCGTATGGATTTTTGTTTTGAAAAACCAAATTAAAATATTACATCTGCACTATATCCATAATTCTATGAATAATTAGACAGAGGTGAAAATGCCTAGCTGCATAAGCTTACCCTGTTTTCATGCAAAGAGCTCCCTTGGTTCTTATTAATTGATATACAAGGTCACGTCCAAATGTATTCATCTGTCAGGGGAATGGACCCTATTGGTAAATAGGAGAATTGGAGAATAATGGAAACGAGGAAGATAGCGCTTCAATGTGCAAAGGGAAGTCTACTCGTATAACATTCAATGAAATTCATAAACGATAGAAATTATGCACGGATCCCATTTCTGACAACATCCCAATTGTATATTGATATGGCAAGGAAGCTTCCCAACGTAATTTTCAGTCAAAGCACACACAAATGCTATATTTTGATGATTATCCATTTTCTGAGTTTCCTTGAAGGTTTAGTTGGGTAGCTGCAAACTGTTGTTTTCACAACCTACGGCACTATGATTGAAAGCATTCCGTGTTTTCACTTGAGATTGTCTATTGCATTGTCATTATTGTCATTGTTACTGCCATCTGCATATTTATCTGAATTTGTGGCATTTAGACAAAAAAAAAATAAAAAAATAGGATCCTGCATGCCATGAGCTGTAAACTTTGCAAGTGGTTCAAATAATTTATGATTAAACTGGAACATTTAGTTAGAAGAATGGTTGACTGTAGGTTTGGAGCCAAAAGTTGATTCCTCTCTCTTTTAAGGAGTGTGATGTACAGTGTACAAGAAATTTAGATAACAGGGAATGCAAACTAAAACAGTAGTTAAGAGGGACTTTGTATCTAAAAACCACATTTTCTGTGGGCACTGGTTTCAAATTACCATGAATAACAAGTCACATTATATTTGTATCAAAAGATTTGTCTGCTAAAAAACCTTTAATGGCTATGAATTTGTAATTAATTATGCTTTTTGTGCTTAGCTGCCTATTAAAGAGTCCTGAAATTATTGTCTAATGACTTTCTATTGTGTACTTTGTCCTTGCTTTTTCGCCATTTCTGCTGTGAGATTTCTAACAGAGTCTAGTATTGTAAATTGTGCGAATACTTGGTGTTAATGTGTCAACCAAGTGGTGGATTTCAACAACCCATGGTGAAAACTACCACATAGCATGATGTATGAACATACATGTTCTTACATATCTCACAGTCCAGCTAAGACTACCCCACCTTCTTTTTTGATTGAATATCTGGTTTCCTCAGAGAAGTTGTTTTCTGGTAAGGCATAAACTGAAAGTTTGCACTTCTACATCAGTTCTGGCTTGTAAGATTTGTAAGATAAAATTCTGTCTCTCTTAAAAATTGCTGTGTCGGGATAAAATATGAGTAGCTGTACTGTATTATTTGCAGATGAATCACTGAAGAAATCACTTATTGCTCCAATGTTAGTGTATAATACTAAGAATATAAGGTAGCTTCCTGTTGGCTCTCTGTGATCACTTCTGATAAACAATTTCTTTCCAATGTTTTATTTTGAGTTTTTAGTGTTTATTCTCTTGTATTTTTTACATGAATGCTACTTGTACAGATAATACAAATCACTAGACCATTTATTACTAAATTTGTGGTATATTAAAGTAGAATGTGATTGATATCCAAGTGAGACACCTTTGTTTAATGGCAGCCCAACACTCATGGAGCCAAATTAGGAACAAATGGGATATTTAGGAAGGCAGAAATTTTTTATGAATTGTACTTCTGATGTTTGGGACAACTAAATTCCCTGTCGTATTTGAGTCAGTGAGAATAAAGTAGTTAGTCATATCTACTATTTAAAGCAACATAAACTGTTTAATATAATTTTAAAGGATAAATTGACAATAACGTATTAAATATTATTATACAACAACCAGAAATACATAACAGATTTTATTATGTCATACATGATACAATAATTGAAATGGTTTTTGAACAAAAATAAGGTTCAAATGGCTGCTGCTCATGCATTTATCCTGGAACCCTTAACTTAGAATATAGAATAACAGTTGGAAGGGACCTTGTAGGTCTTCTAGCCCAACCCCCTGCTTAGGCAGGAAACAAACGTCTTATTTGTATTGAAAACACAGATAGTACTCATTTAGTGACTGCCTCATTTAGTAACTTTGCAGTTAGAATGGTGTTGATAACATAACTGCATGACCTTTATAATCTTAGCAGGTCTGCAAAGCAAAAGAAAGTTGAAGTAAGATCATAAGCCCAGTCACAGTTTCACATAGCAATTGCTTCACTTAATGACCAATTTGCTGGTCCCGATTGTGGTTACTAAATGAAGACTGCCTGTACCAGATTGAACAAGGAATAAAAAGAGTAAAATCAGCCTCAGCCATTAGGGGTCACTGTTTTCTTTAAGACTGTTTTCTTTAAGGCCGTTTATTCTTGATACAACACACCCCGTTTTATATGCTTCATTTGCATGCAAAATATTCACATGTGGAATCATATGAACTTAAGTCTCAGTAACGTTTCCAACAATAGGGAAGAACAAGTATGACCCTTGATAAAACAGCAATCTTTACCGACATTGACCTACAGCTTATTTCAAAATGACATTTATGTGTGACGTCTGAGGTAAAATAAGATGAACTTTCCCTCAAGCTTAGACCATGGTGATTTGGAGAGTTTGTCCATGCATACTTGGTGGCAATACTGATAAAATAAACTACTAAGTGACTGCAATGTGTATATCTTGGGAGTGTTTATGCTGGCTGCTGTTTTCAGTTCATAATGGGAAGAAGTGATCATTTAAAGCCAAAAAAACCCTCCACGGGCTATTTATGTATTCGGAAGTTTCATGATAATGTTAATTACAAGTAACTTAACACTCAGTGCTTTGTTCATTCTTTTCCTGTCCATTCAACCTGCTGCCGTTTCTCATTTCAAACACTCGAAAGATACTGTGACACCTGAGCAAAGGTGTTGGTATAGCTTATCAGCTTATATAGGATCGCCGTCCATCTTTAATTACGTTCTCTAAAAACACTGAACTCGACTGTCAATCTAAGTCTGAAGTTGGTGCCCGCCGTCGTCATAACAGGCTTACTGCTGAACACAGGACTATATAGCAGAAATTGCCACTTTAGCAGCGTATAAAAGAAAAAGGATAGCATTACACTCTCCTCATTCCACTGTTTAGTTCCAAAGTGCATATAAAATGACCTGTTTGAGCACCAGTTCTGTTTCTGACCTTGCTTTCAGTTGTGTTTCTGCCTGCCAGATGTTCTCCCCGCTTCCTCTCTGTTGCTTTGTTGGAAGCAGGCGAACCAGCCGGCCATTTCCACCTCTTTCTTTGCCCTTCCCACCCGCAGTTCTGATGCTTCCCTCCTGATCCATTTGCTGCCTTGGTAAAGAAATGCTACCCCTATTGAATTCCACTAGGACATCAATTTTTAATATGGGAAGAGCAGGTGGGGGCAGTGAGTGAAACTCTCAAATTGAACTTAGGAAGCCACGAAGAAAAGAAGGAAATAATTCCGAATGAGGTGTGTCTGATAGTGGAGGCCTGCTGGCTTCTTTGTGGCTGCATTGTTTTTCAATAATACAGAGGTGAATCGAGGGCTTTATGCACTGACGCACCAAGAATTGTGTGTTTTCAGCCTGCAGGTGCCCTTTATTGATTGTCATGAAAATTAGAGCTGAGCAGGAAGACAGTTTTATTCCTTCCTAAGCTGGCTCCCAGATACCTTTGGTTTTCATCTGGCAATCGTTTTGTACAAGTTACAATGGAATATCTGTCTGCTGACTGATCTCTTTGAAATGGGAAGTTATCAACATGGGAAAAATAAAAACAAAACCTTAATTCTTGACTTCTAAAGTAGCTTGCTTCTCTTCCAAAAAGTACAGAGTAACTTGTCGTGAGAACATCAAATTGTGTTTTCATAAATTAATATCAGAACTTCCAAACTGACCATCACTCATAATTGTCCTAATTCATGCACATGATTTTGATTATCCTAATACAGCTGCTTTTCAAAGTTTGAATATGGTACCTTTTAGATTAGATTAGAACTCTTCCCCCCTCCCCCAACCAGCTATCTGGGAATTCTAGTTTGATGGTTGCTAGGCTCAGGCTTGGGAAAATAGATTGTTAGTATTGCATTGCAGAAAGATCTAAAACTAAGGGTATTGGTCAGTGGTGGGTTGCTGCCGGTTTGGACTGGTTTGCCCGTACTGGTGGCGAAAATTTGCACCCGCTTGCCGAACCGGCAGCGATGGATGGCTGTCCACACCCCCAAACTGCACTTCCGTCACGATGCGAACCGGTAAGGAAGGTAAATGGAACCCACCCCTGGTATTGGTGTGACCAAGGCCAACATGAAAATTCAAACAAGCTGGACTGATCAATCAGTGGAGTTCTACTTAAAATAAGCATCTTTATACTTTAGCATGTTGATCAAATTGTCTTTAGTGCACAAGCTATATAGCAATAGCACTTAGACTTATATAGCGCTTCATAGTGCTTTACAGCCCTCTCTAAGCGGTTTACAGAGTTCAGCATATTGCCCCCAACAATCTGGGTCCTCATTTTACCGATCTCAGAAGGATGGAAGGCTGAGTCAACCTTGAGCCTGGTGAGATTTGAACAGCTGAACTGCTGAACTAGCAGTCACTGAAGTAGTTGCAGTGCTGCTTTTAACCACTGCGCCACCTCGGCTCCTATATATGTGAGTTTGGAAACCTGGATGAATGAATGATTTGCATGTAATTTAACATCTAGTAAGTATGTGTATGCAAGAGTTCTGCCCATTTCACTTCCACACTTTTGTGCATTCGTGTGAGATGTGACATTTGTATAATCAGAGTTAATCACATTCGTTCAGCCTAAGCACTTTCTTGGTAATAAGTACTACTCCTTAACCAAAAAAGGCTTAGGATTAAACATTAATAGACTCTGCATAATATCAACAATTTACTGTTTTTCTGTGATAACGATATTCTGGCTAATTTGAAAAGACTGGCAGTCCCCAGGTTCCTAAATTTGACTTTAACTTGAATTTTATGTGCTAAGTTGGAACTCGTATTCACAAATAGACTGCTGATAACTAAAAATGGTGGATGCCATTCTCCTTTGAGCCGATGAATCCGTGGCTTCAGCAGTTCATGAGAAGGTTTGTAGGCTCAAGAGAAGAAAACGCTCTCCACTGTTTTTAATAATAGGCAGCCCATTTGTAAACATGAGATCCATAAATTGGATGTTCTTAATCCAGGACTGCCTGTAGTGGTTTACATATGGAACAAAGTATTTAAAACTTGCTTAAAACAACAATATGAATCCATGTATAATTTTTTAAAAAAATTCAAAATATTTCATTCCATATCTGCATCCTGTCTGGCCGAAGCCATCTTTGATTGGACACTTTGGCCTGCCAGACTGTATGCTTAGAATGTATTCTTGCTGTGGGAACTTGGGAGGGGCTATTGCATGAGGGACGTAGAGATGTAGCCATAACAAATTCCTTCTAGATTCTCAAGGTCATCCGTTGTTCAGCACCTGCCCAGAAGCTGATGGGAGTAAAGGACACGTTGGCAAAAGATGACTGGTCAACGTGATGAACTTGTGGGTGTGGGGCAAGGGAATGAACTTTAAACTGGGTGGAGAAACCCTTGTAGCTTTAGATTCGGGTTTCTGACAGATGTGCCAACATGGCTCTGTTAATAAATGGGAACTTTAAGGAATACTTTGCCTCGGACTCTGATTTAGTTTGGGATGCTATTTGGAACCCTGACACATTGGCCAGGGCTAAACTACTATTTAAGAGCTTACCTACTATAGTTTTCAGATACTTTCAAAAGTGAGAAAGTACAGGTAGTTCTCCACTTACAATTGACCACAATTGAGCCCAAAATTTATGTTGCTAAGTGAGATATTTGTTAAGTGAGTTTTGTCCCATTTTACGACCTTTCTTGCCACAGTTGTTAGTCAATCATTGAAGTTATTAGGCATTGACTTTGCTTGTCAGAAGGTTACAGAAGGTGGTCGCATGTCCCTGGGACCCTGCAACCATCATAAATATGAACCAGTTGCCAAGCATCTGAATTTTGATCATGTGACCATGGAGATGCTGCAATGATCATGTGAACAATTGTTATAATTTACTTTTTTCAGTGCCATTGCAAGTTTGAACAGTCACAAAATGAACTGTTATAAGTCGAGGACTACCTGTAATTGGTCCACATCCAAAGCAATGTTTGTCACACACGTGGCAATTTTAAGATATGTGGACTTCAACTCCCAAAATTCCCTAGCCAGCATCTAAAAGTAGTTTTGTGGTCAAGTAGGTATTTAAACCTGGATCTCCTTGGTCAAAATCCAGTACTACACTATCCTGACTTATCAGCACATCTGTCAGGTGCAAGGCTGTTACGAACAGATGGCAGAAAGCATTCAAAATAATGCTTTCAGGATAATGAGGAAATCAATAATGTGAGCTGATTTGCATTCACTTCCACATAGGTTTAAGGATTTTTCTCCCCTACTTTTCTAGGCATTACTTTAGAATAGAAATAGAAATAATAGAAATAGAAATAATAGAGTAGAGTAGAGTAGAGTAGAATCTTTACTGTCACTTTAAATGTACACTAATCGGCATACATTAAAATGAAATTTCATTGCATTCAGCTCTCATAATAATGTGATACTTATTAGACATATTTCATCAAGCAGAGATCATTCAAGAAAGAAAAACTTGTTCAAACATGTCATGGTGAATTTAAAAACATCTCCGGTTACAACAATCCCTTAAGGGGTGGAGGTTGGGTAGCCGAAGCTATAGGCATCCTTGGGTTGAATAATTGGTCCAACTTTCTGCTTTTGGAGCTCTTTCTGGCTCCTGATGGGAAAGCCGCATCTATGTCTATGTTTTGAGTGATCAGCTGTTAAGTGCTCAATCTGTCTTTCTTAGGTTTAGAATGAGAAGGCATAGCATTCTATTGACAGGTATAATGAAATATCTACTGGAAACTCTCTTTTTCTTTTCTTTAGAAGTATCATTTCCTCAAAGTCCAGACATGAGCCACAGTTTTTTTTTTCCCTGTTAGATGCTGTTAAGATTATTATTTCCCACATATGTAACCACTTCCTCCTCTTGTTTCATTCAATTCAATGTTATTACAGCCCTAAGGCCAGATACAGACAACATATTGAATAAAAGAAGTTGTATATGTGTGTGTGTGTGTGTGCGCGCATGTAATGGAGTCTAAAATGATTAAAAACATACTAAAATAAATGTTCTCTTCTCCAATTTAAAGCTACTATAATGTGATGACTACTTTTTGAAAGTTTGGGGAGTCTATTTCAAGCCTTTTAGGGTACAGCATCTAACAGTTGTTATCTTAACAAAATAAACACACAAAATCTAGATGGTCACATGATCAAAATTCAGATGCTTGGCAACTGGTTCATATTTATGATGGTTGCAGTGTCCTGGGGTCAGGGGATCCCATTTTGCAACCTTCTGACAAGCAAAGTAAACGGGGAAGCCAGATTCACTTAACAACCATCTTATTAACTTAACGAATGCAATGTTAACAACTGTGGCAAGAAAAGTTGTAAAACGGGGCCAAACTCACTTAATAAATGTTTCACTTGTTTGAGTTCTCATCTTTTTGGTTCCAAGTAGTAATGTGTGGAGTTCTCATTTTTTGGTAAGAGCCATCTTGCATAGAGATAAGCAGTAGGAGCGTCTTAATTGGACTACTGTGACAATTATATATTTGTACAGAATTGGAAACTTCAGGCAGCACTAAATGGTCTAAGTGCACCTGCCCTTAACTGTTGCTACCTGTGTCCCAGGACACAGTATAAAAGAATTTGGCAACTTGTGAGCCTCATATATCCCCACCACTGTGCAATTGTGCAATTTCCATCATTTCCACCCACTAGAATTTCATTTCTAAAATTCGACAGCAAATTCCTGTTTGGAGACATGTGCACTTTGATATTTTAAAGATAAAATAAGCCCTAAAACAGGGATGTTAAAGGTCTGGTAGATAAAGCACCAAACATCCATTTTGAATACCCTCCAAAGAGCGAAAAATTGACTTTGCTTCCTCCAGTGTTACATCATCTGCGGAACTCAAAATCTTTATTAAAAAAAGTTAATAGAAAGTAGATTTAGCCAGCCTGGAAGCAATTCTCCACCAATGGAGGAGGTTCAAGACTGATCATGTATCACTTCAGTCTTCGGCCAATGTTGCTTCATGGGGCAGTTTCAAGAGTGAGCGGCATACTTATTAGTAGTTTTGCATAGACCTAGTACTTTATGCACCAAAGACAAATTCCTTGTGTGTCCAATCACACTTGGCCAATAAAGAATTCTATTCTATTCTATTCTATTCTATTCTATTCTATTCTATTCTATTCTATTCTATTCTATTCTATTATCCTGTTTCCCTCCTGCGTCATTTTGACTCCCTATCACCTCTTTAATCTCAGATGAGACACATCTTGATGTCCCACACTTGGAGATGGGGAATTTCAGTTTACATTCTACTTTAGTAAATGGTCATTAGTAAGACATCAACCCAAGACAACCAAGAGTATTGTATATATATATATATATATATATCTTCCTGTTTTTAAATCTTTTCCAGACAACACAAAAGACTATATGTGTCTTCCTGTTTTTAAAACTTTCCCAGTTGATGATTTCCTTTTAATTGCATCTTAATTATCAATTGATTCTTAAGTACCTAATGCCAAAAACTACCAATGCTATAAACACTGAAAGCACTACAGGAATAATACTGGGGAAATCCCAGACAGAGTCTTCATTTCAGTTGTGTTCTTTAGAAATGAGTAGTGTACTAATAGCAAAGAATACCACTTCAAAGGGAAGTCTAGCCACTACTTATCCGTTTTGGACAGGTTTTATCATCATATTTTGTTGGAGAAGTCCCACAAGATAATACCATTCATTTATTTACACAAGATCTTTCAAAGCAACATTAATCTGCTCTTTCTGGCAGTCAGCTTAGGCAAAAAGATGATTGTAAATATGTACAGTATCTGTGGAAAAGCAAGGCAGAGCAAAGTTAATTTTTGTTTCATGACTGAAATGTCTGCTATTCTGGCTCATTTTGACCATTGCATTAGAGTCAGGTAAGAGTGAAGTTAATATATAACTTGGGAAGTATCCAAGTTGGTGAATCCTTGGCGTTCATTTCTTTGTTTTAAACTATGCTTCTAAGAAAAAAAGAAGTCTCTTTCTTGAAGAATTCGTGCCTAAATCATATCACTAACTTTTTCTCATGTGCTTCCAGTCTTGATCAATAGCTCATCCCCAAATTTAAAAGATTGGGTTTCTTCTGTATCCAGAAACTGCCCTCTTAATTTCAATCACAAATATAATCTAAAGATACAAACTTTAGCCTGGTGGCTGATTTAATTTTACCATCTTCGGTATGTGCTGACCTGAGAAATGTTCTGACTGCAAGGATGGCTAATGTCACCAATTGAGAGCAATTCTTGATGGATGTACTCAGCCCATTCCTAATTCTGAGGAAATGTTTAAAGCAGCATAAGAGAAAACAACCATCTTCTATAATTTAAAAGAAGAAAATGATGCCCCATTTTAGTGGAAAAGGAAGTAGAATGGCATGGGGAGGGAAGATGGTTAAAAAACTAACTTTGTTCTACTTTTTCTTCTACTATACATTGAAGAGACGTAGTGCAATCTAAAGTGAGAACATTTTTGGCTTGATCAAGTGGAACTCAGGTTCACATCTGAGCCCTTAGATGGATTAACTGAGTAGCCTCTGTAACTGCTTATAATTATGTGTGAATATATTGGTTTGGATTTCTCTCAGTTTATCTTGTCCGCAAATTTTATTTTTCTTTCCCCTTCTCTTTCTCTCTTTCTCATTTTAAATTTTGGTTTATCCCATTCTCAAAGCAATTGCAGATGTTATTTTTCAAGGGCAACTAATGTTTGTATGTAGATATACTTTAATATCTAAATATTTGCATTTTGCTTCAGGTATGGTTTTTATATGAGGCACCCAGAGTTGTTTGCTGAGATGGACAGCTATAGAAATCAAGTAAATAAACAGTTTTTGCATTTTTGTGAACAATTTCCTACTTTTTGAAGAAAATTGGCAAACTGTGTGGCAAAATTCAGAGATGCATGCATTTTAAAGACTGAAAATGGAAAAATAGTTAACTTTACATTCAAATCAGTCAATAAATGTCTTCCCCATTACCGATTACTTCACTTCCATTACACTTGAGTTGCAATACTTTATTGATGAATCAACTCTGCAGTTGAATATGATCAAATAGACGAGAAATTCCTTGAATTTTGGAAGGTAGTAGTGTTCAGATATGTGACTTACATTTTACAAAAGATTTGATTTACCGACATTAATGTCTTACTGGGCTCTTATTTGAATGATAAAACTGTATTTTTATTAAATTCCTCCAAGAATTAATCTGACAGGAATTTGGATATTGATTTGCTTCTCATTATAATGATCAAGGGGGGGAAGGGGAGGGGGGGAGGGAGGGGGGGGGAGGGAGAGGGAGAGGGAGATTCTCACTTTTTTAGATCTGGTAAACAATGATGTTTTTTTTTTAAAAAAAAATAATCTTTATTTGGTTTTTAAGCTTTAAAAAGAACATACATAATAACACACAACATCAAAGAAAAAAGAAAAAAGAAAACATTAAGAAAAAGGGGAAAAGGGAAAAGAAGGAAAAAAAAATACAAACACTAATACACAAAAGAAAAAAAAACGGCATTTCAATTTAACAGCTATATCTTTATGTAACTAAATCCAGTTTTGCAATCTTACTACATTGGTTGCTTTTAACCTTTATCCCTTTTACTCTTTAGTTCAAACTAATCTAAAACGTATTTATACATATTTACATTATTTTTCATATTTATATCCTCGGATTATGTGCATCGATAATAATCATTTTTATTGTTATAAAGGAGATGGTAAGGAAAGATTTTTCGGATCAAGTCTTCTTCTATGTCCATAGTTTTAAATTTTTATTTGATTGTAACCAGGAATACCATTTTGCCCATATTTCATAGAAATCAGAGTTGTCTTTTTGATGGATGTCCATCGTTAACTTGCTCATTTCTGAGCATTCTAAAATTTTCCTAATTATCATATTTGAGGAGGGAATAATATCAGATTTCCAATTTTGGGCATATAGTAGTCTAGCTGCGGTTGTTATTTGTAAAATTAAATATCTTTCTTCTTTAGTAAATTTGCTCCGGAAGATCCCCAATAAGAACATTTCTGGTTTTAATTCCATTTTCACATTTAGAATCTGTTCCAACCAAGATCTAATCTTTTTCCAAAATACTTGAACCTTGGGGCACGACCACCACATGTGGTAGTAGCTCCCTGCTTCCTTTTTACACTTCCAACATTTAGGTGATAGCGATGGAAACATCTTTGCCAGGCGATCTGGGGAGAGGTGCCAACGGTATACCATTTTATAGATATTCTCTTTATAAGATGCAGCTAGTGTCAATTTATAATTGATTTTCCAAATCACCTTCCATTCATTCAAATTTATTTCATATCCCAAATTTTGAGCCCAAGCGATCATATAGCCTTTAGTTTCGTTCTCTTTTAATTTAGTTTTCAACTGCAGATTATAAAATTTGGAGATCATTTTTTCATCTGGCCCCATAAATATTTTGTCTAATTCATTACTGTTTTGGAAGCCGAATTGGGAGAGATCTTTCTTATATCGGGTTTGAATCTGAAGATAGTGCCACCATTCTAAATCTATGCCCTTTATACTAAGTTCTTGTCTTGACCTAAGATTATTTTGTAAACAATGATGTTCATTGTTTCAGACTTTTTAAAAAAGAAAATAGTTATAATCTTCTACATACATAGATGCAAAGATCGATCGATCAATTAATTAATTAATCAATCAATCAATCCATCCATCCATACATCCATCCATCCATACATACATACCGTACATACCAGAGAGATATAGTTCATTTAAGGAGGAAATTACATTCATGATTATCCCCAGCCAGTGACCCCTCTGGGTAATGCCATTTCATGCAATGCAAAAGCAGATGCAACCAAGGCAGCCCATTTTCCTAATTTCATTTGTAAGGATCAGGACAGAAGCAGTGTTCTGGTCTCCCAGGCTGAGAACAAAGACACATTGGGTCCTCAGATTAATGCAGTCTGTGGCATTGCCCAAAGTGCAAGTTGCTCAGTAATGAGCAACCAGAAATCCAGAAAGTCCTAAGAAGAGATCCTCCTTTAAAGGTGTAAGACCGGGGAAATCTTATACTATTTCTGTTCTCTTTAGGTAGTGCCAAATAGTAGAGCAATGTAGATTTTAATATTCACTCATACATATGAGTGCCTCCAAAACAAGAGTGGGCTTTTTGCAGTATTGATGCTGTGGTTTCTAATGTAGTCTGTGATCTTGCCACATAAATGTGAGTCCATGAGAAATGAAATCCCTGGCACAGCCATGGTTACAGAATCCATTGGCTCTTCTACCCATGTTTTTGTAACCGAACAAGGTTTAAAAAACTAAAAAAGAGCCCTGTTTCATCAACTTTCTCTTTCTCATCTTCCATGGTTGGGCCCTTGGATGAACAGTTGCAAGCTGATCCTTCAGTCCGAGGTGGCTTTGTCAGCGGAGACCCACAGGTTTTGTCAAATGACATGGGAAATAACATGTTGAGTGCCTATGTACAATGGGAATCCAGGTCTTGGGCACTGAACTTTGCCTCTGCTGCAGGCTTGTCTTGTTCTTTCATAGCATCTGTGGGACACTGGAAAAGTACATGAAAGGCCCACCGGGCTTTTGGCAAACACATCAGTATTGCTCTGCACTTCCATTCTTCTGAAATAGAACTAATAATCAAGTCCAGATTTGGACATGAACAGACTCTAACTGACTGTAACAAAATTGCCTTAATTAGTGCAGTAGAATCTCCTGGGAATGTGGAAATCAGCTGGGGAAAGTATACAAAACAGCCAGAAAAATGGAGAATACAGAACTTATAGGGCATGACAAACAAAACAAAACAAAACAAAAGAACAAGCAAACAAAACAGTTCTCTTTTTAAATATATTCTTTTCTGCTCATGTCAGACACTGGCTACCTATTGTGTCACAGATTCATAAAAGATAAGGCCCTTATGTTTGGTGTCACTTCTACTGTATAAAGAGTAGCTTGTGTTCCTGTGACCTCTTGTGCATTTGAATAAAAGGGTGTTTCTTCCAGCAAAAGTAATTTATGTGCTCAGTGAATTTCATCAGTAGCAGCTAAAATACTAGTTTCACACATGCAATTGGACTTGTGTTTACAGGAAGGTGATACAGTATTTTGTGTCCCGTGGAATTTTTAAAAATGTTGTCTTTCTTCAATAGAACACGTTTTTCAAATGGGAATTTTCAATGATGTGTTATACATCATCTTTCTGTAACTGGAGGTGGGAAGAGTAACATTTGAGTCTTAGCATAACTGATACATTTCTACTATAATTAATAATGGACTGTATAACAATAATTAGGTAAAAATTGCTACAGATATACATACTGTAAGTCATTACAAATATTTTCAGATCTGTTGTGTATACACATAAACACAATATTTATATCTACATACCTTGAAATAAATTAAAATTTAATGAAGAGAGAATGCATGGGCAAGCTATTCCAGTGGAATAAATAGGTGTCAGTTTTAATAAACTTATTTTCTAGTCATCTTCCATTCCTAGATCTTCCAATGTTATTTTTCCATTATATTCTGACATAAAGAAATGAATATTCTTCTACTTATAAATGATTACACTATGAACTAGTATTAATACCGAAATCGTTATTTTAAAACCCTCCTTGTAAACAACAAGACAAAATAATACATGCTTTTAATTTATTTCTGGATTGAAAGCCAATATTCCTCACAAGTCCAATATAAGATAAATATCTGCTTTAAACCATTTTATTTATTTAGCGTATGGCTGGTCACACACAATATTAAAACACTTCATTTTTACAAATTAAAAACAGTTAAAACAGTAAGAAAAACCTAGAAAGGAAAACAGAAATAACATTTCAAAGCTTAATATCAAGTCTGGAGATCCAGTCAGTAGCTGCCGTTGTTGTGCAGAGGAAGTCCCTACAGTCTCCTGGATATCTTCTGTTAGGGCATTCCCTCACTATATGCTGAATAGTCTGTCGAGGAGCCCGGCAATCACATTGTGCTGAAGGTGTCTTTCCCCATTTATGCAAGGAGTCAGCACACACTCCATGAGTTGTTCTAATTCTATTATATGTCACCCACATGTATCAGGGTAGGCCAAATCCTGGAGGTATACTGCTAGGGCTAATGTGCCCAGAGACATCTTGGGGGGTGCAGCTATTCCACACCTCCACCCACTTTTGTGTGATGTTCTGATGGTCAGCCATCAACTTATGCGCTGTCAAGAGTGGTGGATTTCTTGATTTTAATTGACATCTTAAGAGGTCAGGAATATATCTAATATATATATCAGGAATACATTTAAACCATTTATATGTAAATTATTGTCTCTGACAATAAAGAAGAAAAGTGCAAGGAATTATGAACTGAGTAGTGAGGAATGAATGTGTAAACTGACTCCATCAAAGGGCATTCTGCTTGACATTATGCAACGGTTCCATCATTAACATCATGACTCGGGCTTTACTCATCGACTGCTGAACATAAAAACATAACCCATCAGATTGTAAGATTCACTGGTGGACAGGAGTGAAATATGACACACATCATCTTTTTGTGGCTACCCACTTTTACCAGTTGCTCTCTGCAGGCCTCTAAGCCATCTGGAGCAGTACGTGGTACAGTTCCTCCAGATGCTTTTTGTTAGTCCAAAGCCTCAGACATATGGTCCTTTTCTTAGGAGAGCAATTACCTACTCACGCCAATGATACCCACTGCAGCTGCTAAAAACCCTAAACTGTAATATGTATTTCAAATGGCCAGTAACGAGTCATCCCCGGGCTCTTCAGGTCTACAAGTATATTTGTTTGGAAGTCTTGAATGGCCTTTGCAAAACTGAAATGCCCTCCTGAAATCAGCGTAGTTTAGATCCTAGCTTTTTAATTTCTATTATTAACAATTTCATTGTAACTGAAATGTTAAGACCTGCTAATCCATTATCACAAAAGTGGGACATACTTGAGTTTCAGAGAGGCTTCCTTCCTCAGTAGATGACAGAGCTATACAATGGTGGGTTTCTTTGCTTGTTTTGTTGAAAAAAACCTAACTAACCCCAAACTCCTTTTTCTTTGTTAAAATAGCCTGGGCCGGAGGCCTCCATTGTATCAGTTCAGAAAGCTTGGTACATGCAGCACAGGGCTTTTCTTTATAAGCTGACCCAGGTGCTGGGGTGGGTATTACAAGGGCAGCCTGAAGGGGCTACCCTACTTCTTGCCAGAGCAGCTGCTCTTTCTTGCTGGCAGCTGGGCTTGAATATTCACAGCAGTAAATGATCATGGCTGGCATTTGTTTGGCACCTCAAATGGGCAAACTTTGTGAGGCTCCAAGAATGCAGCCCCTCTTCTTTTCAAATCAGTTTTCTCCTTGCTGCCTGGTTTTGTTTTGTTTTTCAATTTAACACGGTAGTGTGTCTAGGCCAATTAGGAGATTGGGTTAAGTTGACAGCCAAGTTAAGTGCCTGTGAAATTGCCTTTGGAGGACAGATGACCACAGCTAGTTGGCTAGCCAACCAACCAGCCAGCCAGCCAGCCTGTGCCTTCCCCAAATAGATTGGAAAGCAAGGAGCGTAGAATAACCTGATTTTATAGCGTTTTATCAAATGATGCAGAATATGCATCATATGTGTTTCAGCCTATGGATCAGTGGTGGGTTCCTACCTGTGCGGTCGACTCTACCGCACCGGTAGCGGCCAGCAGATGGCGCTATTTGCATGCGACAGCTCTGGTGCCGTCTTCACCGGTCTGTCACCATCTTTTTTTGGGAAGTTTTGGGCTGATTTTGCTTCCTGTGCATGCGCGGAAGCAAAATCTCCCGAAGGGACGCACGTGTGTGCGAGAGTTCAGCAATTTTTTGCTTCTGCACATGCGCAGAAGCAAAAAAAGTGCCGAAATTGTGTGTGTGCGCGCATCCCCTCGCAAGATTTTGCTTCTGTGCATGTGCAGGAAGCAAAATCGCGTGAGGGGGCACGCACGCGTAGCGAGCGTACGCATGCCAAAATATGGCAATGCACGCGCAGTGCACCGGTAGCGCGGAGAACAAGCAACCCGCCCCTGCTATGGATTATCAGAAGAACCCTACATCTTTAGGACAATTATTGCTCTCCAGATGTGTTTTGTTCATTGAGAACAATTGGGCAGATCACAAAAAAGAGCAATAATAACTGAATTTATCTATTCTTAGCTGAAAAGAGAACATATCTAGGCATAGAAAGCACTAGTCTCCCATTTTAAATAACTCTCTTTTTCCTCAGCAGAGGTGTGCATATCTTTAGGCTCTTGTTTTTCACCAGAATCACCGGATCCTTCAGATAAAAGAAAAGTACCAAATAGGGGCTCAGGATGCAGGCAGCAATTATAGATTAAGATTCCCTAGATATTTCTTTACGAGTCGGAATTGGAACAATCCTGTCATACACAAATCTACTGCCAACAATATACTTTATTTCAACAGCCAGGTCCAGAGGTGGAGATAGAAGGTCTTGTTATTGATGGGAATACACTGGATGTCTCCAGGACTGTCTCCTATAATTTGCTTATCTTGAATAAGGATGTTGAAAATTTCTATCAGATGTTTGATAGAAATGTGAAGGTGTGAAATGTGATAGAGATGTGAAGTTTGGGGAAGCAGAGACCACATTCTTCTATGCCTTTGGAAGAACTCAGATAGTTTTAGAAAGCCAGCGAAGTCACTCCTTTTTTGTAAAGTTTTTGACTTTTACTTTCAGTTATAAGAAACTTGTTGGAATTGGGGTGGCTGATGGTCTTACCTGTTTCTCTTAGTGGTTTGTATTGACATGTCTTGAATGGACCATTGTATATGAAGGAAGGTAGGGGAGGGGGGAAGGGAATATAGAGATAGATGATAGATAGATGATAGATAGATAGATATTTATTTAGTGATAGATAGATAGATAGATAGATAGATAGATAGATAGATAGATAGATGATATATAGATAGATATATAGATAGATAGATAGATAGATAGATAGATAGATAGATAGATAGATAGATAGATAGATATAGAGATGAGAGAGAGAGAGGGAGTGGGAGGGAGGGAGGGAGGGAGGGAGAGAGAGAGAGAGAGAGAGAGAGAGAGAGAGAGAGAGAGAGAGAGAGAGAGAGAGAGAGAGAGAGAGAATCTGTTGCAAATTACTTGCGATCCATCAATAAATATCAGTATCCTGCTCTCTTGATTTATTTAAGATTTAGGAGCTGTGGTGGCACAGTGGTTAGAATGCCATATTGCAGGCTGACTGCCCACTGCCAAGAGTTTGATCCTGACTGGTTCCTGACTCAACCTTCCATCCTTTTGAGATTGGTAAACTGAGGACCCAGATTGTTGGGGGCAATAGGCTGATTCTGTAAATCTCTTAGAGAGGGCTATAAAGCATAATGAAGCAGTATATAAGTTAAGTACTATTGCTATTATATCATAATGTATTTTATGTCATGATTGTTCAATGCGTTTGGTCTTTCCTATCTATAATATCCAGTGATATAAAGTGCAAAAGAAGAAAACACATGACATGTTAGCATAATACACCATGTATAACACTTGACCAGCTTTCTCTCACCTGGCAACCTCCAGAGAATTCTAGGATGCAATTCTAAGCCAACATGTTACTTGCTTTGGCCAGTCTTCAACCAAGTATATCTGGTGGGTGCTAAATGGAGGAAAGCTGGTCTAGACATTTCCGGAGAACAAATAGACAGAAGAGATGGCATCAAGTCTCCTGTAATATCAAGTTCTAGTGTTTGTGACCGTTGCCATACTCACTGTGCTCTTATTATTTATTGTACATTTTTATATTATAGATTAAAACATGAATTATATGCCCTTTTATCCTCCTTATATATTTAAAAAAATTCTTACAGCTTTGTTGCAGTTTGTGTATATTATGCAAGCTTATATTTATCTGTAAGATTATTAAAAAGTATTTGCAACTTATACAAACATTTTAAAAGCCTCAGATAAAAAGAAAAAAAAGGAAAAGTGCCGCAAAAGCAGTCATCATTGTTTTGGAATCTCCCCCCTCTCTCTCCCTCCCTCCCTCTCTCCCTCTCCCTCCCTCTCTCTTTCTCTGCCATCAAGTCGTGTTCAAGTCCTAGTGACCACATATATATTTTCCCTGTGTATGTGCGCACGCGTGCACTTCTATCTTCTATTTTCTAATTAAGATCCCAGGAGAACTGCACAAAGTAAAACAAGAGAAGCCAATTAACACAAAACAATCTATACACAAAATGAAAGACACTGAACTTTCCTCGACAAGAATTCATGCAAAAAACCAAAACCTATCAGGGTGACAAAAGGAACTTAAAAATTAATGACCTCTTGAAGGGAAAGGGCACCACAATGGAGGGAACTGTAGGGCCGAAACACATAGTGGCTGTGGTCAGAGTGCGAGGGAAGACTGTAACATTCTCTTTCTGATCCTTTTCTCTCTCTCTGGCATCCTATTCTTCCTCTCTCCCAAGCTGCCAACTGCAAGGAAAGGACAGATAGCTCTTACCGGAAGTATGAGCTGATGTTTTTTTAAGTGGGATTTTGAAATTAATCCAAAGGGTGCATTGCCTTCATCCAAGAAATGCAGGTTGCTCAATCCTCCATAATCGAAAACATACATCAACTTGTAGAGAATATTCCGTAGCCTTGCATCTATTACAAGAAAGGGCTGCTTTTTAGAATGAGGTCACCTCATGTTCTAAATTTGGGTGTGGCCCCTTGGTAACGTGGGCTTCTGAGAGATCCTCCGCAGTTTGCTGCAAAACTTTAGGGTTGCACTTTTCTACTGACAATGCAAATGTTACAGTACTGATTTTTTAAATTGTTCATTGGATTTTGTTTTAAAAAAAATCATGTTTGTATTTCTAAGGGTTTAGTGAACCTTTTTATTCTTCCACTGAATCCATTCTAATTGGACTGATGATCCCCCAAGCTGCAGCATTATGCCACCTATTATGGCAGAAAGAAAGAAAGAAAGAAAGAAAGAAAGAAAGAAAGAAAGAAAGAAAGAAAGAAAGAAAGAAAGAAAGAAAGGAAAGGAAAGGAAAGGAAAGGAAAGGAAAAGAAAAGAAAAGAAAAGAAAAGAAAAGAAAAGAAAAGAAAAGAAAAGAAAAGAGAAAAGAAAAGAAAAGAAAAGAAAAGAAAAGAAAAGAAAAGAAAAGAAAAGAAGGGAGGGAGGGACTTTGTCCTACACCTCAATTTTGTATTAATTTATACATATACTATAAGTAATACTGGTATATATTATAGCTCTGCCTTTAACTCCATTCTACCCAATAGGTTGTTTCTTAAAATGTCAAATTTGGGTATAGATCAGAGGATTTGTTTGTGGATAAAGGATTTTTTGACAGATAGGCCACAGTCAGTAAGGATGGGATCTCATCATTCTTCCATTCTGACATTAAGCACAGGAGTCCCCCAGGGTTGTGTGCTAAGCCCTTTCCTATATTCCTTGTATACATATGACTGCACCCCATTGTATAATACCAACACAATTATTAAGTTTGTGGACGATACGACAGTGGTGGGGCTCATTAACAAGAACAATGAGTCTGAGAATGAGAAAAAACAATGAGAAAAAAAAGCGGGGGGGCATCTCCGTAGAAAAGCATCTCAGAAAGCAAGGAGGGCATTATGAAATGCCCTGACATTAATTATGGGAATGCTGGGAAGTAAATGTGGAAACATGACTTTGGGGTACAGAGGGATGAATGGAAATGGGGCAGAGTTGGGTTCCTACCGGTTCTAATCAGTTCTTTAGAACAGTTAGTAATTTGGCAATGACATCAAAGAGCTGGTTCTGTCAGTGTCTCCGTGGACGCCACAATCTTGGATTTTGCTTTTGCGCATACGCAGAAGCTATTTTTTGATTGTGTATATGCGTGCACGGTGTAACCCTGAGCAAACCGGCAGCAAAAGGATCCAGAACCCACCCCTGAAACGGGGTACAAAAATGTTGGAATGCTTCCCCTTAATTAAATAATTATGAAATCACAAGGGTCCGGACTTTGTTCTAGTGCCAAATAAAATAGGTTAGAATGAAAGTTTACAATATAGATTGGCCAGTAATAAATTAGGGATCAAATGAAAGCATTTCGGGGGGGGGGGAAGCTGGTGGGAAAGCAATACCCAAACTGGCCAAAAAGACCAGAAAATCCTTTAAAATTAAAACTCTTTTCAAAAAGAATGCAAATTTTGAAAAGCAGAATTAGAATCAGCCCTTTTTTCCTTTGTTTATGTGTACTGATTACACAGACTAATGATGCAACAGGATTTGAGGAACAGTGGGCTTCCCAAATTTAGTACAGAAAGTAGTTATAAATGCTGACGAAAAATGCATCCGAGAAAGGATGAGTTTACACATTCCGTTTCATTTTGACTTTTCCTGTTGTAGGCCTAGTATCACCCCATTGTTTGAGTATAGATAGACTTTACACTACATATATTTTGGCCCTCATTTTGTTCCATTTATTAATACAAAATTCATCTCAATAGGATTTTTCTTGGATCCATAAAAACACAATGTGCAAGTTACATAGTTGGATGAACATTCCAGATTAATATCCTCGTTTTAATCCTAGCTTGTAAATTTGGAATTTGACAAGTTTACATAGAATAAACAGTGTTTATTCCTAGTCTTTCAAATCAAAATTTGGAGTTATTTGTTTAGTCGGGGCACCAAGTGATAAATTAAACACCAGGTAACTCAAACAGAGAGACAGAACTTGTAGCTGCATTAGCCTGGGGACCACCATACCTGAGCGCTTCCTATGTTCTTTTGTTAACCGGCCAAAGTTTTACTTTCTGCCTTTTAGCATGATCAAAGGTAGATCTGGGTTACAACAATCAACTAATTACTTGCCATCAGCAAAGAAACAGCTTCTCTCTACTCTAGCTAATGTCTAGTCATTGTCTGGATTTATGTACCACAGATTTAGTAATAGTAGACAAAAGTAAATAAGCTAGTTGTGCTGTTTATTCAGGAGAAGGCTGTGATACAGAAAAGGCATGACAATGTTTAATGAACTCAATTCTGATTGGAATTAAGAGTTAATTAATATACAGGGTTATTCAAAAAGAATGAACCGATTTCATGACGCATTGTTTCAGTTCTCAAGTATCGTCATGTAATGAGTCAGTGACCATTTGAAAGAGGAGTTATCTAAGTTTTGAATGGCTACCACCATAGGGGCGATGTAGTCGCGTTGTTCTTCCGGCAATGTTCAGTTGTTTGTTTACCCTTGGAATGGCGAGTTTTCAGGAACAGGCGTTTATTTATTTATTTAAATATGGGTATAGATCAGAGGATTTGTTTGTGGATAAAGGATTTTTTGACAGATAGGCCACAGTCAGTAAGGATGGGATCTCATCATTCTGACATTCTGACATTAAGCACAGGAGTCCCCCAGGGTTGTGTGCTAAGCCCTTTTCTATATTCCTTGTATACATATGACTGCACCCCATTGTATAATACCAACACAATTATTAAGTTTGTGGACGATACGACAGTGGTGGGGCTCATTAACAAGAACAATGAGTCTGCTTATAGAAAGGAAGTACAAGGGTTGATATTGTGGTGCAAAGAGAATAATCTTATACTTAACACCAAAAAAAAAACCACTAAAGAACTGATAATTGACTTTAGGAAAAAGAGAGATGCACATTTACCATTGCACATAGATGGTGAGGAGGTGGAGAGGGTTAGTAGTTTTAAATTTCTGGGTATTTATATCTTAGAGGACCTCTCATGGACTATGAATGTAAATATGCTCCTGAAGAAGGCTCAGAAGAGGCTGTACTTCCTGAGAATGCTCAGGAAGATAAATCTATCTCAGTATCTACTGTTGTCCTACTATCGCAGCACCATTGAGTGTCCTGACATATGGTATTCTAGCAAGGCATGGAAGCAGCTCTGCAGCAGACAAAAAGGCTTTACAGAGAATAATTACAACTGCCCAGAATATCATTGGGCTCCAGCTACCAGCCCTGGACGATATCTCTGCATCTCGCTGTTCTAGGAAGTTGCACAATATTCTCAGAGACTCTTCTCATCCTGCTTACAATCTTTTTGAACTGTTGCCTTCTGGCAGAAGATACAGAACAATTAAAACTCGGACCACACGCTTTCTGAATAGTTTTTATCCTAGAGCTATAATTGCACTTAATAATAGCAATAGCAATAGCACTTAGACTTATATACCGCTTCATAGTGCTTTCCAGCCCTCTCTAAGCGGTTTACAGAGTTCAGCATATTGCCCCCAACAATCTGGGTCCTCATTTTACCCACCTCGGAAGGATGGAAGGCTGAGTCAACCTTGAGCCTAGTGAGATTCGAACAGCTGGACTGCTGAACTAGCAATCAGCTGAAGGTCGCAATGCTGCTTTTAACCACTGCGCTATCTCAGCTCCTAAATGAATTGAAGGGTAACCATCAGTGAGCTGTTGGATAGTATTACTTGGTCTGTTGTATGGATGCTTGAGTGGTTCAGGGTGGGGAATTCGTGGCTGGTGGGGATTGCTATGTGTGTTGGGACTGGTCTTGAAGTGTTATGTGAATTTAGTTGTATGGGTGTACTGTGTATATATGTACAATGACAATAAATTATTATTATTATTATTATTATTATTATTATTATTATTATTATTATTATTATTATTATTATTATTATTATTATTATTATTATTATTATTATTATTATTATTATTATTATTATTATTATTATTATTATCTTACAAAACTAGAAATAACTGCTGCCAACCTGATTTATCCTTGCATTATGGCCTCAAATTCATTGGGGGATGACAGACTGCCTGCAGTTTACATCGTCAAGAGGTCATATCATTCAAACAAAAATAAATTTCGTTTTGACCATGTAAATGGCATTTATACAAAATGTCATGGATAGAGTCCAGTCTAGATTAGGGCTACAGTGGAAGTCAAAGAACTTCCTAACCCCATCTCACTCTTAAATAGGGAAAGGAGATGAAAGGGGACTTTTAGCCCATTAGCTGATTCAGAGAATCCATGTTCAGGCATCCCCAAAAGCTGTTTAACCCATTGCACCCTTCCTTGACTTTCAGATGTTTTGTGCTACATTCTTCCTTGGGGTGGTAGTCCAGCTCATCTGAATGGCAAAAGGGTGGAAAAGGCACTATGAACATATATTTCTCCGTTGTCTGAGTGAGCTAGTGTGAACAATGCCTAAGGCAACTGAGCAAGGATCCAATAAAGCTGGTTCAAACCATCTGACCTCAACTTCATTTCCCTGTGAGCTACCAGCTAACATAATTCTGAATTACAGGTAATCCCCGAGTTACAAACATTCCCTTAACAAACATTTGAAGTTACGCAATAAGCGCCCCCTAGCGTTTACGAACAAGTTTCAAAATTACGAATGTTGTAGCACCACGGCAGTTGTTCGACCTTATGAATGACCGCAGAAGCTCTGCAACATTTGCCCTGCCTACTTCCCCTGCCCCCTGCCGGGTCTTCACAGGCTCTCTGCCTGTGGAGATTCACTTACCTTGCGAAGATCTCCTCTCTGTTGCACTTTCTTTGCCTACTTCGTTGCTTCAGGCTTTCAGTGCATTCGTAGAGAACAGAGGTCTAACATACTGCGAGATCATTCGCGATCAGTAGCACAACATCTCGTGCTACTGATCTCGCGTGATCTTGCACTTGAGGCCTATATTCTCTATGAATTGAGACCTGGACATTTGTAAATTGAGAGAAGGCTTCGGTCCTTCAGGCCTTCCCTCCATTTGCCATTTTCTTGCCGAAGCCTGCACGGAGATTGCATCCCTGTAGGCTTTGGCAGCCCTTTTCAAAAAGCCTTTGTTGGCACCAGTGGAGCGTGGGAAGGGCGGGCGCATCCCTCCAAAGCTCTGTTCCTACCGGCAAAGGCTTTTTGCAAAGAGCTGCTGAAATCTATAGGGACGCAATGCTCAAGCAGTTTGGCAGCAAGCGGTTTGGCGCGCCTCATTTTTTGTCACTGAAGCAGCGGTGGGTTGCTCCCGGTTCAGCCCGGTTCTAAGAACCGGTAACGCCGGCTGCGGGAGGCTCCGCCCACCCACCTGGGATGCTTCTGCGCATGTGCAGAAGCATTGCACACACACGTGAATGTGCGCACAAACCAGTAGTAAAGGGTTTTAGAACCCACTACTGCACTGAAGGCTTCATCAAGCGCTTCGGCAGGGATAAAGGAGGCCGAAAAGGGCATGCACGCGGCCCTCTGCACCTCCTTTTTCACCGCCAAAATCTTCATCAAACCCTTTGCTGTCGAGAAAGGAGGGAGCAGGCAAAGAAACAGGCTAGAGAGGAGGCAGACCTTCATAAGATAAGTGACCTGGCGCAACAGGATGGGGGGAGAGCTATTGTGGGGACCACAGGGAAGAGAGAATGAGGTATCTCAGTGAATTAGGGGAGGCCTTGAGTGGTCTGAAGCAGGTGACCTGTTCCATCACTAGATTCCCCCATGGCCTTTCCCGCTCCAAGATACCTCATATGCACTTAACGAGCCGCACATTCGATTAGCAAATGCACAGGTAAAAGGAGGGAGTGATCACGTTCAAATTACTCAATTCATTCCTATGAATCCTCGAGTTAAAAATGGAATGGGTAGGCTTCATTGCATTCATAACTCGAGGACTACCGTAATGGGATCTTCTGAAGAGTCTTCAGAGGGAGCCCATGCAGAAGACAGATAACTGTGGCTCTAAGTGCTTCCCTGTTTTCTTCCCTGTTGGAAGGGGACAGAGTCTTGGAACCAGGAGAATCCATTCAAAGGGCAGCAAAATTGCAATCTGCAAAACACAAAACAAATTATTGAATGTATCCGCTGGACAGGGGAATCCAGATAGGAGCCAGGGCATGTGGGTTAAGTATTTACGTATAGTTAGGGGATAACACAAGGTAGAAATGGGTGTCAACTGCAATTTGCTGTCTGTCTTATGCACACTAGTGTTTCCAATGTTATTCCTTCACCTTCAAATTTGGGGGAAGGGAACCTCTGGCTGTCCAGTCAGGATTGATGCACCCAAACTTGAGATGGCAGGAGATTGTGCTTCTTATAAAGCTTACTGGATTCCCCAAACATGAATTCTCTCAAATGTACCCGGAAAGTCCTGCATGCGCAAGACTGAGCGCAAACGCAAACAAATTCCAAACCAATGTAAATATTGATGCAAAACATGTTTGCTGAAATTCCAAAATTACAAACAATTTAATGGAGAGAAAGATAAATTAACGGGAGTGTCACTGGTTCTTAAGAACAAACGATATTCTGGGAATCGCTAAGACCAAAGCTGGAACCAGTATGCTGGCAGCTGGAGCACTTCGAAACCATAGCATGGAGGCTTTATTTCATTCCCCCAACTTCCACCATCTTTTTTTTTTAATTGAGCCTGAAGTGGGACTGGAAATTAAGCCTCTTGCAGCGTTTCCCATGAAAAAGGACTTTTATAGGAAATCTTGTGTATTTAGGATGCAAGGTATTTTTTTTTTAAAGACTGCGCCTCAGTCCTGCTAATCTTAGCTCATCTAGAAAGTGACAAGATATGGGCTAGGTTGGAAAGTGGAGGAAAAATCCTGGAAGGCGGGAAAAGGAAACCACTTCTCTACCATTATTGAAAAAAACTAATCACTGTGTCCGTGAAGTCACCAGGGGTCCAATGTAACCCACAGGAGACTACTTGAAGTTATATTACTGAGGTAAAACTACCTCAGTTTTAATAAGACTCAGAGCTGAAAATTTTGTGCAGACAGGGACCAAACAAAGCAATAAAGCATCCCTTGTTATTTATAATAATTTATTTTTAATAAATACATATAGTTAAATAAATATTGTCTTATCCAGCATTGGATATCATGAAGCATATTCACTGAGCTATGAGGAAAATATTGTGATAGTTTGATTGAAATATTAAAATCCACAACCAGGATCAAATGCATGAAGACTCAATTGGGGATGTCTGTACTTTTCTGCCTTTACGGTGATATGAAAAATCCAATGGTTTGTCTGCCAGTATATATATGTGGAAAAGGAATATTGGCATGTTTGCTAAATGCATTGTCTGTGTTTGTCATGGTTGCCTTCATTTTGGTCAATCAGTGATTGGCCGTAGCACTTGTTTGTCCCTTCATAGTGACTGTCTGTACATGGGTCCCAATCTGATAATCATTTATCCACCCTCTCCACAAGACATAGCTTGTTGCTTCCCACAAGCTATGCATTTGTCTAGCATGAACAGAACTGCAAAGCAATTGGAAGCTTGCTAACCAATTCAGTGAAGATTGTGAGAAATGATATGGTGTGAGCTCAAGAATGCATGGACCAAAAAGAACCAACGGTTTTCTGTGAACTGATAACCCCAATCTGCTTTCTTTGGAGTCACCCGGCAGAGCAAAAGGAGATCCCAGGGAGAGAAAAAAAAGGGGGGGGGGGAGATCTCCGTAGAAAAGCATCTCAGAAAGCAAGGAGGGCATTATGAAATGCCCTTACATTAATTATGGGAATGCTGGGAAGTAAATGTGGAAATAAATAGTAAATTTAATAAATAAATTTAATAAAGTAAATGTACTTTGGGGTACAGAGAGATGAATGGAAATGGGGCAGAGTTGGGTTCCTACCGGTTCTAACCAGTTCTTTAGAACAGTTAGTAATTTGGCAATGACATCAAAGAGCTGGTTCTATCAGTGTCTCCGTGGGCACTGCCATCTTGGATTTTGCATTTGCGCATGCGCAGAAGCTATTTTTTTATTGTGTACATGCACGCACGGTGTAACCCTGAGCAAACCGGCAGCAAAAGGATCCAGAACCCACCCCTGAAATGGGGTACAAAAATGTTGGAATGCTTCCCCTTAATTAAATAATTATGAAATCACAAGGGTCCAGACTTTGTTCCAGTGCCAAATAAAATAGGTTAGAATGAAAGTTTACAATATAAAAAACGGGTGTAGATCTGTATCAAAATATTCAGCTGTTTAATGAAGAAAAATAATAAAAAAAAATTTAAAAAAAAAAGAAAGTTTACAATATAGATTGGCCAGTAATAAATTAGGGATCAAATGAAAGCATTTCGGGGGGGGGGGGGAGCTGGTGGGAAAGCAATACCCAAACTGGCCAAAAAGACCAGAAAATCCTTTAAAATTAAAACTCTTTTCAAAAAGAATGCAAATTTTGAAAAGCAGAATTAAATCAGCCCTTTTTTCCTTTGTTTATGTGTACTGATTACACAGACTAATGATGCAACAGGATTTGAGGAACAGTGGGCTTCCCAAATTTAGTACAGAAAGTAGTTATAAATGCTGACGAAAAATGCATCCGAGAAAGGATGAGTTTACACATTCCGTTTCATTTTGACTTTTCCTGTTGTAGCCCTAATATCACCCCATTGTTTGAGTATAGATAGACTTTATACTACATATATTTTGGCCCTCATTTTGTTCCATTTATTAATACAAAATTCATCTCAATAGGATTTTTCTTGGATCCATAAAAACACAATGTGCAAGTTACATAGTTGGATGAACATTCCAGATTAACATCCTCGTTTTAATCCTAGCTTGCAAATTTGGAATTTGACAAGTTTACATAGAATAAACAGTGTTTATTCCTAGTCTTTCAAATCAAAATTTGGAGTTATTTGTTTAGTCGGGGCACCAAGTGATAAATTAAACACCAGGTAACTCAAACAGAGAGACAGAACTTGTAGCTGCATTAGCCTGGGGACCACCATACCTGAGCGCTTCCTATGTTCCTTTTGTTAACCGGCCAAAGTTTTACTTTCTGCCTTTTAGCATGATCAGAGGTAGATCTGGGTTACAACAATCAGCTAATTACTTGCCATCAGCAAAGAAACAGCTTCTCTCTACTCTAGCTAATATCTAGTCATTGTCTGGATTTATGTAGCACAGATTTAGTAATAGTAGACAAAAGTAAATAAGCTAGTTGTGCTGTTTATTCAGGAGAAGGCTGTGATACAGAAAAGGAACGACAATGTTTAATGAACTCAGTTCTGATTGGAATTAAGAGATAGTTAATATACAGGGTTATTCAAAAAGAATGAACCGATTTCATGACGCATTGTTTCAGTTCTCAAGCATCGTCATGTAATGAGTCAGTGACCATTTGAAAGAGGAGTTATCTAAGTTTTGAATGGCTGCCACCACAGGGACGATGTAGTCGCGTCGTTCTTCCGGCAACGTTCAGTTGTTTGTTTACCCTTGGAATGGCGAGTCCTCAGGAAAAGGCGTTTATTATTTATTTATTTATTTATTTATTTATTTATTTATTTATTTATTTATTTGTTTGTTTGTTTGTTTGTTTGTTTGTTTGTTTGTTTATTTACTTACTTACTTACTTACTTACTTACTTACTTACTTACTTACTTACTTACTTACTTACTTACTTATTTATTTATTTATTTATTTATTTATTTATTTATTTATTTATTTATTTATTTATTTATTTATATAGATTTGTATACCGCCCAACTCCCAGGGGACTCTGGGCGGTTAACAACATGTCAAATCCATTATTGAAATATAAAATCACATAGCAGTTAAAAATTATAAAAGTTAAAAAACATCCGACATTCATGACCAGGGGGGAGACCCAAATGTAATCTGATTGGTCTCACTTTCACCCTGCGTTCTGCGTTCTCGAGTTCGCGAAAACAAATTTGGTTGTCAAGGTGCAGTGCGCTTTTCGAAGGCAATTTGACATTAACCCGCCCTCTCCTAAGAACATTCAATGGTGGTTTTGACAGTTTCAAGAGAGTGGGTGTCTGTGTAAAGGAAAAAGACCAGGATGATCACCTCAATGACCTTAAACATCGAATAACAACAGCGATCAACTCAGTGGATCGTGATATGCTGATATGCGTCTGGGAGGAATTCTCTTATCGTATTGATGTTGCCCGTGCTGCAGGTGGTGGTCACATTGGACACTTGTAAGACAGGAAATAAAAGTTGATTGTGAGTAGAATACTTGTGACTTGGCTGGAGTTTTGTATTACTTTTCCTTAATAAAATATTCCGTCATGAAATCGGTTCATTCTTTTTGAATAACCCCGTATTGTAAGAAGGAGACCATGACTCCTCATAACATGTATAGGCTCAGCTATTGCTAAATATCAACATCCTCCTTTTATGTGGAGGACTCATCATTTTAGAACTGTGTTTTCAGGAAAACAATTCTTCATTGGTTTTAAGAGAATCCTAAACACGTGATTTGAGTCTTGTCAGCCCTGCTTTTTGCTTTAGTCATTTCCATGCTAGTGATTTATAGTGTCTTGTAGAGTATACAATCCTTGGGCCAAAATAACAATCAGGCTTTACATAACTTCAGTGATGTCCAAATGAGGCTATAAACATTCTAGAACATGCTAGGCATTTGTACATGACCTAGATAAATATTTTGTATGACAGTTTTAGTTTTAATTAGTATTAGAATTCAATAAGCTGTCCTCCAAACTTTCCTACAAGGATAGACTTCATAAAAAATAGGGTACTGAAGGAATCAGTCAAATGAATGAATGAAGTTTACATATGAATGATTGTTGAGAATTACTTTTACCAGAACTTTCAGTAAGCAAAGGAAATCTAACACAAAGTGTGCAAAAGCATATATTTAGCCTTTGCATTAGTTGATGCATGGTGGTAATGGATTGATGGCAATAAATAATTATATTAGCAATTAATTTATGTCACTCCTCACTGTACAACTTCCCACTTATGGGTGGGAATTCTTCGTCCACCTGATTTAATCAAAAATAATTATTTTCATACTGAGAGTTTACCATGATTTAGAGCAGCGGTTCCCAACCTTCCTAATGCTGTGACCCATGCCCCGCCCCCGTGCCCCTACCATGACCAACCCCGCCGCCATCATTTGGGTTCTTTTACCCTCTGCGCATGCGCAAAGCGTTCTGCGCATGCGCAGAGGGTAAAAGAACCCAAATGGTGGCATCCGGCCAAAGTCTCCAGATCCGGGTGAGGTCTCCGCTCGCTTTGCGTGTTGCCTCTGGAGCTTTTCGAGCCACGTCGCGAAAGGCATGCGCGACTTCGGCAGGGCTGGGACAGGCGGCTGCCCGGAGAGAGCCACCCCCTTCGCAGAGTCACTCCCGTCTACCTGTAGTGTTCGAGGTGAAGAGTATGGCTCTCTCCGGGCAGCCTCCTGTCCCGACCCGCCAAAGTCGCGCACGCCTTTCGCAGGGGTGAAACACTCCCGGTTCGTTCTTGCCTGTCGGTCGTCGCAGAGCTGATGGAGCTGGTGGCGGACGCGGCACGGAGCTTCCACTGTCCACTTCCCCCACCCACCTGGATGCTGCCATTTGACTTCTTTTGCCCTCTGCGCATGCAGAACGCTTTGCGCATGTGCAGAGGGTAAAATAACCCAAATGGCGGCGGTGGGGTGGGTCGTGGTGGGGGCGTGGGTTGTGGGGTGTGATATGGCCAGGCTTGTGGCAGTGGGGGGGAGCTGAGGATGTGGGGTCGACCCCTGGGAAATGGTCATTCGACCCCCAAAGGGGTCCCAACCCCCAGGTTGGGAACCGCTGATTTAGAGGATAACAAGGAGATCAGAATTAAAATGGCAGTTGAGCCAGATTCGATGCTTTGGCATTCTACCAAGAAAGTATGCTGTTGTGTCATTGTTCCATCTCATGTAATTTGATAGAAATAAAGTCCAAAAGTTGACATTTTCTATTTGTAATCTTTCTTAATTCATTTTCTCATTGCTTCTTCCATCATTTCTCTTTTCACAAGAAAGAGCAAATGAGATATTTTAAAAAATCTTTCGATTTTGTAGCATTAGAAAACCTGTGATCATCTTTGTTCCATTCCTCTGAAAATTTTGGTGGATAATTCAGCCACCCTATTCTGTGTCCCTTTATAGCAGCAAGGGTGTGTGTGTATGGGGGGGGTGGGGTGGGGTGATAACAGATGTGGGAAACTTACTTTTTCAATTATCAACAAGCACAACTGTTTCCTTGTCATATGGGATTTGTCGTAGAAGTTCCATTTCTACTGAATCTTTATTCATAATCCTATTTATTTTAATAAGGGTGAATCATTATTGCAGGCTCTAAGAATATTGAGAAAAACATTAATGGGAGTTCATGCTAATGAGAACTTTGCCTCCAGAACAAGAATTGTTTCAACTTTTAAATATCCAGGAAAAGGATAAACAATTATTTCCTGACTCAGATGGCAGAATGATTTTCAGATGCGTGATATAAAATGTAACCGCCTTCAAGTGGAGCTCAGCTTCTTTGATTTCTGTGTAGCTTTGTTGACAACAATATGGAAGTACTGTGGCCCTTGCCTTTTCCATATATATAAAATTTCCCTGAAATCAATTCATTGCAGATGAGGGCCTCTTTGCTGAAGGTGATGGACTATAATCCATCAGGATGCTACTTGTTAGGTAGATATTTTTCAGCATAGACTAGGGCTGAAAGAGTGTGACTAGCCCAATGTTACCTATCCAGCTTTATATAAAGATAAATAACACAGGTGTGTGTGTGTGTGTGTGTGTGTGTGTGTGTGTGTGTGTGTGTGTGTGTGTGTTTGTGTATGTGTGTGCACACGCGCATGCATGCACGTGCATTACTGGTATTTGGTATTTCCTGGTGTTCTCATATCCAAGTGTCAAGTGAAGCGGTATATAAGTCTAAGCACTATTGCTATTGCTATCATCCTGCTCAGGTCCTAAAATCAGCCAAGGTTGGTTGCTGCTACCTATTTGGGCCAAAAATAAAAATGCCTGCGAGTTAGGAAATCTCAGTGGTGGGTTCCTACTGGTGCAGTCCATTCTATAGCCCGGTAGCGGCCCACTGGTGATGTCACAGTACCTGTGCGGTCGGTTGCCGGTGCTTGGGTGCCGCCATTTTTTATTTTTATTTTTAATTTTTTTAAAAAAATTCTTCTGCGCATGCCCAGAAACCTGACAATTAAGTCTTTCCCCGTCCCTTCGCTTGAAAATAATAAGAAGCTCGCATTTGACACTTTTCTTTCGCTTTAGCCTAAAGCTTTTGCCTAAAGCTTCCCAAAGTGGGCGTTTTCCGAACGCTTAACCTTTTATACTGTTAATTTTATACAGTTTTATACTGTTATTCTTTAGACGAAAACATTGGGGACTGTTAAAAGATACTGTTCTTTTAACAGTCCTCAATATTTTCATCTAAGGAATCCATGACTGAAACCAAAAATGCTGTATGAGACTTGCTTGTATTTTAACTATAGCATTTTCTGCTTTTAAAGGTTGCTGTGTTGCCATGGTGTAACACACACTTTGTATGCAAAACTTTTCATGTAAGTTATAGAATAGCAAAAATAGTAGTAACATCTCTCTGAAATAACTAATATATGACCGGCAATACACGCCCACCCGGTCACATGGCCGGCAAGCCACACCCACAAAATAAGCCACGCCCACAGAGTGGTAGTAAAAAAATTAGGAACCTGCCCCTGGGAAATCTGTGTCCAAATCTAGACAAAGTGCTAAGACTCACTGCATATAATGTGTGTGTACTTTAAAAATGTAATTAGTTTTCAATGGCTAATTTATTTTAGCCATTCCTCCAGCTACCCTCCACTACAATACTGAAAGCAACTCCTAACAATGCAGACAGCTGGGGAGATGAGGGCCACCCCTTCTTTCCACCATGGCCTCAGGAAAGCTACAGGAAACCGAACTGGCTCTCTGACTTTGGAGGCAAATGATCAGAGAAATGATTCTCTGTTTTCCTAAGGACCACACACTCAAGTCCACATCCCGATTGGTTGTGGATGGTCTGGGCTGAGGCCTGGTAATCAAAAGGAGCATTTCTGTACTATAAATGTAAACTAACTTCATTTCATGTTCTTTTTCAAGTCACCCCGAGCTCTGTACTTCAGCTCTGTTGGAAGGAAGTTTGAGAACTTCTCGGGAACCGAGAAGTCTCATGAAAAGCAAACATAGCCAAATCATTCATAAGGAAAGTTTTGCAAAGTCCCTTTGTATACCAAGATCTTGATTAAGCCAATGAACAAATCAGAGTCCTTTTGAAAAAAGACCAGAGAAATAAATGGGATTTAAGCTAGAGAGGGACAGGTCATCCTGATTTCAACGGAATGGCTTTGAGTCTGAATTTACTTAACCTTGGAAAACGGGATAATTTAGAACATATTCTGATCAACGCTAGATATCTAGCAATCCTTAAGATGAATTTAATTCAGAATGTTCTCTAGCTGCCACAATAAAACTTAATCTGGCAAGGATCACACATGTGCTATTGAGAACTGTGTTTACATTGCAGTCCTTTCAGAAGAAGGAAAAGGATCAGCTGCATTCCTGAACTGAGCCAAATATATTTTTCTTCATGCCTGATACTGTCACAATCTGCTTTTCCCATTCTGGTGCCCTCCACCTATCTTGGATTTGACTCCCACACTCTTTACTTGTGCCAAGTTGTAAACATCTCTCAAACTTTTTTTAAACATTGCAATATTCTTTTGTCCAATGTTAACATACCGGAATCTAAGTCTGACTGGGACTTGGAAAAAACCTTTCACTGTACAAGCAGAATGAAACGCTCTTTTTTGTTTCAAACAATGTTTTGAACTTTTAACAAACAAAAAAAAAAGGAAGTTATATCAGTTTCTTTGAATCCCAAATTCCACAGAGATTCAGCAGAGAAAGCCATGGGAGTAGTAGAAAAACGGTACAGGGAAAAGGTGGAAGAGAAAAAAATTGTAAGAAAAACAGTGGGGTTTCTCTTATGCAAGAGAAGCAAAAATGGAATCCTCTCCGTACCACACCCCCTGTTGTTGCTTGCCTTCAAATATAAACGTACCACACCCCCTGTTGTTGCTTGCCTTCAAGTATAAACTGACAACTGCAGTGACAGATCTTTAACCACTAGATGGTTCTAGTGGTCCAACTCCTGGTTTCCTAAAAGTACAATAGAATTAAATGGTTAAAGCACTGCCCCTGCATGCCCCTTTTGCCCAAAGCTTGAGGTCACAATGAAAGATCACAATGCTTTGAGTGAAGTTCCAATATGTTTGTAACCAAGTAATTCTTTACCTCCATTTTGAGATTTCCTAGGGGTGACAAGAATAGCATTGAGATGCACCCTTTGCTCTGAATGCTCCAGGGTTATTATGATGGCAAGGAGGATTTTGCCTAGCATGCAAAAATTCTCCAGGCTGCCTTCAATACGGAATACTTAAAATTTTCAAATAATTTCATTAACTTTTTTTGTGCAAATGTTCTTGCTCTCTCCAACCAAAAAGCACAGGTGAAGTTTTTGGATGGCATGTCCATGTGCTACACAGCGGAAGCTCTCCTTTCTGACCCTTAATCCCTGGTAGCCGAGTATATTGCAGCCTGAAACCAGAAACTCTTGCTTCGGGCAGGCTGTAATGACTGGAAGCAATATTGACATTGCAAATCTCTCTTCTCTCATATGAACAATGAACAAATGGGGAGGACAGCCCACTTTTCCTGTTATAACTGGCACAGGAGCTGCAATGAGGCAGTTTCATCCCCTGCTGTTTTGGTAACTGGTCACAGGGGAGAAGTGAAAATGAGATTGATCCTCTGCCCAGATTTTCAGGAACTGGGACAACAGCAAGGTGTTTTCTTCACCTTAACCCAAGTACCGGTAGTTCATCTGGGCTGGCCCTACAATGGCCACCTCGGGAATAAGTTTGGCACTGTCATGAAAGAACAGCAACAGTTAATTCCTGATGTGTCATGCATTTTGACTTTTGAGAAGGAGGAAAAGAGCCGTGATGGTGGCGCAGTGGTTAGAATGCAGTATTGCAAGCTGACTGTGCCCGCTGCCAGGAGTTCAATCCTCACCGGCTCAAGGTTGACTCAGCCTTCCATCCTTCTGAGATCGGTAAAATGAGGACCAAGATTGTTGAGGGGCAATTTGCTGACTCTGTAAAGAGCTTAGAGAGGTCTGTAAAGGCACTATGAAGCGGTATATAAGTCTAAGAGCTATTGCTATTGCTACTTTTTTTAAAATTAAATTGTGGCATTTTCTGCTGACATGTGCAAACCATTTGGCTGATTGTTGCAAACTGACTTGGGTGGACAGAAGGGCAGCCAAATATGGTAGTAGAGCAGAGGTGGGCACATTTTCTGCTCTGGAGGCCACACTTGCTTCTATGCCTGGCCAGGGGCAATAACATTATGATGTCCCAGGAGTGGCTAAGATTATATTTATTACCTTCTCTTGTACAAGTAGTCCTTGACGTAGGACCGGTTGTATATTGTAATGGTTGTAAAATGATTTTATGACCATTTTTGCGGTAGTCATAAAGCTAATACGATGGTCGTAAAGCGAACGTGGCAGTCGTTAAACAAACACCACTTTCATTAAACAAACCAATGGTTTTCTATGGGCATGGTTTTGCTGAAAATCAGAAGCGAGTGCTACGAGGGCAGGGATACATGCTCTCATTCGAAGGTGGAACATTGCTATTGAGAGAAATGGTGACTATGTTGAGAAGTAAGGATGTGATCCACAGAGGACCAGCTTCATTTTGATGTATGCTACATGTTCCTGTGTTGGTAATTATACCTGTCCTAAAGAAAATGGCATTACTTTTTGACTCACCCTCGTAGTTTTTGCCAAAACCATCATAAAATGTAGGCTGCTCCAAATACCATCAGTGCGGTCAAATAACCAAAGATTGGTAAAGTGACTGTAGACAGGATTTGACTGTCAGAACTTTGAATCTGGGTCACAAGTCCCTCTTTTCAAGTCAGTCGTAACTTTGGTCACTAAGCACCCAGTTGTAAATCAAATGACTACTGTAACTGTATTCTGGACCAACCTTGCAGTGAACGGAGAATCTGTTGCTTTGCTGAAAGTATAACTTAAATAAAAGTCTACTTGTAATGTCTATGGAGATTCTCAGTCATCCAGGTCGTGGTTGTCCCGAAGGTGCTTTTTCAAGAGGCAACTGGACTTTCTTTTACCAGAAAGTCCAGTCGTCTCTTGAAAAAGCACCTTTGGGTCTACTTGTAATGCAAGAGAGCCTACAACCTCTGTAAGATCCATATGGGAAAATGTTCTGCATGTTTTCCTCAGTTTTATTAAAAGGCATACGTATTTTGTGAGCTGCAGCTAACTTCATCAGGTTGATATATGATTTAAATTGGCATGTGGGGGTGGGATGGGAGGAAGTTGGATGGAGAAAGGGAGCAGAAGATTATGCAGATGTAGGTTATCTGTGAGATCTTACAAATATCTTATGGATGATTGTTTATTTTATTTAGTGTATGATGAGAACATGACAGAAGAGAAGTAAACATATACACACAATCCACATAATTATATATAATTATATACAATATACAAAAATATACAATGGAGCCGAGGTGGCACAGCAGTTAGAGTGCAATACTGCAGGCTACTTTAGCTGACTGTGATCAACAGTTCAGCTGTTCAAATCTCACCAGCTCAGGGTTGACTCAGCCTTCCATCCTTCCGAGGTAGATAAAATGAGGACCCAGATTGTTGGGGGCAATATAAATATACATTGCTTACTGGTGTAAACCGCTTAGAGAGTGCTTGCACTATGAGGCGGTATATAAATCTCACTAATACATAATACAATACATGCAAAACATCTATAGGGACCATTCCTCTCTGGTGATATTGATATCATTGGCATTCAGAGAAACAGTTTCAGGTGGGTCATGAATGTACAAGTTAAAGAGAATTAAAATGTACAAGTTAAAAACCTAATGAAGGACAATTATAATACATTAAAATACCATTCTAAAGCAAATGATTGTTTTAGAAAAGCAATTTTGTAACAGCAACATTGAGAAGGAAACTAATGAACTCACCTACATCAAAAGATTTCAGGCAATTCCCCCTTTTTCTTGCACCTCATACTATTTAAATCTTACACCATTTTAACCGTTCAATGCACTTAATAAAGTGAGCTGCAGCTCACAAACACTTATATCTTTAAATAACATTTAAGAGTTGAAAAAGGTGCTCCTGGGCTCCTGATTTTTTTTGCCACTACAGACTAACACAGCTTCCCTCCTACAATGTTCTCTGAAACATGCTAACTGAATTCTGGAATTCTCAGGCCTGTGCAAGTTGCAGCCTCCAAGGTATGCGTGGCTGAATTTCATAACCAGTTTGAACTCTTGAAACCATTCAAATCACCGGTCACACACATGCTTCATATGGGATCAGCAACGTCACATCAAGGGGAGACACAGTGGAAAGTTTTGAGCCAGGTGGGAGGAAGGTTATGGGATTCAGTGGTGGGATTCAATTTTTTTTACTACCGGTTCTGTGGGTGTGGCTTGGTGGGTGTGGTGTGGCTTAGTGGGTGTGTAAAATTTCCATTCCCTCCCCACTCCAGGGGAAGGTTACTGCAAAATCTCCATTTCCTCCTGGGACTCAGGAGGCAGAGAATAGATGGGGGCAGGGCCAGTCAGAGGTGGTATTTACCGGTTCTCCGCACTACTCAAAATTTCCGCTACCGGAAACTGGTCAGAACCTGCTGAAACCCACCTCTGCTTTGGCTGGTGGAATTCCAGAACTGGAAACTCTGATCAGAACTCTTTCTGTGTCCCATCTAATAGAGCATATCATAAAAGTGATGGATAGCTATATATCTATAAAGAACTAATCATGATAACAAAAGTGGTTGCAAGATGTGGCAATGTTTGCTTCCAGCAGAGCTTCTCCCCTCTCAGCAGCTGCCCAACAAGCAGTTCTATGGCAAACTGCCTTTCCACAGGTATAAGGAATGTCACTAATCAGGCAAACATATAGCTACTATTAGGACAGGAGATGTCAGAAGAAAATCTGCTAGGATTACTAGATTTTACTCCCCTGCAGTAGTTATGACATGCATGGCATGTGACAAGCTGAACAAGCAACATTACAATATCTCCCGGTTTGAGCTTGTTTGTTTGTTTGTTTGTTTGTTTGTTTGTTTGTTTGTTTGTTTGTTTATTTATTTATTTATTTATTTATTTATTTAATAGATTTGTATGCCGCCCAACTCCCAAAGGGACTCTGGGCGGCTCACAGCATATTAAATACAAAATCTAAAAAACAGTTTAAAAATTTAAGAACAAGATTAAAATAATGTAAACAATTAAAACATTTAAAAACATTTTTTTAAAAAACACAATTTAAAAACCCAATGATGCACTCATGGGGCCAAGCATAATCGATGTTATATTAAAATCATTGGCCCCAGGCCTGTCGACAAAGCCATGTTTTTAATGCTTTTCTGAAGGCTGGGAGGGTGGGAATTATGCGGATCTCGGGGGGTAGTATATTCCAGAGAGCCGGTGCCGCCACAGAGAAGGCCCTCGTTCGTGGGCCCGCCAGCCGACATTGTTTGGCTGACGGGACCACCAGCAGACCAACTCTGTAGGCTCTAATCGGTCTTAGGGAGGTATGTTGGAGAAGGCGGTCTTGGAGGTAAACTGGTCCTAAGCCATGTAGGGCTTTAAAGGTAATCACCAACACCTTGAATTGCCTATGAGTTGTTAAACAACCTATGAGTTGTTAAAATTGTTAGAACAATCCATTGTTAAAAGCATACACTGGCAAAAGAGAAAGTAGCGGTCCTTAAAGGGGAAATGTGCTTCCTTCTCATAACTTTCTCCTTCCAGAGCTTCATAAAGGCATCTTTACAATTGTATCTGCTAAGTATTTTGAATGCATATTTATATTAGTATGCGAGTACCTATAGAGCTTTTCCTGTCCTACTAACCCTGTCACTAACCCTAAAATACCAAAATACAAAGGAAATGTATTTCATGCACATACACACAGACATGCAAACTTTCTGTTTACAACTTGAAAATGCAAACTAACTTCACAGCTATGTTGCAGTGTTTTAAGTCCACCTTTGAACCCTCATTGTTTCAACTGGGATTCGGAAATGGAACTGTAGCATAGCCCAACATTTTTTTTACAACCTTTAAACTTAAAAATAGAAGTCAACCTCTTACTTGCAACTAAATTGCTTGGTTCGACGCAGGGGTGGGTTCTAACTTACCTCGCCGCCGGTTCGCTTCCTCCCGCACTGCGTGGGTTCATGCGCGCAAAGCGCGCATGCGCATGCGCAGTGCTGAAAATTCTCAACCCCCCAAAAAAAGCTGAAAACAAGATGGTGGTGCATGCGCAGTTCCAGAAATTTGGCTTCTGCACATGCACAGAAGGAAAAAAAATCAGAAAAAAATTCCAAAAAAAAGATGGCAGTGTCCACGGACCAGCACCGACAAAACCGGTTCCGTGATGTCATCGTGACATCACCAGCGGTTTGCTACCAGTTCGGGTGAACCGGTCCGAACCAGGAGGAACCCACCTCTGGTTCGACGTTTTTATGAAAAGGCAAAGACTTGGATAGTTTAATGAGCATGTGTCTTATACATTTAATGAAAGATTCAAAATTCCTAAAGTCAGTTGAAATGATTATCTCAACCAAGATAAAGATATTTATGGGGCACCAGCATGATTCATCCTGAGATTTCACATTTGTTTTTGCTTCAGACCATGCAAAAAGCGGGGAAAAGACCCTCCTGGAGGTGAGGAAGTGAGGGACAGAGCGGACTTTGTGATACCATTAGTCTTCATTTCCTGAGGAAATGGTAGAAACTTGGGAGCACATAGCTGTCAAAACCCTTTTCATATTCAAACCCTGCCATCGGAAATACTGTTTGGGATTCCCTGCCATTTCCCTAGGGAACACTATTCTAGAATGAAGTTGAGCAACTCACTTGGTAGTTGATTGTGTTTCTATTTAGTCACATGAGTTCAGAGAATGAAGCATTTCATTCTCCATCAGAAGCTGAGCTGCACACTTTGCAATTAATTTTATTTTTAAAATACTGTATTTTTCGGAGTATAAGACGCACCAGAGTATAAGACGCACCTTAGTTTTTGGGGAGGAAAATAGGGGGAAAAAATCTGCCTACCAGATATTCATCTGGCTAGCATCCTTAGTCTGGTCAGCTTCAGCACATTATTTTATCCCCTGGTTAGGACTTTAAAAAACCTTCTTCGGAGAGAGTAACAATGAAAGAGCCTGCAAGCCGGTAAGAGCTGGGAAGATCGTTAGCACCTGGTTAGGGCTAGAAAAAAACTTATTCGGAGCAAGTAGAGCAATGGAAAAAAATTCTGCAAAGACTTAGGACTGGAAAAACATTCTTTGGAGAGAGTACCAATGAAAAAGCCTGCAAGGTAAGAGCTGGGAAGATCTGTTAGCACCTAGTTAGGGCTGGAAAAAAGGCTACATTCGAAGTATAAGACGCACTCAAATTTTCAGCCACTTTTAGGGAGGAAAAGGGTGCGTCTTATACTCAGAAAAATATGGCATGTCCCATGTTTGGACAATATGATGGCTTCAGAATGCAGCATTGAAAGATTTCTGAAGCCTTGTTTCTATATGTAGTTCTCACTAGCTACTTTGTCATGAGACAAAAATAGGCAAGGCAGCCTAACATAAGCGGGGTTTTTTTTTTTGAAGAGCATGATCTGGAGCATGATCCGTCCTTCTGTCCGTCCCCCTGTCCCCCCCGTTGGCAACATGCTGCTGCACTGATATCATTCAAGCAAATAGTGACAAACGGACTGGCGAGGAAATACTGTTACACGTAGTTCTTGACTTATGACAATAATTAAGCCTGGAATTATGGTTGTAAATCGTGGTAATCGTTAAGCGGATCACCACATGACCTCACCTGATTTTACAACTTTTTTGCAGTGGTTGTTAACCGAATGCAGCAGTTGTTAAACCGTCTGTTTTCCCCAATGGGTATTTTTGCCTTAAACCAGAAGTAAATACTAGAAATGAGCAAAAAACCCACTGAAAATCAGAGTCACATGACCACAGGAGTCTGCAGAAAGTCATAAAAGCAAACCGCTTGCCAATTGACCAAAATATGATCATGTGACTGCAGGAGACAATTTTCAGCCATCAGAACTTTGAAATCAGGCTATAAGTAGCTTTCGGGAGGTCTGTGGGGTCTTTGAACTGTTTCTGAGTAACCAGTTGTTAAGCAAGGACTATCTGTAGTTCCCAAAGAGTCATCAGTTCTAGAGCCAATGCAGAATACTGGTACTTACCTGCAAATGTTGAAGAGTAGTTTTGCCAGATACTATAGCACAGGGGTGTCAAACTGGATTTCTTCAAGGGCCGGATCAACATCGTAGTTCTCCTCTGCAGGCCGGGAGGGGGAGGGGGGGAGGGAGACGGGACAGACGCCTCCTGCAGCACTCTCCCAGCCGAAAATGTGCCCCGCAGAGGCCCTGCAAGGCCCCCACAAGGCCCATTTTCGGCCTCCCCGGTCTCCAGCAGCACTCTCCCAGCAGAAAACGTGGAGGCCCTGCAAGGCTCCCACAAGCAATGTTCCCTGTAACATCAGAAAATGGCGCGTGGCAGTTAGAAACTGCCGCGAGGCATTCTCTTTTCATGTGTGTGGCCGTGTGGGCGCGAGCGTCTGCCATTAGAAAATGCCGCGTGGAAGTTAAAAACTTCCGCGTGGCGTTCTCTCATTACGTGCGTGGCTGTGCGGCCACGCAGCTTAGAGGGAACAGTGCCCACAAGACCCATTTTTGGCCTCCCCGGCCTCCTGCAGCACTCTCCTGGCCGAAAACGGGTCGCACGGAGGTCCTGCGGGCTGGTCCTTTGATATTTCCAGGCCAGCCCCATAGGCCAGATTTAAGCACCCTTGAGTTTGACACCCATGCTGTAGCAGTTCTACTGCACCACATTAATGATACGCTAATTTAAAGGGCAACTGAGGAGATGTTAGAATAGAAATGCAACTCCAAACACAGAAGGACTTGCTTGCAGAAACATTTTATCCATCGCTACAAATCATGATATCTTAACTGCAAAACAGAAAGGAAGTGTGTTTTTCTAGAAACCCTACATGAGCCATTTCAGAGTTTAGACTTGGCAATATCATATCAATCTTTTCATCTTGAAAGAAAATCAAAATTTTAAAGCATTCTTCAAAAATGAGCATCAACATATCGGAAGAGTGCCAGACTGGGGAAGGTTAGCAGAGAAACATTTGGCTGGCTGCTTTTGGAAGCAAATTTTCTGGAAGTGGCAGAAAATCTGGGAATCTGAACGCAGCTGTTTCTGGAAAACAAATTGGCCATTGACGCTTCAACATACTTTAGTTGTTAACTGCAAAATGATTGCAACATAATTTTGAAAAAAAAATCATGTAGCTTTTAAACTACATTAGAAATGGTACAGCCTTGGAAAATTTTTAGTTCTAGTGTTTTATATGCCAACTGCTTCCATGTATCCTAAAAGCATTTAAGACAAACTATACCTTTTTATTTATTTATTAAATTTATAAGCCTTCCATCTTGCTATTTATAAATGTATTGAGAAAAACTGTATGCACTGAGGACTGATCTCAGTAACGTGGAGAATTGTGGATTTGAAAATCTGGCTTTGTGTTTTGGAATTCATTTTTTACCTTTGTAATCAAATAATTGAGGTGTTTTATAGAATCACAGAGCTAGAGGTGACCTAAGAAGTCATCAATTCTAACCCATGCCACAGGATTCCCTATATCAGGGGTCCCCAGCTCCCGGCCCATGGACCGGTACCGGTTTGTGGATGTCTAGGAACCAGGTTGCAAAAGTGAGTGAAGCTTCATCTGTGCATCCACAGAATCTAGGCAGAGGACAAAAACACCAACCCCAGTTTGTGGAAAAATTGTTTTTCACGGAACAGGTCCCCAAAAGGTTGTGGACCACTGCCCTATATAGTCTTTGATTTAAAACTATTTGTTTAGTAACCATTCAAAGTTACAAAAGCACTGAAAAAAGGGACTTATAGCCATTTTTACGCCGCCCTGAGTCCTTCGGGAGTTGGGCGGCATATAAGAATACCAAAATAAATAAATAAATAAATTTTTCACATTGTGGCATGCCCACGGTCACATGGTCAAAATTCAGATGTTGGCCACTGGCTCATATTTATGATGGTTGCAGTGTCATGTGATCATGTTTTGTGACGTTCTGACAAGCAAAGTCAATAGGGAAGCCAGATTTATGTAACAACCATGTTACTAATTTAACAACGGCAGTGATTCGCTTAACAATGATGATTCGCTTAACAATGATTCGCTTAACAATGGTCATAAAAGTCATAAAAGTCAGAAAAGTCATAAAATGGGGCAAAATTCTCTTAACAACGGTCTCACTTAATAACAGAAAATCTGGACTCAGTTGTGGTCATAAGTGGAAGACTAGCTGTACCATCCCAGAAAAATGACTATCCAGTCTCTGTTTATTGTTCTGAAACCTTATTAGCCTGTCCTTTGTAAAATGGCTATTTTAAAATTGGCTATGTTGCAAGTCAAAATGTGGAAGTTAAGCAGGATCAGGCCTGATTAATACTTGAAGGGGAGACCAGCTGGAAATCAAAAGTTATAGACTAAACTGCAGAGGTGTTTTTTATTTTTTTAATTCCCAAAGAAGGCAGTACCAAACCATTCTTATGCAGTTGCCAGGAATTTCTCAAAACTCCAAAAGTGTTCTAATAGAGCAGTGTTTCCCAACCTTGGCAACTTGAAGATGTCTGGACTTCAACTCCCAGAATTCCCCAGCCAGCATTCGCTGGCTGGGGAATTCTGGGAGTTGAAGTCCAGACATCTTCAAGTTGCCAAGGTTGGGAAACACTGTAATAGAGGAACATAATAGTGTCTTGGAAACTCTACTAACATTTTAGAACTCACAACTGAATACATACAGTATTCGGGATAACCTGATGGCTTTTTGCAATTAAGTTACTTACCATACTAGTTAAGTATAAAGCAATTGGAGATAAACTTCTCTCTCAACCCTGTACCCCAGTGGTGGGTTTCAAATTTTTTTACTACCGGTTCTGGTGGGCATGGTGTGGCTTGGTGGGCGTGGCTTGGTGGGCGTGGCAGGGGAAGGATACTGTAAAATCTCCATTCCCTCCCCACTCCAAGTGAAGGTTACTGCAAAATCCCCATTTCCTCCCGATCAGTTGGGACTCAGGAGGCAGAGAATAGATAGGGGCGGGGCCAGTCAGAGGTGGTATTTACCGGTTCTCCGAACTATTCAAAATTTCCGCTACCGGTTCTCCAGAACTGGTCAGAACCTGCTGAAACCCACCTCTGCTGTCCCCTGGAAAACAAACGTGTGAGATTTTACAAACTGTAGGATTCTAGGAAATTTCATTGGTGAGCTAAAACTCTGATCTTCACGTCCAGCAACTTTCTAAGGAAAAGGTCCAGAGATCAATGTACTTTCAGGAGGAAACATTTGTTTTCTTCTGTCTTGCCTTGAGAAAGCTCTGATGCCATAATAGAACAAAGGTCACTAGTACAAAGTTAATGACGCTACCAAGAGTTTTTCTGGTAAAATGAAACTTCAGTTCAGCAGCTCAAGTATTTTGCTGTCAAAACTACAAAGGTCAGAAGCATTGTTATCTGCCCAGGAATGTTTCATTCACCTGTAGGCCAGACAAGGAACTGAACAAGGAGAGATTTAACCTGGAAATAAGGAGAAATTTTCTGACAGTGAGAACAATCAACCAATGGAACAGCTTGCCTTCAGAAGTTGTGGGAGCTTCATCACTGGAGGCTTTCAAGAAGAGATTGGACTGCCATTTGTCAGAAATGGTGTAGGATCTCCTGCTTGGGCGGGGGGTTGGACTAGATGACCTACAAGGTCCCTTCCAACTCTGTTAATCTGTTAAATTTATTATACATTTATTGTTATCTATTTTTCTCCAGGGATTTAAGACAAAATGCATATATTGTATGGTATTCTCCTCAATTTTCTCCCAAACAACAGTCCTATAACGGAGATTTGGGCTGATCATAAATGGATGGTTCAGTCAACCAGTTAGCCCTGAGAGCTAAGGCTGGACTTCATGTAAATCTGAATGTCTCTCTGCTTTAACAGATATTAATCACTATGGCTGTATTAAAGTGCTAATTTCACTTTGGAGCGGACTCCATATGTATGCAGATGTCAGCTGAGTTGAAAGATAAAGATTGGAAACAGAAACCTACGGACTTTTGGACTTTCGAACAGAAACAAAGGAATTTTTTAAAAAGACGTATGCAATTTAATGAAGTCATTATATCTCTGAAAAAAAGCATAGCTATGAACAAAAAGGGAAAATTCTCAACCAGAGATGTCCAAAGTCTGAGATGCTTTTATGTTTATATACTTGCTGGATTGCTGACATTAGCTGAAAACAATACGAGGGTGAGTCAAAACGTAATGCCATTTTCTTTAGGACAGGTATAATTACCAACACAGGAACATGTAGCATACATCAAAATGAAGCTGGTCCTCTGTGGATCACATCCCTACTTCTCAACATAGTCACTCAATAGCAATGTTCCACCTTTGAATGAGAGCATGTATCCCTGTCTCGTAAACTTTTGTTGACTGTTCTTTGAGCCTCTTCTTCACTGCAGTTTTCACTTCCTCGTCACTGGAATAATGTTTGCCTCTCAAACCCTCTTTCATGGGGCTGAAGAGATGATGGTGATAGTCCATGGCCACGGTCCGTGGTCACAAAAGGTATTTAAAGTTCTGTGGTGAAGAAAAGATTGAGAACCACTGACTTAAGTAATGAAAAACCAGGCAGAAAAATAAAAATGCAATACCAAATAAGAAGAGTGTTACATCTATCCTTCCCCAATGCTATAATACAGTATATTCAAACCCACTGCATTCAGTTACAATCCAATTGGAATATTATATTTGTTTGCTAATTTATCCACTACATTTTAATCCCATTTGTAAATGACCTTGTTTCTTTTTATAAATTATTTCAACTCCTACCCTCAAAACGATGCTATAGAGCACTGCACACCAACCCAACTAGACACAAGAACAGTTTTTCCCCGAACACCATCACTCTGCTAAACAAATAATTCCCTCACCACTGTCAAACTATTCACTAAGGCTGCATTACTATTACTATTAGTCTTCTCATCATTCCTATCACCCATCTCCTCCCACTTATGACTGTATGACTGTAACTTGTTGCTTGTATCCTTACGATTTATATTCATATTGTTTCCTGATTGCTTACTTGAACCCTATGACAACCATTCTTGACAAATGTATCTTTTCTTTTATGTACACTGAGAGCATATGCACCAAAGAAAAATTCCTTTTGTGTCCAATCACACTTGGCCAATGAAGAATTCTATTCTACTTTCAAAATCACAAAGCACTTTCAGATTCCCATTTTTCAGTTTAAGAAACTGAGTGCATCTGCAGTTATTTTCATTAAGATTACAGGATCTAAATATGTTTCACAATGAATTCTGTCCCAATTTTTTTAAACGATGTTTGATTGTTTCAATCAACTTGAAAGAATAGAAATAAATTAATACTTCCAACAGAGATAAAAATATTTCTTAAACACTGCCCTGCGTCCTGGCATAAAATGACCCTCAAAGCAGGTTGCAGTTTTTAAAACGGTGTGTATAAAGGATAATTTAAAAATAATAATGATTTAAATTGTAGAACAGAATACTTTAATGTTGATTAAAATGATTGCCAATAAGTACTCTAGAAATATCTAGAGAACAAGTCTATGTTATCCAATCAATCTGCATGACTTTTCATCAGTATGATTTGCTTTCCACAAGCTAATAATGTCCTGACACTATATGACAGTAAAAATGATAAATGATATTATGATGAGGTCACCAGTTCCCCATGCAAAAGCAAGAAATCACAGAAAAAGGACAATTATTGTGATTAAAGGAAAGATAACAGATTAATTAGCCATTCATTCCAGCAGACACTCCAAGTGGGAAGGTGACCTCACTGTAGGAGGCCTATTACCACTGCCTTTCTATTTTGTTGCAGGAAAGGAGAGGAAAATTATGAAAATTGTGAGAAAGTTGGAGGAGGAAGCAATTCTTTTCTTTTCCAGGACTGAAAAAAACCACTGCAGTTTGAGGGCTGCATTAGGCAGCTCTATCAGGTTGATTTTACATAAGATTATCCAATTCTCTAATAACTGACAGGAGGCATTCTGGCTGCTATACCCAATCCTGGGTGCTACTCACTAAGCAATTTGAATGTTTCTTTCTGTTGGATCTGGCAGAAAATGTGAGTGGTGGAACCAGTTCATCAGTATACTAGCTGGAGATCCAAATGGTTTGGGACAGCGTCAGTGATGGGTCCTTGAGAAGGGGACACATCAGAGGTGGGTTTCAGCAGGTTCTGGACCAGTTCTGGAGAACCGGTAGTGGAAATTTTGAGTAGTTCGGAGAACCGGTAAATACCACCTCTGACTGGCCCCATCCCCATCTATTCTCTGCCTCTGGAGTCCCATCTGATCGAGAGGGGGATTTTGCAGTAACCTTCCCCTGGAGTGGGGTGGGAATGGAGATTTCACAGTATCCTTCCCCTGCCACGTGCACCAAGCCACGCCCACCATGCCACGCCACACCCACCACGCTACTCTCACAGAACCGGTAGTAAAAAAAATTTGAATCCCACCACTGGGACACATCAGCACCTCTTTAAATGGTGCTGGGAATAGAAGATTGTAAATATATTATTTGTAGCGTTTAGGCTGCAAAAATCTAGTTAGCACTAGATGGCAGCAGACATGCATATACTTCTGACTCTTTGCTGCAATGTAATAGCTATCCAGACTTTTTTTTGTAGGCTGATAAACCTAATTTGCTATATATAAAGAGCTGAAGAAGCAGCTTCTTGGATGAGACGAGAAATGTCTTCAAAGAAAAACCAGAAAGTCCAGTTGCCTCTTGAAAAAGCACTTTTGGGACGATAAACCTAATTAATTATTGGAGGGAAAAATTTCCAGAGGAGTATCATCCAGGTTGGTCTTTCTTGGGAAGATGAGGCAAGTCATGTTATTCCTTCTAAAAATGCCGCCCTGAGTCCTTCGGGAGTTGGGCGCCGCCCTGAGTCCTTCGGGAGTTGGGCGGCATATAAGAACACCATAATAAATAAATAAATAAATAAAAATGCTGAAATCTTAAAAACTTCATGCAACATTTGAGATCTCATACATTTTGGACCATTTTTAATTTTAAATAAAATCAGCTATTGAATTTACAATGGCCATCAAGAGATTGCATGTGCATACAGTTGCCTGTGGCTGCTGGATTATCAACCATAGTTTAATATTGGACAAACTAGGCCACTATATGGAACCCCGACCTTGTTCTTAACTAAAATTGGCTTAGTCAGTTTTGCCAATCTAGTTGCAATATTTTGGTAACTTGGGTGTGTGTATGTGTGTGATTAGAAGATGCTATTTTAGTACAATGGAGGACAAATACCATAACTTCCCTAAATCTTTGGATTTACGTATTTGTTGTAATGACAATGTATGAAGACTTGTAAACACACACACACACACACACACACACACACACACACACACACACACAACTCTAAATTCTCCCTTGTACAAGTCCCCAATTCCAATTTTTTTTAGAGTTCAAGCTCTCTTATTAGAAACTTTTCTCAACTTTCTATTATTTCTACTTCAGTAAAACTCAGGAACCTTCTGTGAGGATCCTATTTCCTCTGATTCTGCCTTCTTCGAATTAAAGACTTTTATTGTCAGAACCCTGGCATCAAATTAATTTCCTTCTCCTGGCAAACTCTGCCAATTTGCACTGCATCTACTTATTTTCCAATTCTGCAGCATCCAGAGGAGTTGTATAGGCCTCAAAAAATGTATGCTATAACAGCAGAGATAAAAACAAGATTATTTATCACATAAATGCTCATGGTTTTCAAGTGCACATGTTTTTTCTAGATCAGGGGTCCCCAAACTTGGCAGCTTTAAGACTTGTGGATTTCAACTCCCATAATTCTCCAGCCAGCTGGCTGGAGAATTCTGGGAGTTGAAGTCCACAAGTCTTAAAGTTGCCAAGTTTGAAGACCTCTGTTCTAGACCAATTCCTGATGGGTGATTTGGTGATCTGTGAATCTACTCCAAGTATTCCCCACCAAAATAATGGTGTGTGTGTGTGTGTGAAATTAAATGGCTTAAATCTCATGAGATTGACAAAGTGTTAAGATACTGATGGTCTAACTTGTTAACTCATGATATTTTGATGTTCTTCACTGATCTCACAAGATTTTGCCCATATAGTTACTTTTTTAAAAAATAATTTGGGAAGTCATCCTGTCTCATGGAATTGGTTTGGAATTTCAAAATATACGAAGGGACAAGTGTGTACAGGAAGCGGGCCCTTCCTCTCAGGAAGGCTATTTTTGTAAACAGGAAGTATACTCTGCTACCAGATTTAATTTGGCATCTGGTCTAGTTTTTAAGTGGAAATATGTGATTAAGAAGAATATAATTGCCAATTCTTGGTATGGTGTGGCAAATAAACACACCATGGAAAATTCGTATTATTTATGTGTGTCAACTTTATTCGTGGAATGGCAGTGCCCCTCTCTTCAGGGTGGTTTCTCCTGCTGTACTTCGACACTGGAGAATTAAGGATTAGGAATACAAACCTCCCATGATGTTTCACTTCTGATTGGTACGTAAAATGAGAATAAATATCATTTGATCCAGTTGACTTGTAGCTTCCTTATGCACCACATTAGCACAAGTATACAATATCTATCAGAAGGTGGCTTTCCAAGTCTGGGTGGGAGGAGCACATAGCTCGTCCTCAGGTAAATTTCCTATTCTTGAATTAGGATTTTAAAAATAAGCCTGCAGTCCTTTGATTTCCAGCAATATAAAGTGATGTGTAGCCTCCCTATTATGGCTCCATTGCGACTCTCATTACTTTCCCTAACAGCTATGCGGGCTACAATGACTATGAGAGTTGCAGCTTAAAAGCAGCTAGAAGGCCAAACATTGCCATCCTTGGTTTAGTAACATTAGGAAATGCTATAAAGCAGGGGTGGGTTCCACTAACCTTCCCTACTGGTTCACATCATGACGGAAGTGGTGTTTTGCGTCACTACGTCACATCGGGGAAATGACCCTCTGCGCATGCCAGCCGCGTTCTTTGCCAGTCGCTTTCCAGAAGCGGCGACCGGATGACCGGTTTGGGAGCATGGACAGCCGGCCATCACTGATGGTTCGGTGAGCGGGGGCAAATTTCCGCCACTGGTTCAGGGGAACCGGTCTGAACCAGCAGCAATCCACCACTGCTATAAAGTAGGGGTCTCAAACTGGCGGCCTGCAGGCCGGATGCGTCACACACAGGCCACGCCCATCCCAGCTCTGCGAATGGGAAAAATGTCGTGAAACATCACGTGATGGCAACATGACACCGTGAGTTTGACACCCATGCTATAAAGCAAAGGGAGCCTTTATTTTATTGCATTTATTTGTTAAGAAGTAAACTTCTGCTCACTTATGTCATGCATGCCAAACCACTGAGCTGAGAAAACCTTTCTTTTTCAAATGTTAAGTAAATAGGTTAAGCCAGTTTCTTTGTCTCAAAGCTGATGATTAATGATTTTCCAGGTAATCAAATAAAGGGTGACTACATAGCAGGCCACATAATCACTGGAGTACAGAAGACACCTGCAGCTATAGAGGTGGTGGAAAAGAGTTATTTGCCCAGTCTTCCTGGGTCTAGGAAGAGGAAGGTCATAGAGGAAGAAAACAGGGGCAGATTATATTAGATTTTAATTTATGACTGCTATATCTAGCTTACTTAATATGTACCATATGATAAACTCACCAACTTTTAGTCTCGTTTTGGTTTGGTTGAAGCATTAATAATTGTCTTGGGTTTATTGCATAGTGATTTCAATATGAAGTTATTATTGGAAGCAACAGTTTGAATTAAATAAGAGATTTGGCAACTTTATTCCCTAGAAAGACATTCTAGGCAGGAAATACGGTTTGCCCTTTATTTTTGGATAGTTGACCAAGCTGTTACTTAACCACAGATTTAAACATCCAAACAATTGTGAATGACTACAGAATGTTTAATTTGCTGTTTGAATTTCCTGCTTAGCTATACAGTTCTGCATAATTGAGAAATCAACTTGGAGTGACAGATTAATGTTTACCCCTTTCATTCCTCTAAATAAATATAGTTTGCACTGTTCACAGAAAGCTCTTACACTGACTCCCTTATCTCTTTCTTCTGCCAGGAAGATGCCAATTCAACCACATCCATGCATAACATGTGGCTATGCAGGGCACCAAGAAATGGAAAGGGAAAAGGTGTCCTTCTAGGCATGACAACTGGGATATCATAGCAGAAAAGGCATGACGACTGCTTTTTGGTGGCAAAGCAGAGGGGAAGTTACAGTAGATTTTAGGGAAAGGGAAAAGCAAAAACCAATGCCAGGGTTAAAAGCCTTTTAAGCATCCCCTGCAAGCAGCAACAATACCCATTGAGGCCAGAAGAAATCAAACAAAAGAAGATGGAGAAGAACAAAAACCTGGAAAGGAGTATAACCAAGGAAATCTCTTCATAAAACAGCTATGAGAGATTAATGATACTGGCCATGTACAAAAATCAATGCAAATAATTACCTTGATTTAAAAGAAAAGGCCATGGATTCTAGTCCTGCCTTAGCGCAAAGCCAGCTGAGTGACCTTGGACCAGTCTGTCTCAGCCTGTTGTGGCCCGTCCACAGCGTGTGCAGCCTGGGCCTTTGGAATTTTCAGTGCTTCTTGGCAATGCTGAGAAAGGAGGGGCTACTACTCCTTTCCTGAATGCAAGAGCACGCAGGGCTGCCAAGAGGCAGAAAGGTCTACTCGAGAGGAGGTGTACTCGAGAGTAAGACTTGGGGCTAATTGGCCACTCCCCTAGTCTATTTAAGAAGAGTCGATGCAGCTGGGAAGCTACTGTGTAAAAGTATAATATACAAGAAATGACCACTCACAATTTCATGCATCATGGTGATAAGACAATTTCCATAATTTTTGCTCTCCTAACTTAATATTTTTTACGGCTCTGTCAGTTACACACACACACACACACACACACACACACACACACACACACACACGCACACACACGCACACAAATCAGAAATTAGAGAAGATGACAGATTGAAAGAACAAGGAATCAGAATGAGAATCACTTATACTTTATCAATTGCTGGATAGTATTTGTGAAAGAAAGAGAGAGAGAGAGAGAAGAAAGAAAGAAAGAAAGAAAGAAAGAAAGAAAGAAAGAAAGAAAGAAAGAAAGGAAGGAAGGAAGGAAGGAAGGAAGGAAGGAAGGAAGGAAGAAAGAAAGAAAGAAAGAAAGAAAGAAAGAAAGAAAGAAAGAAAGAAAGAAAGAAAGAAAGAAAGAAAGAAAGAAAGAAAGAAAGAAAGAAAAGCTTGCAATGCAGATTTAGAAACATGATATTCTCAGGATAGATGATTTTGTATATACCGGTAATAAATAAACTGCTTTGCTATCTTACTGACTTCTCCTTTAGAAACATAGTAAATTCTGATTTTCTGGACTTTGTTTTTGAAATTCTTTTTTAGTAGCAGATATTTTATATTTCACCATACTGCTTTAGTGAATACAGTATTACAGTTTTTAGAATGCTTCTAAAAGACCCTTGTTTTGTGTTTTTCAGGAAAACACTATTTTATTATGTTTATACTTAGCAAAAAAAAGTTGCTAAAGATCAGCTAAGTCTAATAGGTGAGACTCAGTTTTGGGTTGCTACCGGTTTGCACCGGTTTGGGTGAACCGGTATCGGCGGCGGCAGCAGGAGGCTCCGCCCACCCGACCGGACGTCATCAAAAATGCTCTGCGCATGTACATAAACATTTCCCACGCGCTCCCGTTCCCGAACCGGTAGCAAAGATAAGTGGAACCCACTACTGATGAGAATACCGGTATATGGCCTTATTGCTTCATCTTCATGGGGCAATTTTCATAGGATGGTTTTTAGGAATAATGTAGATGTTTAAGGACCCATACGTATTCTTGGGGGATTTAGATACTTTATTATTTATTTGTTTATCCTAACTGCCCATCTCCCTCAGAGAGGGCTCTCTCCTCTATAGCTATACATTAGCAATTACTGAGATAGGCTGATGTACATCCATAATATCTAATTCTTATATAAAGGGAAACCTACCACAATATTACATTTATTTAGTCAGAAATCTCTCAGGGTTTAACATGGCATCACTTTAGGTTTGGAGTAAATTTAGCATAATCTTATGTTTGTTTGGAAATAGGTTCTAAACTTTGTTGCTACTTAGCAATTCTTTGCAAAGATTCAATTTTAATCATCAGTATAATCTTGGTGTGAATTAGGATGTTGGTATATTCTTTTAGAATTTAATTATACTAAAAGGAGAAAAAAAGCTACTTTTAGTATGAAGACATGATTCTTTTCTTCCTCCCAGCTGGCCAATTTACTAGATTTTTTTTTTAATTTGAGTCACCTTTAACCACTCTGACTTTGTTTCTGGAAACCTGTATTTATAGCTATTGGTTTGATCTTGATTAAAGTTTATATTTAGGATTAACAAATAATCAAGACTATAAATGCTGTATTTATTTATTGGACGATAGACACATTCTAGTGCATGCTTTGTCTGCCCTGATTATATCAGAAATATACTGTAAATATTCTGTCACAGTAGAAACCAATCTGTTGATGTTTCATTTCTCTGAAACTTGCTTTTCTAGTGAAGCGGAATTAATTAGATCCAGAAGTTTTTAAAAATCATTTTTTAATAGTTTTGTATATGTGTTGGGAGATTATGAGAATTTATGGCTAACAATCTGGGGAATCCCAGACTGGAAAAGGATGTTATGGCTGTATGAGTTTTTAAAGCTATTTCTGCTTTAAAGGAGGTTTTCTCCTTCCTCATCTTTGCCCTACCTGTCAATCATATCTCATGAGACAAAGTGGCAAATGCAATTATCTGTTTTACATCCATAATATCTAATTCTTATATAAAGGGAAAGCTACACCATGCAGCTTTATTCAACCAGTTTCATTTTTATTTATACCTCTTGCTTGTTTATCTGCAATGCACTTCCTGATGAAGGGGAAATTCACAAATACTTCTTTAGATTTCTTGGAAAAGAATATTTTACTGGAAATGGAACCATATACAGAACTAAATACAAAGTCCACTTTGCAATCATACTATCAGGGAAGGGGTGTGGCCAACATCGCAGAGCTACGGGTGTCGCCCGCGTTCTGCGGGAAACCCCAAATTCCAGCTGTTTGGAGACCTGGAACCGGATTGGAACCAGGTCAGTTCTTCCCTGGAGGGGCGGTGAAGAAGAGAGGCACCAGTCGGTGGTCTGGGGGGGCTTGCAAACCCCCAGGGAGCCGGCACCTGCCTCTCGGCCAGCAGCTGAGGAAGACGACTCTGTCGCCATTAGCTGGGACAGCCACGATCGGAACGATTGAAATGGAGAGATCGTGAATTGCCTGGGTAACAAGATCTAAGTGTTTGTGCTGGAGAGAGGTGAAGAAGTGCTGAAGCTGGGTGAGTGTTTGGCCGATTTAATGGTAAAAAGACATTTAAAATTTAAAAGGAGAAAAAAGAGACTCTAAAATGGAGTGAGCGCCTATCTATTGGAAATACCATAGAGAGAGTTAATTGAAAATACCATAGAGAGAGTTAAAGGAACAAGTTTAAAAGCCCAAATTTGAGGATGTCTTTATAATTGGACTTGGTGGAAATTAAAGAGACTGAAAAAGAATAAAGAATTTGAAGAAAATATCTTATAAGTGCTAAGTGGATTTAAAATACTTTGGAGACTTTTGTAAAAGAGTTGTTTTGTTATATTGGGAAACTGGCAATGCCATCTGCTGGTTAAAAGAAAATATTGCAACAGACTGTGGAAAGCTTGAATTTGCTTACAGCTAGAGACTGACCTTGCTCATAAGAAGATAACTAGGAGCTTGAAAGGACTTGAAAGCAGTGTGTGTTGTGCTATTGTGTTTGATGGTGCACTGTTTTGGTGATAGAAGATAAGAGGATTTTGAATTGGATTGGACTGAAATACAAAGAGAATATATGGACTTAAGCTGCAAGTAAAAAAAAATCTGTGAACTTTGTGAATTGTGAACTTGACAATATGGAGGTGTGTATCTATGAAGAATTGACTGAGATGTTAAAATACATCTATGAAGATATAAAAAATTACCTTTTGGAAATCAGAGGTGAAAGAAAATAGAAATGAAGCTGGATCATAAAGAATACTTAGAATTTACAATGGTGGAAAATGAAAATGAAGAAAATGTCTTCATTTCAGGAGATTACACAGATGAAAAAGGGACTGAAAATAAAAAACAGATTGATGATTACACTGGGATTTACAGTGATAAGAAAAGAGTAAGAGGGGAGCATTGGTATCAGAAGAAGCAATTAAAAAATAAGGGGGTAATAGGGAGAAGAGACTAGGAGGAATTGAGAGCAGACTTACACAAATAATAATAATATTATAATAAATAATAATAACAACAACAACAACAACAACAACAACAACAACAACAGAGTTGGAAGGGACCTTGGAGGTCTTCTAAGAAAGAAAAAGAAAAAGTTAAGAGAAGGGGTTGGAAGGGAAAAACCTACAAGAAGTGGAATTTTTGAGAGACCAAGAGAGAATGGATGAAACGGGGAAGGTCAATAGAAAGGAATAGGGTTAGATCATTGTGTATAATTAAGTAGGGTATAAAGTTCTTATACAAGATTGATGGTGGAATGTTATAAAAAATTTTAGAATTATTATTTTACATTCAATCGTGTCAACACTATTAGTTGTGTATGTGTGTATAATTAATCAGCATAATTATCTTGTTAAAAGGTTTTTTTTATAAGTTAATAATCTATATTAGATTGGTACATGATGGTTTGAATTAAATTTTGATGATGAAAGGGAAAAAAGAATAAAGAAAAGAAGGGAAATAAATTAGACTATAGTAGGCCAATTGTTGGAAGGTTATAAAATTTAAATAATTACTACTTTTCTTTATAAGATTTGTTTTTATATAAGATTTGTATAATTTATAAATTTGATTTAATGTTGAAAAGGATTTAGATAATTACTGAAATTGTTGGAATGTTATAAGATCTGTATAATTATCATTTTTAAAGGTCTTTATATAAGATTATATAATTTATAAATTAGATTTTTTGTTGTAGAGATTTTAGATAATTAGGGGTTCTTTTTTTCTTTACTATTGTATATTGGGAAGTTGGTAATGTTATTAACCAATGGATGGAAGTGTAGTGATAAGATTAGAATTTGTTTAAATATGGAGAATGAGTTAAAATAAAAAATTGAGTAATAAAGTTGAAAGGGAGATATGAAATGGGAAAAGAGATCAGAAATTTAGGGCATTTAGAAATGACAGAATAAAAAAATGAGTAAAGATATAAATTGAGGAAAGGGAGGAGTATGGCCTAAAATTAAGAGGTACAAGAGACAATGAATATGTCTGGAAGATAAGCAATAGCGATTAATTTTGAGGAAAGTTGAAAATTAAAGGTGTAGAAAAGATATAAGTTTAAGAGTAGCACCAATGCTGGAGTGAAGTCAGGGTTTTGAACTGCTTGTCTGTTAACTATAAAATGGATTATGATTAGATGTACTCAGGGAAAGACAAGAGGGAGGAAGAGGAAGTAGAAAGGAAGGGAAGAGAGGGAAGAGGGAAGTAGGAAAGAGGGAGAGAGGGAGAAAGAAGGTAGAGGGAAGAGAGGGAGATAGAGGGAAGGGAGTAGTATGAAATATACCATAGAAGGAAAATAGACGGGAGATAAAAGTACAAAAGGTGCAAATTTAGGATATTTGTTTATGGCATTTTGGACAGAAATGTATAATTATGTATGTTTTGATATTATGGTATATGTATGGATGTTTATGTAAAGTTGGTGAAAAAATAAAAAATTATTTTTTAAAAAAAACATCAATATCCGAGTTTTTAATGAATGTTTAGGAATTTCATTCTGGGTCAGATTCTGAGGTAACATACATCACATTATACTCATCAACTTTGATATTTTGGATACTTTTTTGGGGGGCAAATGTTAGATTAAAAAAAATAGCTTAGAAGTACAGCATGAAGGAAACCAACAAAATTAAAGACAAAAGAGAACAGCAGAATTAAAAGCAACAGATTAAGGTGGCATAGAAATATTCTATTCTGAGTTTAAATTAAAACAAAAATAAAAGCAATATTTTCCTAAAACTAAAGGAGAAATCAATATCAGACAAATCTTCCAGATATGAACAATGTATTCCACAGAAATCTGTTTCTTTGTGTCAGAAGCATCACAATTAAAATATGGCGTACTATATGAGATAAAATTTAAAATACAAAATATAAGATTAAAATATGTATCAGTGAAACAGATCTTGCACAGAAAGTGATCTTCCCCAACCCAATGCCTTCCAAAAATGTCAGATTTCAGTTCTCATAATCTCCCATTCCGAACTGAAGATGAAACATCTGGGGGACATGTGCTTGCGGAAGATCATGTGAAAGGAACATCATGACTGCATATAAAGAATACCATTCCTCTTCTCGACTGCCATTTCAATTCTTTTGAAGCATGATTGAAAAGGTAGGGCAAGAATGAGGAAAGCAATTCTTCCTAACCATTTCTTATAAACTGCCCTAATCCTTCGGTTGGTTTCCTACAAAGGATCAAAGTCAAATGTAGCTATTTATCGGCTAGATGTGCTTCCCGTTCCCGACCTTAGGTAGCAATCATGCAACCATATTCTGAACTCTTGTTTTCAGATAGTCTGTTAAATAATTCAATTTACTATGTGTTGTTTTGTCTGTCCTAATAGAAACCATCTCACTGTATCAGAAGAATGCAAGAACCACCAAAAGCCACTTAAAGGCTGTTGACACACCCTAGGCCAGAGGTGTCAAACTCAAGGCCCGCGAGCCGGATCCGGCCCACAGGGTGCTTAGATCTGGCCTGTGGGACCAGCCTAGAAATATCAAAGGACTGGCCTGCGGTGCCTCTGCTGACCAAAACGGGCCGGGGGGGGGCGCGTGAAGCTCCCCTGTGGCTCATTTTGGCCGGCAGAGTGCTGCAGGAGGCGTCCGTCCTGTCTCTCCCCCCCCCTGGCCAACCCGTGGAGAACTACAATGCTGATCCAGCCCTCAAAGAAATCCAGGTTGACACCCCTGCCCTAGGCCTTCCAAAATGAAGTTAGTGGGGCAATGAAACTTGGGTGTTCCCTATACCAGGGCAACTATAAGACACTTTATTTTTCAAATCTGGGATAAGTGGATATGCACCTTAAGTAGGACTGAATATCCCAATATGGGAATTTTCATACATTTTGGAGATGGAAGAAGGAAGTGCAATTTCAGTATCAAAACACACAGAAATGGAGAAAGTGTAGGCAAAGTCTTGGTAGGAACTTATTTGTTTGTACATCTCTCTCTCTCTACCTATCTAGTCTTTTGTTCAGGAAGACAAGGAATGCAATTCCCATTTTTTCCTACAATAGCAACCTGGAGCTATTGTTTTTTTTAAAATAGTTTTTGTTCAGTTTTTAAAACAATAAGAAAACAAACAAAACAAAACATATATATGTATTCACATTTTACATTTCTGTATCATCGGACTAAGATCTCTAATCATTTATATAAATCTATTAGATTATTATTTTACAATACTATTAATATTTACAATTTTATAACATTACTTGTTTTTTCTAATTTCTAGCCAATTATAGAATTTTTCCCACACTGTAAAGTAGCTGTTGTACACACTTATCTGACTTCGGTTGTGGCTCTTCCTCTTTTCCTTCCAAGGCATTCCCTGTGTTCTCTTAATTCAGCGAGTTTCCATGATGGGGGAAATCATCCTGATTGATTTTAAGGAAAATGTTTCAGTCATTTCCCCCCCCCCCCAAACTTCCCATGGGTGTACAGTATACAAGCTGAAATTAGGCAAGATAGGACATTCTGAAAGCACAGCCAAGTAACTATGCTACAATTATATCCTTCAATCCTTGAACTGCAAGAAAACCTAAAAGAAAAGCTATCAGTGGATTCCACCAGCTTAATTTGTCCTTGGAACAAGCATATTTTGCTGGCAAGCAAACAATCAACCGATCACTCTTCCTAATGTGATATGGGATGGTGTTGGGCAAATTAAGCTTGGAATGGCATATTTAGCCACCTGTCAGATTGCTCAATTAATGTGTTACAAATGCAGTGCTTCACACCTATAACCTTAGTCAGGCTATTTCTGAATACTGTAGACATCAACACAGCCAACAGGTTAAAGGCAAGGAAAAGAGCTATGAGATGCAGCAAGAAAGGAACAATCCATAATGAGCAAGCCACATTCTTGATTAGTGTGCAATGCAATAACTGCATTAGCAGAGTCCAATTTGGCAGCCATATGTAGGCTATGGATGTCACGATGTGAATATTGTCAGTTTGTGCATCTCTATGTTTTTCTGTTTCTTATATCTATGGTCAAACAGACGTATGATATATTCTACTACGCATGTCTGCATTCCAAAGGTTTCCTCCTTTCCTTTCTCATCGCCATTTCTACCAAGGTAGAAGTGATTTATTTCCTTAGCCGATACAATGTAGTCCTAATAAGAATTCTTTATTATTTTTCTACTGAAATAAATATTTTGTTAATTAGATTTGAATCTCGGGTTTTATTTTCTAAGTAACAATGTCTTCAAAGGGAAGCCCCGATCCATCGACCTATGGAGAAGTGATTTCTCCGTCCAACAATGGATACACGTTGGTAGTTGTGACGCATATTTTGAGCGACAGGGAGCCGCAGGAGAGGGATGAAAGAGCCACATGCGGCTCCAGAGCCACGGGTTGCAGACCCCTGGTCTAGTGATTAAAACACCAAGCTGGAAACCAGGAGACTGTTGAGTTCTAATCATACCTCATGAATTGCTGGCTGGGTAACTTTGAGCCAGTCACTCTCTCAGCCCATAATTTCAGGCTCAGAAGACAAGCTGCTAGGTCAATTAAGATTGCAACCAATGCATCAACACTCAATTGATCCAAAACTCTGAACTTGTGTGAAAGCATTAGAGGGGAAAAAAGAGTTGGATAGATCCTATTCCTAATGTATCAGCAACCATATGGTTAATGTAGCATCCCAGCTTGTATCTATGGATACAGCTAAAGATGATGTTAAGCTGCTTCAGCTGTCGGCTGGAGATGAGAAGATAGGAATGTCATGAAAACAAAGCATAAAAAATGGGTATGAGGGTTTGTCTGATGCCTCAGGGGAACCTGATTATGAACCTTTAGTAAATAACACACATTAACGAACAAGGAGAACTGTGATTGATTATTACTCGTTTAGGAGTAGCTTTACATGACAGAAGTGATTAATTAAATAAAGCTGTATGACCAAGAAATTTCAGGGGAAGTTAATAATTCATAAATAATCCTAATCCAAAAATGTATTGAATTCAAGCAGAGTGAAAATGGTGATAATACACTGCGAAGTATCAGGAAGTTTTCTGACATTCATTTTCCAATTTTAATTTTAATTCAAAAAGAACCCAGCAATGAGAAAATGTTATTTTAAGTTGGCATTAGGCAATCTGCTGTTTTGTAGATGCTTTGGATCAGAGGTCGGTTCCTGCCGGAGCTGCCTGGTGCACAGCTCTGGTAGGGAGCGGCCGATTGCCCTCTCTGCCGGTCCACCGTGCGCATCGCCATTTTTTCCGTGAATTTTTGGCTGATTTTGCTTTTGCGCATGCGTGGAAGCAAAATCGCGCCGAAATCTCATGAGGGGACGCGCACACGAGAGAGATTTTGGCAAGATTTTGCTTCTGCGCATGCGCGGAAGCAAAATCCCACGAGGGGGCACGTGTGCCCGAAGCGTGGAGATGCGCACGCAGCGTACTGGCACCGGTAAGGGAGCAACCCGCCGCTGCTTTGGATCATAATGCCCACAATCTCTTCTCCTAATTTATTCTTACTGGAGAATTTATTCAAAATCAGGTTATATATTCCTGGTTTATGGACATATTATACACACCCACGTTCCCATATATAATTGGAAAACAGAAAAATTATCAAAACGAAAAACCTTTCACCATTGGCATTTTGACAGAGAGTGACTCGAATTTTACTTATGCTTTCCTGCATGGAGTCTTATGTTTAGTTGGCTGCCCATCTGATAAAAGGACCTGGGTATAACTTTTATCCAGAGAAAACTGGGTAGGCAATAAAGCAGCAGAATTCCAAATGGAACTTTCCAACAATAATATGTAATTTTTCTATGCATTATGGAGAACAAAGGAGGTGATCAAAAAGATGTCACATGGAAAGGAAAGGCCAGGCCTAAGGGAAGGGAACAGGAAGAAATGTTTGAATCTAGCCAAGACAGCTTTTCCGATATCCAGCAAAACAATTAGCAGCATCATTAGCCTGATGTAAATAGATTGAATCATTAGATTATTGCAGAAGCCATTTTTGCCAATTTCTTGGATCTACTTATGTCCTTAACCACTGGAAAATTGCAGGAGATTGCCCAGTGATCAGCAAATTAGCAGATGTGGCTTTTAATCAAGCAGCCTCTCTTGTATCATAAAGCTTTTACACAAACTCAAATTCCAATTTTGGGACTTCTGCAGCCCAATATATTGATACTGATAGCAAGCAAAGCCTTCTTTATGTATTTCATATTCATTAACAGAAAGAGCCACATGACAATGGTGCCCTTGTTTAGCAACTGCCTCATTTAGCCACCATTTGTCGTTACAACAATTGTAAGTCTATGAGACAAAGGAAAACTGAAGTAAGATAGTAAAATTGTGATGTTTCACTTAGTGATGGCTTCATTAATGACCAAGTTGTAGTCCCAATTGTGGTCGCTAAATGAGGACTACTTATAATGTGGTAATCCTTCAGAGGAAGAAAGTATAAAGTTACAAGTTTCGTCTATGGAATTTTCTAACTGGAATATTGGAGGCTGCAGACCTAGAAAAAAATATCCAAGAGTTTTGACAGCTATCAAATTGTACAATTGTTATACTTACGCCAGAAATCGCATCTTACTTATTATAAAGAATATTTTTCTATAGATGCATTAGAAGTCTCAAAAGGTAAAAATGTCTTTCTTTGACTTTTTGCCACTTATTTTTGCTCACTCTGGTTCTACCACAACACAAGAAGAGAGGACGGGAGGAGAGAAAAGAAACTTGTGGATAGCATCGTCTCTATTTTTTAGCAGATTTTTTAAAAAAATTTGCTTCCTAGCCAATACCAAGGACTCGCTAATGTGTAATTTGTGGCTTAAAATCAGCCACTCCTGATTGCCGAAGCCTTTGGAATTGTCCTGCTCCTGCTTTTGCTTTCCTCAGCTGGGACAAGCCACAGCATATTAAGACCAAGGAGAAAGTCAACAATTCTTCCTTCAAAAGACAATGGTACAAGTATGTGGAAAATGAGCCCAGCTTGCAAAGGCAATCTGACACCTTGCTCGTTCACGGTGTTGGTTCTGCTTTGCACTCTGTTGCAGCATGTCCTGATGGCTGGGAGACTGAAAAGTCCGACCTTCTTAATGAACCTTTTTATAGGAGAGGTGAGAGAGAAAGGATGAATGAATGAATGAATGAATTGCACAAATTTTGGTGGTCAAAAAGTAACTTGCAGGGTAAATCTGGCTTGTGAATCAATTCGTTTACTATTCCTCTATGCCTTTATCCTATCTCTTCCCAAACTTGTATGAACATATAAAATATTAACATATAATTCAAATAGAACCATGAAAAGTCAGAGAAAGAAAAAGTGGACAATTCACATATTTCCCTGTTTTCTCGGTAATACAAGGAATCTACCGTATTTTTCGGAGTATAAGACGCACCTTTTTCCTCCCTAAAAGTGGCTGAAAATTTGGGTGCGTCTTATACTTCGAATGTAGCTTTTTTTTTTCCAGCCCTAACTAGGTGCTAACAGATCTTCCCAGCTCTATCCTTGCAGACTTTTTCATTGTTACTCTCTCCGAAGAATGTTTTTCCAGCCCTAAGTTTTTGCAGGGTTTTTTTCATTGCTCTACTTGCTCCGAATAAGTTTTTTTCTAGCCCTAACCAGGTGCTATCTATCTTCCCAGCTCTTACTGGCTTGCAGGCTTTTTCATTGTTACTCTCTCCGAATAATGTTTTTCCAGCCCTAAGTCTTTGCAGGGTTTTTTTCATTGCTCTACTTGCTCCAAATAAGTTTTTTTCTAGCTCTAACCAGGTGCTAACAATCTTCCCAGCTCTTACTGGCTTGCATGCTCTTTCATTGTTACTCCCTCAGAAGAAGGTTTTTTAAAGTCCTAACCAGGGGATAAAATAATGTGCTGAAGCTGACCAGACTAAGGACGCTAGCCAGATGAATACCTGGTAGGCAGATTTCCCCCCCCCTATTTTCCTCCCCAAAAACTAGGGTGCGTCTTATACTCAGGCGCGTCTTATACTCCGAAAAATACGGTATTTCAGTTAAGGTGACCTGATACTGATTAAATATTGACTTGCTGCCCTTCCCCCCAGAATTCCACCAAAAGAAACATTCAGTAACAGAAGTCCCCTGTAATGTATTTTTCCTTGTCATATTGACTAGATTAATATTTCACATCCACATAGCCCTGGCTAGGTATGCTGGTGCCTGCAAGCACACATTTTCCCAAAGGCATCCTCCTTGGATCTCACCAGGCTCCATCAGAATTTCCTGAATCTTAAACGTTTCTTCTAATTAAATTAGAACATTGAATCATGGGGCTGGAAAGGACCTCAGAGGTTTTCTAGTTCAACCCAGTGCTCAAGGCAGGAGGCTTGCACTATTCCAGTCAAACAATTGTCCAGTCTATTTTTGGAAACCTCCAGTGATGGAGCACCCACAATTCCGGGAGGCAAGCTTTTCTACTGACATACCATTTGAATTTCTAAGATTGACTCAAATTCTTAGAGTGACTCTAGAATTGTCTTTTTTTAAAAAAAGACATGATATATATGCATATCAACCAGCTGTTCACATGTATTAGCCATTCAACTTGTAATAGCCCCTAATTTAGTTACTGATAAAGCCAGAGGATACCTAAGTACCTGTATCTAACTGAGATGATGCCAAACATTAAAGCTGTGTGGTACTTGCTAGGCCCACCCCCACCCTCTTAGATGCCTGCAATATTGCATGTAAAACCAGTTATAACAATACACAGATCAATCTCGTATTTCAAAGGACAACAACAAAGACACAAGGATCAATATGCACATCTTTCAGAGTTACAGAATCCAGCTGGTTGCATTAATCACTAGCAATTTCTCCATTAGTAATTTATAGCATCTTTATAGCATTACCCAGCTATCACAGAAGTGACAGCAGCCTATCTTCATTGCTATCTTCATTCACGGCCTATTTTTATCACTGTTATTTTGTCACAATAATGATTCCAGAATACACTATAATTGCTCATTGGGGGTGGGGGGGAATCCCTGAGTAAACTTCATAAGTAGACCAACTTCATAAGTAGACCAACTTCGAATCAAGTACAGGAGAGCAGGGCTTACTGGTGAACCGAGCCAGTTAATTCAATATTTATTTATTTATTTATTTATTTATTTATTTATTTATTTATTTATTTATTTATTTATTTATTTATTTATTTAAATTTCTATGCCGCCCAACTCCCGAGGGACTCTGGGCGGCTCACAGCATGTATAGAAACATATAAAAGTAAAAACAATTTTATAAAAAACCATATTAAAATACTATGCATAATTTAAAAAAAAAACTTTCATTCATACCCCGCCTGCAACTAATATATATATATATGGCTGCAGCCAGGGCATGTTCAAAACATTTTGCTCTTAAAAAATGCTATAGAAAAGAATGGGAATAAGAAGCCTCTGAAGGCAAACTTACTCTTAGGAAACTATGCTTGGAGTTACATGTGAAAATGTCTTCTCTAGAACATGCTGCTCGGCTGATAAATTTTCAGATGAATGTTTACAATTATTGTTATTATTTGTTTTTATTCACCAAAGGACCAAACACTCTTGCATTTTTATTACTTTGTCTTGTTTTAAGATGAGCCATTCAGAGTCATGGAGAAGAGCTATCTGTGTGGTTACTAGGAGTCCAAAACGACTTTAGGGCACATAATCAATCACATAGATTCAGTGTGGAGTAGGGAGCACTATTCTCTCTAAGCTGCACGGCCACGTGGCCGCGCACTTAACAAGAGAACGCGGCGCGGAATTTTCTAACTTCCGCGCGGCATTTTCTAATGGCAGAGGCTGTGCCCCTGTGCGGCTGCGCACATGAAAAGAGAACGCCGCGCGGCAGTTTCTAACTGCCGTGCGCTGTTTTCTGATCTTACAGGGAACATTGGTAGAGAGGTGGCTAAATTGAATGAGTTTAACGAAATTGAAAAAGAATCTCATTTTTTTCTTTGTTCTATAAAAATTTAAGTTCCAGTCCAGAACCTAAAAATCATCTTAGTAATCTCCTAAAATATATCTGCAGCAAAATGCTCTTCTTGGGTTGTTGTTTGGTTTTTTTTGTAAAATTCTCAGTAGACACAGCCATATATTTGGTTCTTTTATAAATGGTTTTATCTATAATATGCTAATAATTACAGGATTAACTTTACAAAATCTTTTCCATAATCTCCTTATTTTAAATTATGAGATCACTGTATTTTATAATTCTTTTCTAATTCTGCAAAGATTACTCTTTTCTTTTCAATTATTATTACACCTTGGATAATGTTGTGTTCTAGCTAGTGATTCATTTGTATGTGAAAATCACATAAAATTTAACACCATGATTTTCTTGTGCTGGGCAGTCAAAGGGCAGAGAAGGGAGAAAAGATGGAGGCAGTTTATCCAGTGCAGGAAAACATGACCACAGGATTCTGTGATTATTTTAAGTACGAGTTGTTTGCCAAGCACCCAAATTTTGATCAGATGATTGTGAAGATGCAGCAATGGTCACAACTTTGAGGACCCATTGTGAGTCCATTTTTTTCACCACCAACATAACTGATGAACCGTTGCTGAACATATGGATACAATGTGAGGACTACTTCTAAACAAGTCCTGGCCCCACATATTTTAAAGATTCTGGTCTCTTTAATTTCTCTAAAAAGGTCATCAAAAAGAATGTTATATGGAAGAAAGGGGTGGTGGCTCCAATAGGCTGGGGGTGGGTTCTAACTTACCTCATTGCCGGTTCACTTGCTCCTGCACCACGTGGCTGCCTGCGCATTGCGTGCCACATGGGCGTGCAGCATGGGCGCGCCACATGGGCATGCGTGCATGCGCAGTACCAAAAATCCAGTACCGGAAAACCAAGATGGCGCCACCTATGGCGCCACCGAGAGAACCAGTTCGGGGGCGTGGCCAGCCGGCAATCGCTCTCAGTTCGGCGAGCAGGGGGAAATTCCCACTACAGGTTCTATAGAACTGGTCCGAACCAGGAGCAACCCACCTCTGCAATAGGCCCATGCCAAATGGCACAACTACATACAGCAAATCAATGAATGGTTTGCAGATTTCGTTCAAAGATTGAACAGTGTACTGGTTTGAGTCTTGGGGAGATGCCATTTTGTCAAGATCAAATGACTGAACCAGAGGAAAACAGACTTGGTCACCCTGTGATGGCGAACCTATGACATATGTATCAAAGCTGACATGCCATGATGTTTTGGCGTGAACACGCCAACATTCACACCAGCATTCACCATCACTCAACTATTCTCAAAGGACACACCTCATTCTCACACAATTTTCAGAGGCTGCAAAAGCTTCAGAAGAATAGGATGTGCTGTCATCTCTGGACTCTCCGGAAGTCGGGTAAAAGGGCCGTGCTCTTGGGTGGCCTCTGGAGCCTCTGAAAACTGCATGAGAATGAGGCACGCTTTCACGTGTCTTTTGGAGTCTGCAAAGACCATACAAGAATGGGGTGTACTCTTGCATGATTTCCTTCAGAAGTTATGCAAGAATACATCCCATTCTTGCCCCTGCCCAGAGACTGGGCAAGAGCACAACCTCATGCATGACTTCTGGAAGGTCAAAAGGCCACATGATGAGAGACACCCCATTCTCATATGGCCTCTGCAGCCCCCAAATCTCGCATGAGAACGGGCCGTGCTTTTAAATGGTTTTCAGAGGCTGCAGAGGTGGCAGAAGAGCATAATCCAAAGTTGCTTCAAGAACAAAGGCCTTATGATGACTCAGAGCAATCTTGAGTAAGCCACAGATGCCTGTTACCAGAAAGAGAATATCGCCTGAAGGTAAGCGGCGTGCTGGGGAAAATTGGGCCACGGGGACAATTGCACCATTCTGCAAGGCTCACACACTTTGGCGGGAAGTGCCCTTTTGGAGTGGCAGCGGTGGTCCTAGGACTGAAGTCAAGGCCTGGGCCTCTAGGCCCAGTCTTAGTGCTGCTGCTGAATTGTACTGTTCAGAGCCTGGGGAGGTGAGGGGAGGGGGAATAGAGAATTGTTTCTTTTGTGTTCAAGGTGTGTCTGTGACACGCCAGCTTGGTCCAGTTGTGCATTTTTTACTATGCCGAGCACAAAAAGTTTGCCATCGCTGTCCTAGACACAAAACAATATTTACATGCAATTATAATGCACTGCTTGAAAAACCACTTCTGATTAAAATTGCTTAGGCTGAGTTAGCTCCACTGTAGTGAAATGATTTATAATCTTAAAGATTCCTGACCTCAGTATTGTTTCCACCATTCACAAGGAGAGGCAAGCGAAAAGGGCCTTTGGTTCTGGTCATGTTGGTGGTTTTCTTTTTCTTTTTTCCTGTTTGATAGCCAGAAAGAGGCCTCCAAATGGCCTTGGCTTATTATAATCAGAGGGCAGTCTGGGAATGCCATGACTTCAGAGGCAAGAGGTGAAAGGGGAGAGGAAGCAGCTGCCCCTCCTTCCTTACCCTTTGGAGGAGGGTTCACTGGGTGTTGTGTGGCATGCAGAGTGGGAACTACTGTTGTTATTTTAATACAAATAACCACCGACCTTTCTTTCTGGCAGTGCCCTGAACTTTGCTAGATGTCACCAGCATCTCGCTAAGCCAAAATAAATCTCAGGGACAAGCTGTAAAAAAGAGAATTCCTGCTGCAAAGATCACAAAGGCTGAGTTTTGCAGAAGCCAACGCCAGAAGGCAGATTCTGCATGCGGAGGCACAGGTAGTGCCAGAGTGCAGCAGCGAGAGGTTAACCTGCACAAAGGGCTACAGAGAGGCAAGTGGAAACGCGCAGGCCGAGTGGTGGAAATCCATCAGGCTATTTGATGCATTCCAAGCGAACTGTCAGTTGCAAAAATGTTTACACTGGTTCTGCTTTCTATTGAGGCCGCTAACTGGGCTGTAGCAGCATGCCCGTCTGTTTCGCCAACTGCTGTCAGTGCCAAAAGGCATCCTGAGGACAGAAGCATTAGCACATGATGGAGAGGATGCTCCATCTGGAACCGGCCCACTTGGAAGCATAATACCTCAGCACATTGTGTTGGATTTGATTTCTTTTCAGAATCATCTTAGGAAATAAATGAAGCTGAGTTGCTGTTGTGTGGCAGAATGGTCTTGTTCTTCGAGAGCTTTACTTTCATTTTTGAAGATGTGTGAAAATTTCTTTTGCCCACAGTTGTCATCTAAAAGCATATGCATCTGATCTGGATCTTAAGCAGAAAATAGAAAGATAGTTAGCAACATGCTGTTCTATTTTGCAGTACATTTAAAGAATGTAATCATGGTGTAGAAATGCAGGGCTTGCAATAGGCGTAGAGACAATTGCAACAGGTTTACAGGCAATTGAATCCAGTGCAGGATTTCAAATGAGCACAAACCTAAAAGAAGTCAGGCTAGTTTTTATCTGAACATATCCAACAAATAATTATTTTCTTTTCTTTGCCTTCGAATCAGTTTTGACTTCTAGCAACCAGCTGAACCAGGCCCTGTAATTTTCACAGCTGCTGTGGCCTAGAGGTGGAGCTCTTGCCTCACAATCAGGAGGTTGTGAGTTCGATCCTAGGTAGAGGCAGATGTAGGGTCTCCTGCTTGCCCAGGGGGTTGGACTAGATGACCTGCAAGGTCCCTTCCAACTCTGCTAATCTGTATCTTTGCATAGTTTTTGGAAATGGTTTGCCATTGCCTCCTTTCTAGGGTTGAGAAAGAGTGACTGGTCCAAGGTCACCCATATGGCTTTGTACCATATCTCCCAGTTTCTAACCCAATGCCTTAACTATTACACCAAACTGGCTCTCCAAATAGGTTGGAGGAATATTACTTCCTCCTTAAGCAATTAGTTCCATTATCAAACAGCTCTGCTTAGGAAGTGCTTCCTAACATGAAGCTGTAATCATCAGGATTTCCATAGACAGACCAAGGAAAGGCTATAAGAACATGAACAATACCACCAATGTAATCCATTTGATTTTTTCCCTTGGGGTCAGTTTATTTGGGCTGATAGTGTGGAGGATGTTTGTCTAATATGTTATATTGAAGCATTGCTGGAATATTTTAACTTATATGACATTATGTCCTCCAAAACTGTAGGGATGCAACACTCATTCTGTTTGGGAATAATGAACGATGTAGTCCAGCATGCCTGAATGATATCAAATTATATAAATTATAAAATTATATATTATTTTATAATATATATTATAATAAATTTATATATTATAAATGTATGTTATATATTATTTATATAAATTATATAAAAAATATAAATTATGCATCTAGTTATAGTAGAGCAAAAATCATTCTGCAAGTGTAACTATTTTGATCCCAGTTAGAAATATCCCGTTAAAAGATCAGAAGTTTGGCTTCTATTGTTTTAACCTTTATTAGATATAGATACATTTCTATAGTCTCAGTGTACCTTTAGTTTTGGCCAACTCAGATGCTAAGCAGAGTTTGAACACGTTAGTAGAGGGGTCATCCTGCAACCAAGTTAAAATGTTACTAGAGAACAGTGCCCAAACACGAGAAAGGAACATGGTATGCCTTAAAGTGGCCAATAGAAATAGTTTGGGGAGAAGAGAAAAAATATTACTTTAAACTAAAACAGTAAGATGACTCTGCTCTGGGCTGGGAATAAGACAAAGGCAGGTTCGTAAGGTTATTGGTATTTAGAAAAAGATCTCTTTGTGCTAGTTAAAGGGATGTTATTGGGGCACAAGGAGCAAATTTCAAAATAAATATGGCGTTATAATGAAAACTCCACTCTTTCTGTATATGCATCATGATGCTGGATGAACACGCATTAACAGGGATAAAATCAAGATCATGTGAAGTGTTAATACCACTTTATAATGCCTTGGTAAGGCCACACTTGGAATACTGCATTCAGTTTTGGTCGCCACGATGCAAAAAGGATGTTGAGACTCTAGAAAGAGTGCAGAGAAGAGCAACAAAGATGATTAGGGGACTGGAGGTTAAAACATATGAAGAACGGTTGAGGAACTGGGTATGTCTAGTTTAATGAAAAGAAGGACTAGGGGAGACATGATAGCAGTGTTCCAATATCTCAGGGGTGGCCACAAAGAAGAGGGAGTCAAACTATTCTCCAAAGCACCTGAAGGTAGAACAAGAAGTAATGGGTGGAAATTAAACAAGGAGAGAAGCAACTTAGAACTAAGGAGAAATTTCCTGACAGTTAGAACAATTAATCCATGGAACAGCTTACCTCCAGAAGTTGTGAATGCTCCAACACTGGAAGTTTTTAAGAAGCTGTTGGATAACCATTTGTCTGAAGTGGTGTAGGGTTTCCTGCCTAAGCAGGGGGTTGGACTAGATGACCCCCAAGTTTCCTTCCAACTCTGTTATTCTATTCTGTTCCGTTCTATTCTATTTCATCTTGATTAAATTGCTGAATTCTCTGGATGTCTTTGAATCAGTATGAGCTAGGGAGAGCAGTTCTAAATTAATCAAACTCCAATACTCTGGATGCTTTCATGTGAGTTTCCTCAAAGAGAAGAGATGCTTTGTTTGTGGAAAAAAGGATATTGTGGCTTTGAAGGAAAAAAAGAAAAGAAAAATAGTAATTGTGTCTATTGGGTAGAATTTCAATACCCCGAAGCATTTTATCTTATTCTGCTTTTTTTTCTGTTGCACATCTATAATACAAAGGCTTTGACACCAAGGTGTTATCTGGAACTGAATACAGGCAGAGTTGGACATATTAAGTTTCAAACAGTCCCAAAGCTTTGACAGTCCTTGCATGTGATAATGAGGCTTCGCCCTCATTTGCTCAAGCAGTATGAGTATTAAAAATAAAGCAATTAATGTTTAATCCCACTGAGATGCAATTGGGCCTTACGCATTATTATTTTTGGATTTTAAGTGTAAAATGAAGGCATTCTTTTAGTGTTTAATGATCCTGAAAATACAGAACCAGATCATTGATCAGTTTTATTTGAAGCTATTTGCTCTCAAGGACAGCAGCTCTGCAAGTTTGCCAGCAGAGGTCTTCCCCAGCTTTTTTAGTTAAGATTAAGAAGTTATTCTGGCTGTTTTACAAATGCAGAATATATCTCCTGCTATTTAGGCTCAGATTATACACACAAGCAAGCAAGCAAACAAACAAACATGCATTTATATGCTGCTTGTTGTAATCACAAAAGCAAGTTGAGGCAACATAGTAAAAATTGGAAAATGAAAAGAAAAAAAGAAATCATGAAATAACAATACTAGTTGTGGAAGAATAACAAGGATGAAAAGATCACATATCTAATGTGGGTTTACAAATGACCTTGCCCCAAGGGTTGTTGGACAAACCATTTTTAGAGCTTTCCTAAAAGGCGGGATCAGAGAAATGCATCCCATGGGAGAAATGATATTCCATTTATTTGGTAAATATAAATGACCCTTTTTTGTGCCCACCCCCACTCCACAATCCTTGAAGTAAGCATGCAGGTTCTGAGATGGAGAGATGTTTCCTGGGTATTCAGTTTCCAGATCTCCCCATGCAAAACCTCAACTGACTTGAATGGATGAGGTGAGACAGTTCAGAAAGCAAACAGTTGGAGGTTGGGACAGAGGTAATTGCCATCCATATTACAGGTAGTCCTGGACTTATGCCCACAATTCTACAGAGTTCTACAGAGGAATTATTGTCATCTGCACCTCTATAACTGTCTGGTTTGGTTCTGCAACCCAACAAGACAGACACAGACTTCAGAGGATAATCAGAACTGCAGAAAAAACAATTACTGCCAACCTGCCTTCCATTGAGGATCTGTATACTGCACGAGTCAAAAAGAGGGCCGTGAAAATATTTACTGACCCCTCGCATCCTGGATATAAATTGTTTCAACTCCTACCCTCAAAACGCCACTATAGAGCACTGCACACCAAGACAACTAGATACAAGAACAGTTTTTTACCTAACGCCATCACTCTGCTAAACAAATAATTCCCTCACCACTGTCAAACTATTCACTAAGTCTGCATTACTATTACTATTAGTCTTCTCATCGTTCTTATCACCCATCTCCTCCCACTTATGACTGTATGACTGTAACTTGTTGCTTATATCCTTACGATTTATATTAATATAGATTGTTTCCTGATTGCTTATTTGTACCCTATGACAACCATTACATGTTGTACCTCATGATTCTTGACAAATGTATCTTTTCTTTTATGTACACTGAGAGCATATGCACCAAAGACAAATTCCTTGTGTGTCCAATCACACTTGGTCAATAAAGAATTCTATTCTATTCTATAATTAAGCCCAACATTTATGTTGCTAAATAAAACATTTGTTAAGTGAACTTTGCCCTGTTTTACAACCTTTCTTGCCACAGTTGTTATGTGAATCTTTGCAGTTGATAATTTAGTAAAATGGTGCTTAAGTGGATCTGCTTTCCCATTGACTGCTTGTCAGAAGGTCACAAAAAGTGATTGCATAACCCTGGAACACTGCAACCATCATAAATACAAGTCATTTGCCAAGCATTTGAATTGTGAAAAATGGTCATAAGTCACTTTTCTCAGTGCCGTTGTAACTTTGAACTGTCACTAAATGAAGTGTTGTAAGTCGAGGTCTACCTGTATACTTACTAGAAGTAAAAATCAGATTATCAGTTGCCCCTATTTAATATAATATTTAGTCTAAGTCTCATTTGGACCTTTCAAATATTTTTCTATCACATTTCCAATTTGGTACCCTCCGGATGGGCTGGTTAATTCCAATTAGTCCAGCCAGCAGAATTGCACTATAATTTGAAATAGAGTAAACATCTGGAGTGTGGGTTATAGCAGGAAAAAAATGTTTTAAATTATTTTAGGGTAGGAAGATCTTTTATACCAGTGGTTCTCAACCTTCCTAATGTTGTGACCCTTTAATACAGTTCCTCATGTTGTGGTGACCTCGACCCATAAAATAATAAAATTATTAGGAAACTTGGGTGGGTTCTAACTTACCTCGCTGCCGGTTTGCTTCCTCCTGCGCTGCGTGGCTGCGCCTTGTGGACGCACGTGCACTTTGCACGCGCATGCATGCGCAGTGCCAATTTTTAAAAAAATTGCAAAAAACCCCTCAAAAACAAGATGGCGATGCATGCGCAGTGCCGGAAATTCAGCTTCTGCACATGCTCAGAAGTTCCCATGGTACAGATTTTTTTTTTTTTTTGCAGTAGTCTATTTGCAAGTGGGTGGACCCGCCTGGAGACGGATAGAGGAGCAGTGTCTCGGTTCCTAAGACCATCAGAAATATATGTTTCACAGGGACCCCTGTGAAAGGATTGTTCGACCCCCAAAGGGGTCGCGACCCACAGGTTGAGAACCACTGCTTTATACAGTCATTCATTTCTTTACTATGTACTAGACACCCTGCAGCAAATTGCTCTCAGAACAATACAAAATAAAAATACAAATCAAATTCATATATGGCAAATTACAAACATCATATAGGTCAAATAGTTTGCAAGAATTAACAGCACATGCCAATCTCACTGGGTGTCCCATCCCTGGAAGTGTACATTACAGAGGTCTTTTCTGTCCCTGACTTGCACAGACTGATATCAGCATATGCTTTGGACTTGACTGAAAATTTAGTAAATATATTTATTTATATGCTAAATATATTACATTTACCCAAAAGAGGAATTATTTCAAATAGAGAGAGAGAGAGACCAGTTTGGGGAGAAAAAATAACAAAGTCTTTTGGCACCATTATGTTTATTATTACATAAGCTTTCATGGATCACAGTTAATTTTATGAGATATGTAAAAAGTACAGTCTCAAGAAATAAGTCTTTCAAAGTAGCAGAACTGCAGTAGTAGAGGAGGAGATTTTATCCATTGTCTCATTAATTTAACAGCAATCAAGGTTTCTTGGCACAAAATATAGGTCAACCAGTTCATCTGTGCATGGATGTTGGTGTCATATTTTACTGCATTGTTAATGATTAAAAATAATGATGATAATGCCAGCATCAGTTAACAGCCTAGCTAGTGGCCAAATATTTCTCATAAAATATTAGTCAAATTGTTTGCTATAAGTCATTCTTTCTCACAAAGAAGGAAGTAGACTTATTTTCTATTGCTTTCCGGGGCTGGACCAGAACCAATTAATTAAAATTACAAGCAGAACCAAATTTCAAGGTTTAGATGAGACATCAGAAGGAACCTTGTGGGAAGTAGAAAGGGGAGAGAAGGAGGAAGAAAGTGGAAAGAAGAGGGGAAGGACAGAGGGAAGGGAGTGATTGGACTTGATATAGTAGGACAGATATGCAATTTAGTAATGATAGATGTTAAAATGTTATACTTGGATTTTGAATATTAGATATATGATATAAAACTTATATAATTTTTTTTGATAATACACTATGGTATATGTATTTATGCTTATTTATTTATTAGTTGCATTTGTATGCCGCCCACTCCACAGAGACTCTGGGCGGCTATTCTTCTTATATGAAGAATGTTAAAAAATAAAAAAAATTGGGGGGAAAAAGAAGGAACCTTGTGACTCTTTGAGCTGTCAGTCAATGAAACAAGAACTCAGTGGTGACTTTCCTCTGCCAGAGGCCTCAAACAAAGGCCAGATTGTCATCAATGAGGACCCAGATTGTTGGGGGCAATATGCTGAACTCTGTAAACCGCTTAGAGAGTGCTGTAAAGCACTATGAAGCGGTATATAAGTCTAAGTGCTATTGCTATTGCTATCAGTCAAAGATTCTTTAGTGACTCTTTATGGTCCCTTTCAACTTTATAGTTCTGCAGGTTTCCAGATTGCATTCAAAATTATATCCCTATTCTGTAAAATCCATCACAGAGTAATTACCAAACTAATTCAGACTAGTGATGCATATGGATTAGTATAAATATAGTCTGTTTGGCAATGGGCTAATCCTTCATACTGTGAGGGGTCCTTGGTGCTCTCTGAGCTTGCTTGTTTTCTTGGAGACGTTTCATTACCCTAACTAGTAACATCCTCAGTGCTAGTGTCATATTGTTTAATCATTGCTTTTATATACTTCGTGGGAGTTGTCGCCATGTAACACAGTACATCCATCCATATCTTTTATGACCACTTCCCTTCCTCCTGTGTAGGCTGGTATATCCTTGTAACATCAGGGTGTTTATATATCACTATACCTTAAAACTATATGTTTGTAGCTGCCTCCTAGCTTTTTGGTGGGCCACACAGTAGAGTTCAAATATAAGAGTCAATAAAGTGTTTTTTTGGGATGACTTTTTATTCAAGTTTTCAGATTGAAAGATACAGAAAATTGGATCTTGATTCTCATACAGTATATAACACATACAGTATATTCTACCTCTGAGCTGCAGTTCCTCTAACAATCCTATATTTATTCCTTAACAAAGTATGAAAAGAAAAGGAATTGGAATATCCTTTAATACCACTCCATATTTCATATCATCCTATACATCATCATTTGAACAACTTTTACCATTTTTCAAACCATCTTAAGTATTTATTTATTTACTAGATTTATGTGCTACCCAGCTCATCTAGACAGTTTTCCTTTGGAATTTTTTTCCACCAACCTCAACAACACTTCTATGTCTGGCCCCCATTTCCATTATACAGAAGGAAAAATTTAAAGCGGGACACAAAAAGGGCACCAAATTGGTCTACAGTGTCTATAATTAATATTCAAAGCACATTAACAAAGCACAGGAATCTCTTATTCCTATTCATGTGGTGCAATAAACAGTTTTAAACTTTGCTCCAGAAGAAAAGAGTTCAGATGATTAAAATGACTATTTGATTAAGAAATTAGAGGAAATGAATGCTATTAATGTGTTTCCTATGAGGGTCTGTCTGTCTGTCATCTATCTATCTATCTATCTATCTATCTATCTATCTATCTATCTATCTATCTATCTATCTATCTATCCATCCATCCATCCATCCATCCATCCATCCATCCACTGCTCTCTGCATAAAACAGTCTATTTTAGCTGAGGTTTTCAAGAAAACATTAGATAAAATGTTTTATCCATACAACAGGTGGCAGACAGACAAACAGATAGACCACTTTCAGTACAGTTAATAAGTGCTTTTACATTGCAAAATTCTTTCAAGGCATTTGTCAGCTGTTTCCTATCAGGAATGATCCCAGGAATTTATGTTTCACTGTTGTTCCATGAGGAGAACGATGAATTTGTCTCCTAGCTCTTGATGTGCCCATGTGATTGAGCTGATTGCTGCTAAAAAGCCAATGGCTTTCAGAATGACAGAAGGCTGATGCCAATAGTTCTGCAGTGTGTTGCTTAGACAAGCCATGCTTGCCTGCAGCAGTGCCTAAAGGATGGTCAAAACATTCATTACTTCTCGTTGAAATTAAGAAGTTGTCCAACTCACTGGAGAGAAAGAAGGAGGAAAGAAACAAGATCTGTGCAGTTAACTGGAATAATCCCAGGGCAGTTTAAATATTACCTGCCTAGTTGGTTGTTTGAATATGTAAATCTGACCATATAATTTTTATCAGTACTGTAATTCTACAACTCAGTAAGGAAGGCCAATATTATTATCGCACTTCATCCAGAAGTGCAGGGCAGGGAGTTTTGAACTTGGGTAAGTGCTAGTCACAGCTGGATAGGCAATCCTTGACTTACAACCAGTCACTTAGGCAACTATTCAAAGTTACAAGCTATCTAAAAATGGAGGCTTACAAATGGATCCAAAGTTCCAACAGTCACCCCCCCTCCTGGTCACATGATCGTACTTTGGGCACATGACAACATTCTGGATTTAGGGCTGTTTGCCTTGTCCCGTGGTCACATGACAATGTTTTACAAAGGTTTTCTAAAACTGGACATTTAGTTCCAGTTTTTGGCAAAACCATGCCATAGCGAACAATGGGTTTCTTTAACGACCACAGCAAAAAAGGTTGTAAAATGGACAGGGCACAGGCGCTATTATGGTTTTAACTCAAGGACTACCTATATTTCTACCAAATATGTTCTACTACAGTAATATGTAATTCTTGTGAGTTTTTGGTTGTCAAAACTATAATAAAATTTTATCTCTCCTTATACTATAATATATCCTGATTCAGTCAAAAAACATAACCTGGGCCAGTTCGTTGAGAAACTCTCCTACTGAATACCTTATTCCACCAGACTTGAAATTTTGGGCTTAGATAGCTTAGAGTTACGTCGCCTTCAATCTGATCTAAATGTAGTTCGTAAAATCATCTGCCACAATGTCCTACCTACACAATGTTCAGCTTCAACCGCAACATTACACACGCACACAATAGATTCAAACTCAATGTAAACTGTTCGAAACTCGACTGCAGAAAATACGACTTCAGCAACAGAGTGATCAATGCCTGGAATGCACTACCTGACTCTGTGGTTTCTTCCCCAAACCCCAAAAACTTTAACCTTAGACTGTCTACAATCGACCTCACCCCATTTCTAAGAAATCTGTAAGGGGCGTGCATAAGCGCACCATTGTGCCTACCGTCCCTGTCTTACTGTCCTATTGTCCAAATTTACCTGTACCTTCTTTGCTTTTGTTTATGTTTATACCATACCTGCTATCTTGTACATGTTTTGACAAAATAAATAAATAAAATAAAATAAAAAATAAATATTTCCATCTGATGCTTTGGCAAAGTCAGTTGATCTTTAAAACGCTGTTCGCATGCTTTTTGGACAATGTGGTTATAGTAGGACAATCCTTCTGTTCATTGTATTGGATGATGATTGCACTTCTTTCTTTCCTTCTTCTTTCCCTTCAGTGAGTTGAACTTCTAATTTCAACAAGAGGTCATGAGTATTGTGACCTTCCACTAGTCACTGCTGCAGACAAGAACAGGGAATTCCAGGATACATCATGGTAAGACTCCAGACTCCGGCATAACCATTCTAGCCCTCATTATTATGATTTACTCCAGATCAGTTAGCTTCTCTGGAGTCAAAAAATGCCCTTCTAAGAAGGGCTTGCCAATGCTTCCATTTTATGTGATGTCAAGTAGAAACAGTTTCATTTTCCCACATATTTTTCCCACAATGTTTAAAAAAACATTGTCCAGTTATTTAAAATCTTGCACTGCTACTTTATGATTATGATTGTATGTTGTGTTTAATCCTATTATTGCTCCTGGTTTTCCTGGGTGTTGTGCTGTTCTCTGTATTGGCTTTTATACTGCTTTATTTTTTTAGTGTCTTTTAACTGAATACATAGTATCCAGGGAGCAACTGTTATTAGCTGTAAAAGTGCCATAAATAAATGAACATTAAACAGACCTTCTTTAATAAACTCAGGGCATCCTCTTAGCGTGGATGATAGCAAAATGACCTTCTCCATCTGCCCCACCACCCATTTATAGGTCCCTGCTGGAACTATCTCGCCACTCCCTTTGAGGACTGCCAGAATTCTTACTCTACTACTATGCTTCAGTAAAAGGAAGGGGAAAAAGAAAAAAGAAGAAAGGAAATGAAGCTGCAGCTTATTTGCTGGGAAAACCTGCCACTGCTTTTTCTCTTCAGATCAGCGAGCAGGCTGGAAAAAGGAGCTGGCCAGTCAGCCAATGATGGCCAAAGCAGGCGGGTCGCTGGGGACCTATTGCTAATGTAAACAAGGAAGCCACCTGATGTGACTGGGTCAGATAAGACAGTCGTCACGTTAAAAGCAGGTGTTTCCTGCACAAAGTCCCTTCCAAGTTCCATCTTTAAGGAAAAACAAACCCAACCAATGCTCAGGGATAGAGTCTGGTCTACGTGGGCCTGGAGTTTATACTACGGGCTTGGGAGGAAGCTGCTTCCGAGCCCTCTTCTCTGCCTAGCCCCATAGCTGCACCTCTGTGTTTTCATTAATGGACAGGTTTGGTTTCTTTACGAGTTTGCACTTAAACACACAAACAATACGTGGCACAAGAGGAACAAAAATTGCTGAATGCTCCCAGCAGCACATAGGGACTTCACGGGTCACAGCTATTTTAAAACACCAGGGGATGTGAGCAGGAAGCCCAAAGGAAGGTTTTTTTTTTTTTTAGATCTATCAAAAGCCAGGTCAGATTTTTTTTAATGAGTTTGTTGTCAGGGGCTAATTGTCTCCCACAGTAGAATACAGAGAAATTATCTGCAAAATAGGATGCGGAGGATCCTTTAAATGCTCCTTTTCAGAACTACATATGTCCCCAGAAGAATATGCGCAAGTTGCACTGAAAAATAAATTTGTTTTGTTTTGTTTTGTATTCAAGGGAAATGTAAAATTACATTAGCCCAATGTTGTTTCCTATGTATTTTCTGTCATAACTATAATCAAAATGACAGTTTAATTAGGCCAAAACAGAAGTTAATGTTTGTGTAATATTCAACCTGGAGGAAATTTAGCATCTGAAGTTTAACCGCAAGTAGAGGGGCAGCTATATGATTTTTTAATGCTGTCTCACCTTTCTTTCCCATCTTTCTGCAAGTCTGCTAATTTTTAATTTCGCAGCTTCTGCAGGTTGTTTTACATAGAAAAACAATGAAGAGATTAAGACACATAAACATAAATAAATAAACTCCAGGCGCTCCATTTTTATATAGTACCATACATTAATTATGAACAGAATAACATTTGTGATTTTGTATTGGTAGACTCCTCTTTGAATGTTGTAAAATAAGAATAGGCATTCATTCAATAAATAATATGAGGGAGAAAAACCCTTTTGAGATCCTTACTGAATTAATACTGTATCCATGGAAATGGAGGAATATTTTAATGAGAAAATACTGAGAGAAGCAATAAGCCTGGAGGGTCTTTTCACTTCTCCTTATGTACCAGAATGTCAAGGAAGTCAGCTACTGTGTCCACGGCCTTGACCCCCCCCCAAAAAAATGATGTAGAAATGATAATTCTTTCATTCCGAACAGTGATATTTTTTAAAATACTTATAGCATGTTTGTTTCTGCAGTTACTTGCAGGGATATCCAGAAACAAGAAAGAACTTCCTTATATGTCTATAACTGTCACATAGTACAAGAACAGAAAGAATCTAGTTTTCCAAGCTTTGGGATTTACTTTGGTTTTTTTAACCAGAAGCTTAAGATCCAACATCTTAAGTCTTACTAAGTATAATCTCAAGGGGTGGGGGTGGGGGGGGAGAAAGCAACCAGAAACATAATAATTGAATGAGATACCATAGGTAGACTAGCCCTTGGCTTATGTTTCATTTAGCAACCATTTGAAGATATGATGAAAAAAGTACTTTGTGATCTGTCCTCGAACTTACGACCATCACAGCATTCCCAAGGTCATTTAATCATTATTTGGGTGCTTGGCAAGCAGCAACCCAGGGTCACATGATCACTATTTGCGACCTTCCCAGGGATCTTCTAACTAGCAAAGTCAATGATGCTTAGTGATGAAAGTTCCAATTCCAATTGTTGTCATAAGTCGAGGACTACTTGTATTCTGGATTCCCTCTTCCTTTCCCAGTGCCTTTCTATGCATGGATGTAGGGTTGGAAAACTTTTTCTGAAATCGTTTCAGTGTTGCTTCTTTTACTGCTGATCTAACCTCTTCTTTTGAGTCTGCTGGATGCCAAAAAGGCACAGGAGATCATTGAAGCAGCTCAGAATTACATTTTACCAACAGATTATTGGTAGGCAATGGTGCTTCTCAATGACAATGGAATATACCATTGCTTATTTATTAGGTATATTCCCTACAGTTATCCCGGAGTTCAGTGTACATGAATTACCCTTCATTTTGTTCTCACAACAGAAACTTGGCATGATCAGCTGGTCTGATAGAATGACTTCCCAAATCACCCAGTGAGTTTCCGTGGTGGGAGGAACTTGAATCCATTCCTAATCCAACGTCTTTACTACAACACCAAGCTGTCTGCTCAAAGCAGTCTTGTGAAAAATAAGTTTCCTTACAAATTATCTTACAACTTGCATCATGCCATCTTGTAGCCACAGTTACATACCAGCTGTCCTAGAAGGTGTAAGACCTCCTTTCTTGCTTGGATTACATTAGTGTTAGAGCAGCATCAAAGAGAGTTTTACAAACCAAGACAGAGAGGTGAAAGAAGACAGTAAATGAGTTCTGATGTCCTGGCTCTTTTTTTTTTTGTGCAGAATTTAGATGGAGAAAAGATCAAAGGACTGGTTATTTACATCTTAGTAAGGAGGAAGCCCTATTTTCTATAGGCCCATAATATAAATTTGAGCAAGGAGATATATTATCCATATCTGACTATGAAATCACATTAACTGTTACAGGGGTGGGTTCCTATTTTTTTACTACCACTCTATGGGTGTGGCTTGTTTTGTGGGTGTGGCTTGCCAGCCATGTGACTGGGTGGGCGTGGCTTGCTGGCCATGTGACCGGGTGGGCATGGCTTCTCGGACTGCTGAAGGGAGGGAAACTGAGATAGGTCCTGCCGCCCATTCCCCCTCCCCTCAGCAACTCGAGAAGCCTCAGACGTGCGAAAATGCCTAGGATCATCACCGCACGTTCGTGGCTTCTCGGACTGCTGAAGGGAGGGGAATGGAGATAGCTCCTGCCCCCGTTCTTTCAGCGTCTCACGCGCTCCCTCAGCCATCCTCCCCTGCTTGGACTCACTGTGGGGTAGGAAGACAGCACATGCGCAGTGCCAGAAGCTCGGCTTCTGGGCATGCGCAGAAGAATTTTTTTTTAAAAATGGCGGCGCCCAGGCACCGGCAACCAACCGCACTGGTACTGTGACATCACCAGCGGGCCGCTACCGGTGCTATAGAGTGGACCGCACCAGTAGGAACCCACCACTGAACTGTTACCATGAGAACTTACTAATTTAGGTAAAACTATCTCAAAGCAAATGAGACATCTTCCCTATTCTAACTGCTTCTAACAAAGTAACAGTGAGTCTGTATGTGAGTCATCCTCTTGAGCTATGGGGCAACAAGTTATCATAAATACCATAAAGTGTTGCCAGCCAAACAAACTAGATGTCAAATATTTTGAAGCCTTTGGCCATGCTCCCAGAAAATTATTGGATTAAGGTCTTATGTGTCTGGAGGACATAGGTTGGGAAAAGTTGTAGTTGATACTAATAACATGTTTTGATCCTTAAACTAACTTTCTGTCATAGAGGCTTAATAAACTGAGGTCTCCTTATCAGGGTCGGGTAATTAAAGTTATAATCATAGAAGCCCTTTTTATATTCATTTGAGACTGTCAAGATCTTATCTTTCTGCACAATTGGAAGGTTTGCCCGTGGTCTGTGGATGTCTTCCAGAATTTCAAGACTGCATGACCACAAGCTACATTATTTAGGAATTCTAAGAATGGTATTCTAAACATAACCTGGGGCATCCGATTGGAGATGGCTGCCTAAATAATTAGCAAGTCATTCATAGATAAAAATCTACACATGGCATATATTATTTTGTAAGGGCTCAATAAAATGATAAGAGAGTAATATTATTCATTACAGAGATAACTTTTCTTCACTGCTTTACTGTAACTTAAGTCCAAATTCTAAATTTTCTTGGGGATTATGTCTTCTTGGTGCTCTCTGAGCTTGGTTTCTTGCAGACAATTCATTACTCACACTAGGTAGCATCATTAGTGCTAGTTACCCAGTTTTGGACTAGCAGTAATGATGTTACCTAGTTTGGGTAATGAAACATCTGCAAGAAAACAACCAAGCTCAGAGAGCACCAAGGACCCCTCATGATTATGTCGTCCTTCTATTCCTCCAAAAATTACTCATAATCTCCTCAATATTTTTGTTACTTTGTCTGACAATATCTATCATCTTTAAACTATATTTTGCCAAAAATTAAGCATGGTTCAGATGTCAGTTATTTTATTTCTGTCCAAATTCCTGGAGTACCACTTCAATCAGTATAGCAAATATTGAATAAGACAGACAAATCTTATAATTATTTTGAATTTTTATTTTAATTTTAGCCATGCAATTTAAAACATTTTAATATCTGGCATATTGCAGAATGGCTACAACAGTTGATAGATAAATAGAACAATAATTAGCTAAGAAGACCCCTTTGATTAATTAGACAGTGTATATCTATTGAGGGTGGCAAGCAACATCCAAAAACTGGCAGCACAGAAATGTCTCTTTAAAAAGATGCTAGCTATCTAAGAAAGGCACAATGCTTCAGACGTTTCATTTTCTTGTATGCAAATAAATAAACTGCTTGAAAGTTGGATGATCAAGAGAAACATTAAACTCAGGAGTTGGATTGCAACTATACAGTAAGCAATTTCAGACTAGAAGCTGCAAGCTGCCCAGCACAGCTTCTATGTGCAATAGTCTGGATAGGCCTCTAAATGCAGAAAATGCTCCAGCACAATTGAGCATCTAGTTCTAGCTGGTTGCTTGGGATCACTTTTTAGATCATCTTTCCTCTGCCTCCCACCTTCCAAAGAACTGCTCCTATTGAGGATCTGCAGTGCTTCCTTTCTGTTCCTTTCCCAAATGGTAGATCTATTCTTGGAATGTCCGGCTACAGCTATTGACGTCAAAATTACTCAACATTTGTTGTCAGGAAGGAGTTTATTTGCATCTGAATAGAAAAGCCTTTTAATGGTTGAGAAATAAGATGTCACACTGGACAATGTCTGGAAAGGTTTTTCCATAGTCAATATGGGAATCGACACATGTTCTGTTAAACAGTTCTGTACAAGTATGGAAAAATGTGTACTAAGGGAGACGTCACTAACAAGCCAACTCTTTTTTGTTATTCTGAGGTTCCACATACTCCTCGACATTCGATACACATTGCAGTGTTTCAGCTTCTTGTTTTGAAGGAAGGACAAGCACAGCTGATAAAAGTCCACAGGCTGCTCTTGGAAAAATATCTGCAGATCGAAAGTGGGGCATGTCATAAGAGGCTGGGTGGGAAGGAGCAGGGCAGCTTGGTTAGTTCTTTGCAGATGCTCAGCGTTCTAATTTGTGTCTGAAAAGGAGGAAGGGGGAGAGAATCGGCTTGAACTGGCTTTGACCCTCCTAATGTCCTCACGCTCGGCAAAGCAAATGATAACTTATATTCAAGGCAAATGCTTGAGTTCTGCTCCTTTCGCTGCTCCAATATTTCTTTGGTGGGCCTGCGCAGGAGGGACCGCTGAGCAGAGGCACCCGGCGAGCGGGGTGAGAGGCGTGGGGATGCCAGAAGTGGCGGCGGCGGCGACAGGCTCCTGCCCGTGTCTCCCACCCGCCTCTTGCCTTAAGCTGCCGGCCGCCTCTGCTCCATGGTCCCTCCCGCGCGGTCCCACCAAAGAAATATCGGAGCGGTGAAAGCAGCAGTGGTGGCGGTAGCGCTCTCTCTCCTCTCCCATACGCATTAACCCTGCCGGTGCCGCGGTCAGGGACTCAGTCGGGTGGCTGGAACCCCGCGAGAGACAGCGACAGAGGCTCCTTCCCAGCAGGAGACGCAGGTTGGCGGCGGGGCTCCGGGGCTTCTTCAGCAACCCACCCACCTACCTCGCTTGGTGCGGTTCCCCGCACTTGACGTCTTGGAAGAGGGCTGGGCGAGGGAGAAAGGAGCCACGGTGGGGATTGGTTTGCAGAGAGAAAGAAAGAAAGAAAGAAAGAAAGGAAGAAGAAGAAGAAGAAGAAGAAAAAGAAGAAGAAGAAGAAGAAGAAGAAGAAGAAGAAGAAGAAGAAGAAGAAGAAGAAGAAGAAGAAAGAAAGAAAGAAAGAAAGAAAGAAGAAGAAGAAGAAGAAGAAGAAGAAGAAGAAGAAGAAGAAGAAGAAGAAGAAGAAGGAAAGAAAGAAAGAAAGAAAGAAAGAAAGAAAGAAAGAAAGAAAGAAAGAAAGAAAGAAAGAAAGAAAGAAAGAAAGAAAGAAAGAAAGAAAGAAAGAATCATTACCAATGCTATGATGGAAATCACCAACTCAAAGACAAATATCACTTTGGAGCAAGGAAGCTGCTACAGCAGCAACAAATTAAACAGCACAAAGACAGGGATTCTCTCAATATCCCATTGTCCCTATTGACATTTAGTTGAATTCACTTTTAAAATATATTATATGGCTCTCACTGAAATAAATTTCCAAATTTTTTGCTTTCATGGCTCTCTTAGTCAAAAAGGTTCCCGACCCCTGCTCTATATGATTCCCCACCCCTAATAAAGATCTGTCTGAGATAGTTCCCCTCTAGTTGCCACAGGTCACCTTTTGACAATTTAAGGCTGAGCTTCTTTTGCTGATGTTCAATTTTTTAAAAATAAATTTTTATTAGACATATCTCAACCCTGAAAATCACATTTTCACTTATTTTATTACAGCATTTCAGTATCGATATCACTCATTAACATAGTTTCTAATTTTATAAATTGTTATTTCCTATATTATGTAATCATTTAATTATCTACCTTTGAATTATAACAGTGTTTACAAATATATACAATATAGATACGGTATATAAATAAATATACAATCATTCCCCCTTTTAACATAGATCTTACGTAATCCTTATTTGAGAGTTTTACGCCTATTGTCCACCCAGTTATACCATATAGTCCAAATTTTATAATATTCCGTTTCTTCTCTATCCTTTAATTCCATAGATAACCTATCCATCTCTGCACACTCAAGAACCTTTCTTATTATCATTTGATCGGGTGGAGTGTTGTCTTGTTTCCATTTTTAAAAAAATGCATTCTCTCTTATTTATTTATTTATTAAAATTTATTTATTAAAATTTCTATGCCGCCCAACTCCCAAGGGACTCTGGGCGGCTCACAGCATGTATAGAAAACATAACAAGTAAAAAACAGTTTTGTTAAAAAACCATATTAAAATACTATCCAGATTTAAAAATAACCTTCATTCATGCCCTGCCTGCCGGAAGAGCCAAGTTTTTATTGCTTTACGGAAGGCCAGCAGGGTGGGGATAGTCCTGATCTCTGGAGGGAGCTGGTTCCAAAGGGAGGGGGCTCCCACAGAGAAGGCTCTCCCCCTCGGCCCCGCCAGCCGGCATTGCTTGGTCAATGGGACCTGGAGGAGACCCGCTCTGTGGGACCTAACCGGTCGTAGGGAGGTATGCGGCAGGATGCGGTCCCGAAGGTAACCTGGCCCTGAGCCATGTAGGGCTTTAAAGGTAACGACCAACACCTTGAATTGGATCCAGAGACTAATGGGCAGCCAATGCAGCTGGCGGAGAATTGGTGTTACGTGGGTGCATCTAGGTACACCCACCACAGCTCGCGCAGCTGCATTTTGCACCAATTGCAGTCGCCGGACACTCTTCAAGGGTAACCCCATGTAGAGCGCATTGCAGTAATCTAGCCGTGAGGTGATAAGGGCATGAGCGACTGTGAGAAGTGCCTCCTTCTCCAAGTAGGGTCGCAATTGGTGCACAAGACGAACTTGTGCAAAGGTCCCCCTAGCCACAGCTGAAAGATGTTGCTCCAATTTTAGCTGTGGGTCTAGGAGGACACCCAAATTGCGGACCCGTTCTGAGGGAGCTAATTTCTCCCCCCCCAAGAACCAAGGAGGGACAATTGGTCAAGTCCTTAGGAGGCAATATCCACAGCCACTCAGTCTTGTCAGGGTTAAGTTTTAGCCGGTTCTTCCCCATCCAGACCCTAACATCGGCCAGGCAGCGGCCCATTACATCTACGGCTTCCCCAAATTGAGACGGGGTGGAGATGTACAACTGGGTATCATCAGCATATTGCTGATACCTCACCCCGTGTCGTTGGATGATCTCACCCAGTGGCTTCATGTAGATGTTAAACAGGATGGGCGAGAGGACCGAACCCTGCGGCACCCCACATAGTAGGGGCCTAGGGCTCGACCTCTGCCCCCCTGTCAACACCGACTGCGTCCTGTCAGAGAGGAAGGAGGAGAACCACTGCAGAACAGTGCCGCCCACCCCCACCTCTCCGAGACGACGCAGAAGGATACCATGGTCAATGGTATCAAAGGCCGCTGAGAGGTCAAGTAGCACCAGGATAGAGGAGTGACCCCTATCCCGGGCTCGCCAGAGATCATCCATCAGGGTGACCAAAGCCGTTTCCGTACTGTAGCCGCGCCTGAAACCAGATTGAAAGGGATCCAGAAAATCAATATCATCCAACAGTCGTAGGAGTTGGAGTGCCACCACTTTCTCAACAACCTTCCCCGCGAAGGGAAGGTTGGAGACTGGACGGAAGTTCTTTAAATCCGCCGGGTCCAGGGAAGGCTTCTTGAGGAGGGGTCTCACCACCGCAGCTTTTAAGGGCTGCGGGATGGACCCCTCTCTCAGAGAAGCGTTGACCAACGCCTGGAGCCAGCTGCGTGACACCTCCCTGGTGGCCGAAACCAGCCAGGAAGGGCACGGGTCCAATAAACAAGTGGCGGAGCTCATAGCTCCTATGGCCTTGTCCACATCCTCAGGAGTCACCGGTTCAAACCTATCCCATATAACCGGACTAAGACCTACTCCAGTCATCTCGGCCTGTACTGCCCAATCAGAGTCCAGGTCTGTCCGAATCTGAGTGACTTTATCCGCCAGAAACCGAGAAAATTCCTCAGCTCTACCCTGCAAGGGGTCTCCGCCTTCCTCCTTAGCAAGAAGGGTGCGGGTCACCCTAAACAGGGCGGCTGGGCGGGAGTCAGCAGACGCAATAAGAGCGGAAAAATGCGAGCATTTTGCCGCCCTTATCGCCACTAAGTAAGACTTAATGAAAGTTCTTAAAAGTGTCCGGTCAGACTCAGCTTTACTAGATCTCCATCGTCGCTCTAGACGTCTCTTGTGGCGCTTCATCTCCCGGAGTTCCTCAGTAAACCAAGGAGCCCTCCTGGATCCACTTCCACGGAGAGGTCGCAAAGGAGCAATCCGATCCAGAGCCCCCGCTGCCGCCTGATTCCAGGCGGCGACCAGGGACTCGGATGAACTGTGTACCAGGGATTCAGGTATTTCCCCAAGTTCCCTCTGGAATCCGTCGGGTTCCATTAGACGCCTGGGGCGGAACCACTTAATCGGTCCCGCCTCCTTGCGGTGGAGGGGTGGTGCCATGAAATCCAACCGCAGAAGGAAATGATCTGACCACGACAAGGGTACTGTGACTAAACCCCTCAGCCTCAGATCATCTCTCCACTGCCCCAAGAGAAACACAAGGTCAAGTGTGTGACCACCCTCATGAGTCGGACCCTGAACTACTTGGGTTAGGTCCATGGTTGTCATGGAAGCCATGAACTCCTGGACTGCCCCCGAGGCTTCGCCGGGTGATGGCAGATTAAAGTCCCCCAGCACCATCAACCTGGGGAACTCCACCGCCAGCCCTGCAACCGCCTCGAGCAGAACAGGCAGGGCCTTTGCAACGCAGCTAGGAGGCAGGTACGTTAGCAAAAGGCCCACCTGAACCCCTAAGTCCAACTTCAGAAGGAGTGTCTCACACCCAACAATCTCTGGGGCAGGGCTCCTTCGAGGACACAGATTCTGGCGAGCTATAATAGCCATTCCTCCACCCCTTCCCTGGGGTCGCGGCTGATGCTGAACCGAGAACCCGTCCGGGCATATTTCCGAAAGGGGCACCCCCCCTTCCTGGCCCAGCCAGGTCTCGGTAATGCACGCCAGGTCCGCCCCCTCTTCCAGGATTAGATCCCGGATAAGGGGGGCCTTGTTGGTAACCGACCTGGCATTTAACAGCAGCAGCTTGAGCCCAGGGCCCTGACATCCCTGGTTACCAGGCACTCGGGTAGAGCTAGGTGGAACCAAACCAGAGGGGCCAGAACAAGGAATCGCTTGCAAACAGCGAATTCTCGTTCCCCGAGAGCGGCCTACCCCTCTGCTCCTGCCATACCTGCCTCTCCCTGTTATGACCGTAATATTCTCACTCCCTGTCTCCCCAGAGATCCCCCTCCCCCCCGCTGGGCCCCCATTCTCCCGGCAGGCCATACATACCATTCATACTGAGCCTGGGGGTGGGCCAGAACCCCCCTCCGCTTCTGTTTCCACACTCAGCAGAGGGGGGCCGGGTCCAACCACCCAGCTCACTCATGCATTCATACTATCAGCCACAAAGCATTTATTCATACCATTCATCCATCCCCATGCTCACAAATACTCTTCCCCGGGGTCGAGGTAAATAAAGTGCAGTAGCGTAATTAATAGGAGGACAAGTAGATCACAATATAAATAGCAATATAAATAACAATAAATAGTAGTCTCTAAACCCGTTAATCTTGAGTTGAGGGATAAAACCTCTTTGTGGAAACATGTCTTTGGGCAGATATTTGACTATTTTATAGATCTAGTCAGTATTTTCATTTTAACATGACTTTGTGCAGGGGTGGGTTCCTCCCGGTTCGCACCAGTTCACCCGAACCGGTAGTGACCCACTGGTGTCATGATGACATCACCGACCTGGTTTGGTCAGTGCCGGTCTATGGGCGCCACCATCTTTTTTTAAATTTAATTTAATTTTTATTTTTTTGAATTTTTTTATTTTTTTTTCTTCTGAGCATATGCAGAAGCCAAGTTTCCAGCACTGTGCATGCGGTTGCCATCTTGTTTTTGGTCCCCCCCCCAGATTTTTCAACACTGCGCATGTGCTGCGCAGCGCACCCACGCGGGAGGAAGCAAACCGGCAGCGAGGTAAGTTAGAACCCACCCCTGACTTTGTGGTATTACAATATATGGCTTCCTCAGGAGGAGAGTCATGCTAGACAAAAAGGCCGAGCTGAAGAAGAACCCTGGGCAGATAAATAATTAGCAAAATCCTATTTCACAGGGTTCTGATGGGGGGATGATGACCCTGAACCGGTGGTGACAAATCAGATCTCCGGCGTAAAGATGTTCATAGGGAAAGGGCCACCACCAAGAAGGCCCTTTTTGTGGTTCCACCAGATATACATCTGTAATAGATGGGACCCACAATATATTCTGCCTTCCCTTCCTGATGGGCCAGGTAGATTTAATTGAGGATAGGTGGTCCTTCAAACAGCCTGGCATCAAGCCATGTAGAGCTTTAAAGGTGATAACCAGCACCTTGAACTGTACCCAGAATTAGACTGGCAGCCAGTGCAGTTCCCAGAAAAGATATGGCACATGTGAAAATCTAGACTTGCACAAAGCTATGTAGGCCTCTGCATTATAAACCAACTCAAGTTTCTGGATGGTCTTCAAGCTTTTCTGATTCTACCCAAATCAATGTTCTCCTACTGTGTCTATTAAAAAAACCTCAGACTTATAAAGTAGTTTTAAAAAATATGAACATCAGAATAACGTTTAACACTGATTGTTTTGCATTATCATTTAGCTCAAGGTGAATCCAGGAACTAACAGCAGCAATATGAGAATACTCCAATGAAAGTAACACTAATTATTATATTGGTAAGAGGATCCTTTTTCAGGTTCTGTTAACTGTGACATGAAGAGGCGTCTCTGTTTTTGTAGGTCATGTTCTCATGGTATCACCTTCATCTCACCCACAGTGTACCATGCAGACAAAGTACATTTACATTTAGCTGTTCCATTTTAGAAGTACTGTTGCTTGTATGAAGGGTGGGCAATTTTTCGCAATAATGCTGCTGTAGAGGCTCTGCTTGATTGAACAACCTGCCCCCAGCATACATGGACACACAACTACAAGGATCAACTAGTTCAGAACACATGTTCTAGCCCTCTTTTAAACTGCCTCCTCCCTTAGGGAAAGGAATTGGTGGCATTTTTTCCCCTGCTGACAGGTGAGAATTCATCACTTGCTTTCCTTAAGAAGTTCCACAATAAATCTGTGAGGAGGTATCACAGTTGCTTGCCTTGTTGGTGAGACAGAACAGGAACAGCAAAGAAGGCAGTGGAAAGGGTGCTGGCGTGCTCATTGACTGGAGGAGCTTATATTTAGCAATAGCACTTAGACTTATATACCGCTTCATAGTGCTTTACAGCCCTCTCTAAGCGGTTTACAGAGTTCAGCATATTGCCCCCAACAATCTGGGTCCTCATTTTACCGACCTCAGAAGGATGGAAGGCTGAGTCAACCTTGAGCCGGTGAGATTTGAACAGCTGAACTGCTGAACTAGCAGTCAGCTGAAGTAGGCTGCAGTGCTGCACTTTAACCACTGCGCCACCTCGGCTATTAATATTTAACGCAACTGAGTGGATCAGCCAAATATTCCCAGCTATTGTATATCAGATCCTAAAAGAAACATACGATTAGCAAGTGCACATCAACTCTTTTCTGTCTGTTCTCAAAAATGATAATTCTGAAATATTTACCCACAACATAGAAAGAAAAGATGACAGAGTGATCAAGATAGAATGAGAAGGAGGAAGAAGTATACCAGTACATGTTGCTGAAGTATACATGTTTGCCAAAAAAAAAAAGCTGCCATAAATACATTTTATAAATCTAACTCCATTTTTCCAGTTCCTAATTTTCCAATTCTCTCAACCAATCTCGTAATTTGCACCAAGGTCTTGTTTTATATTATGTGGCTCCTAGGATTGACTTGAAACCCTGGTGCTGGTTTCTTTGTTTGTATGGCACAGTGACTCTGTTTACTGATAAACATTAATTAAATTTCAATTTTCCATGCTGCCTTTAACTTCAGTTCACCTTGCTAAATTTATTTATTTATTTATTTATTTATTTATTTATTTATTTATTTATTTATTTATTTATTTATTTATTTATTTATTTATTTATTTATTTATTTATTTATTTATTTATTTATTTATTTATTTATATATATATATATATATAATTAAATTTATATACCGCCCTTCTCCAGGGGACTCAGGGCGGTGAACAGCCAAGTAAAAACACAATATAAACATTAAAATATATATACATTTAAAAGAAAATATTCGATGTGGCCCTGATTTAAGACAATACAATTAAAATTTGGTAAAATCTTAAAAACCCCAAAAACTTTTTCAAGCCAGCCCGGCTTGATAAAAATAGTACGTCTTGAGGGCACGGCGGAAGGTGGCAAGTCAGTGTAAATCACACCGATCACACACACAAGTGTGCACACTGTCAAGGATGGGGCCAAAATTTTGTGAGTTTTCAGCAGCTTTAAGCACCCATTTCACCTCTTAATAATCCCCACTCTCCAAAACTCAGATCTTCTTTCAGACCTACCCCATTTACCACACATATACTTTTGGAATACGATCCTCAACATGTTCTACGAAGTCTGGCACGTATTGAAGAGACCCAATGTCTTGAATAGTGAGTCAATATTCAAGACATTGGCACCAGGGCACCAGATTTCAAAAAAGATTCAGAGAAACGGGAACAGTTCCCAGAGAATACAAGGAGGACACCTAAGGAGAAACTAAGTGCTCTGAGGTGAAATTGAAGGAATCAGTAACATTTAGGTCTAGAAGAGAAGCTTCAGAATGTATGCTGTCATATGCCCCAAATATCCACAGGTAATTTTCAACTTTATTTATTTATTTTATTTATTTATTAAAATTTCTATGCCACCCAACTCCCAGGGGACTCTGGGAGGCTAACAGCAGGTATAGAAACATATAATCAATAAAAGCAATTTAAAAACATGTTAAAATACTATCAATATTTAAAAAGCATTTTCACTCACACATGAATACATGGGCCAATCTAACAAGACCACATCTTAGGGTCATTGGCCCCAAGCCTGCCGGAAAAGCCAGGTCTTAACCACTTTCCGGAAGGCCAGTAAGGTGGGGGTAATACAGATCTCGGGAGGTGGTTGGTTCCAAAGAGTCGGAGCCGCTATAGAGAAGGCCCTCCCCCGCAGACCCGCCAGCCGACATTGTCTAGCTGATGGGACCTGGAGAAGGCCGACCCTGTGCAATCTCACTGGGCGTTGGGAGGAATGCAGTAGCAGACGGTCACGCAGATAAACTGGTCCTGAGCCATATAGGGCTTTAAAGGTAAGAACCAACACCTTAAATTGTGGCCAGAGACTTATGACCATTTGTTTAGTGTTGGTTCAAAGTTATAATAGCTTTGGAAAAAGTGACTTACAACCTGCTCTTAAAGTTAATGACCAGTTAATTACAATGGTTGCAGCATCTTGCAGTCATATGATTGCAGTTTGTGACCTTCCCAACTGGCTTCCCACAAGCAAAGTTAAAGCCAAAGGGGAAGCCAAATTCACTCAATGGCCATGGTAAAAATCCTTGTAAAGTTGGATCCGGTCACATGTTGACTTCTTTAACAATCACATTGCTTTAGGGATCAAAATTCCAGTCCCAATTGTGCTAATAAGTCAAGGTCTACTTGTAAAAGAATATCGCACAAGAGAAAAACATGTTCTCTATTACCCTAGAATGCAAGACATAGAATACAGGTAGTCCTTGCCTGTACTCTTCCTGCCTGGTCAGGCAAACTGTTGAAACTTAATGGCACTGAAGAAGTAGATTTACGACTGGTCCTCGAACCTATGGCAATTGCAGTGTTCCTGCAGTTATGTGATTCGGGTGTTTACCAACCAGCAGGCATTCACCTGCTGTCACCTGAACATCATTTGCAATCTTCATGGTTGACTTCCAACAAGCAAAGGCAAAGAGGAAGCTGGCAATAAGTTGCAAGTTGTGGTCATGTGATATTGCACTTAACAAACCGGAGGTGAGATGCTTAATAGCTGCCGTGGAACTGATGTTGCATGTTGGGTGAGGTCATGTGATCTGTCAGTCAGTGATGGAGTAGCTGATCCCAGTTGTAGCTGTTAAGTGAGAACTGCTTATGAAGGGTTTAAGTTACAAAATGGCTGTCGATTCCAGCTGATGTTCATAAACAATTTGGTTATGAAACCAATTACCTAGAAAGAAGCTGCACACAAGGGTGTTGCAAGATGTGGTTAAAAAAAACAAGATGGAAGTGATGATTGTGTGACTGAAGCTTTACCTGGATTTTTAATGTGTCATACATAAAAACAGGCCATTTCAATCACACTACAACACTCAACATCTTGAATTTTTGCCATATCTTATGGATATTCCCTCCTGCACAGGATATATTTAAGCAGAAAGCCATCTGTCATGTGTGCTTAAATTTGGGTACTTGCATCATGTGGAAGGCTGGATTCAATGGATGAAATAGCTCCTTCCAATTCTATGATTTTGAGAATCTAAGTGGGTAGTTAGCAGCTCCTTCAAGCATAACAAGGCCAATTATTTTTACCAGGCTTCTATATGTTTATTTCCTTAAGCTGTGGAGGAGAGAAAAGAAAAAAGAGAAGGGAGGTGAAGAGACAAAGAGTTTCATATCTGCTGTGTGTGTTTTATTTGACTTAATGATAGCAGCAGAAGATAACTAAGTGGTACTAGAACTGCCTTCCCAAACTCTGGCATGAGAATTAAATCATGCATAAAAACTGAGTAAGCTGAAGGAGAATGGCTCTCTGTTCTAACGTTCAGCCTTCTCTCATGGTAAACCTAGATTAATCTGAATATTTCCCATGAAATATTGAGCATCAAGAATAATGCTGGCAAGGAGAATAAATCCTTGGATATATAAACCAGAAGATGGGGATAATTTTCATATAAAGTACACAAAGGCAATCAGCTACCGTATTTTTCAGAGTATAAGACGCACCGGAGTATAAGACGCACCTTAGTTTTGGGGGAGGAAAACAAGGAAAAAAGGCCTCTGCCTCCAAGCAATTTGCCAAACTGCAAACAGCAAACAGCACAGATGATATACACTGTTTGCTGTGTATTTCTGTGCATGTGTGCCTGACCCATAGAAATGGCAAAGAATTGGAGAAATGTACATTTATGGCAGTATATTAATCCCAGAAAGTTTTCTTAAATGTAATCACACTAACTCCTCCCAATTATTTAAATAGATCTACTCCAAACATGACTAAGTCAGGGTTTCTCAGCTGCCTTCTTTTAATACTAATACTTAATACTAATACTTAATACTAAAACAGGACATTTCAGATTATACTTTTACAGATCTTTAAAATTGATGTGGCTTTCTGGAAGTGTTCGCTGCTATTTAAAAGAAGATACAATAGCACTGGGCCTCTTCAGAGCAAGCATTTATTTTTAAAAGCTTCTTCATTTTGTTAAGTTGTCTAGAACAATAATAAAGCAGTCTTTAAAAAATAAGTCTAATAATTTGAACACTCTACAAACATTTAACAAAATAACATATTAACAGAATCTGCCTCTACCTAGGATAGAACTCACAACCTCCTGATTGTGAGGCAAGAGCTCTAGCTCTGAGCCATAGCAGCTATAGCTTGCCTCTTTTCAATTTCAGCAGTCTAATATTGCCAGCAGTTTATCTCCCAGCAATTTGTCACATTACAGCCACCATAGTTAGTTTCATTTTACCACCTGGCTTGCAAGCCTGTCAGCTGTAGATCGGGAGGCAGTTTATCTCTTGTTGTGCTCTTCTTGTGCTTTGCCCTGTTTGCTGCAAAGAGGTAAATTGCTGGCAGGCAGAGGCCAAAGGGTGGGGGTGGCTGGGTGGGGCTACATTCGGTGTATAAGACGCACCCAGGTTTTCACCCTCTTTTTAAGGGTAAAAAGGTACGTCTTATACTCTGAAAAATACGGTAGTTAGTTCACTTATTATGACTGTCCGTTTACATACTTCTTTTGGAAATTAGCAGTGCTTGGATGTGAGCAGATCCAGAGAACATCCAGAGAAAGTCAATGGTCTGGAAGCCAGCTTGCAACTAATGAGCACAGCAAGTAAAAGAAATATTGCTCAGTCCAGACAGATGACAGTGTGGAAGATGTAAAGCAAATGCTTGCGTCAGTATAAATTGTTTTCAGTAAGGGAATTTAAAATATTGAGGCCAATGTTGGTGATAAAAGAGGATGCTTTAGATCAGTGTTTTTCAACCTTTTTTGTGCAAAGGCACACTTTTTTCATGAAAAAAATCACGAGGCACACCACCATTAGAAAATGTTAAAAAAATTTAACTCTGTGCCTATATTGACTATATATAAAGTAATTCTCTTGAATAGGAATCAAATAAACAAAAAGAAATTATTTTTTCTTTCTTTCTGTCTGTCTGTCTGTCTTCTTTCTTCTTCTTTCTTCCTTCCTAACATCTCTTTTTCTTTCTTTCTGTCTTCCTTCCTTCCTAACTTCTTTCTTTCTGTCTGTCTGTCTTCTTTCTTCTTCTTTCCTTCCTTCCTAACATCTCTTTTTCTTTCTTTCTGTCTTCCTTCCTTTCTAACTTCTTTCTTTCTTTCTTTCTTTCTTTCTGTCTTTCTGTCTTTCTGTCTTTCTGTCTTTCTGTCTTTCTGTCTTTCTTTCTTTCTGTCTGTCTGTCTTCCTTCCTAACTTCTTTTTCTTTCTTTCTTTCTTTCTTTCTTTCTTTCTTTCTTTCTTTCTTTCTTTCTTTCTTTCTTTCTTTCTTTCTTTCTGTCCGTCTGTCTGTCTGTCTTCTCCTTCCTTCCTTCCTTCCTTCCTTCCTTCCTTCCTTCCTTCCTTCCTTCCTTCCTTCCTTCCTTCCTTCCTTCCTTCTGTCTTTCTCCCTGTAGGAGAAAGAAGGAACCTCTGTTGCTGTCTCCCGCGGGGCTGCAGCCACCCGACTGAGTCCCAGACCATGGCAGCATCCCTGCTGTTCTCCGGCCAAGCGGCGAAGGAGCCCTGGACCCCTGACGCCGCCCTGCATCTCAGTCTCTTGGGGCTTGTCCGGCAGCCTGCTGGGAAGGCTGCGACGCAGGGAGGGAAGGAGCTGCTATTGCCGCTCCGGCATGTCTCTGTGGCTGACCAGGGAGCCGCGTCCTTGTTAACAATGGAGAAGCTGCGCGGAGCAGAGGCGCCTGGCGAGCGAGGCGAGTGGCTGCATCGGCGGCAGGCTCCTGCCCGCGTCTCCCGCCCGCTTGCCCACCTCTTGCCTTAGCATTTAAAAGAATGAGAGGCGGGCGGGCGGGAGACGCGGGCAGGAGCCTGCAGCCGATGTAGCCACTCACCTCGCTCGCCAGGCGCCTCTGCTCCGCGCAGCTTCTCCATTGTTAACAAGGACGCGGCTCCCTGGTCAGCCACAGAGACATGCCGGAGCGGCAATAGCAGCTCCTTCCCTCCCTGCGTCGCAGCCTTCCCAGCAGGCTGCCGGACAAGCCCCAAGAGACCGAGATGCAGGGCGGCGTCAGGGCTCCAGGGCTCCTTCGGCCGCTTGGCCGGAGAACAGCAGGGATGCGCCCGCCCGTTTTTGAGCTGCCCCCAGAGCGGTGAATCAGCTGGGATCGGCGTTTAACACGCAGGTAGAGTTTTGGATTGTAATTTTAGTTTTAAAACTGCGTGTTATACGCCGATAAATACGGTAATAGAGGCATCTCTGTGTCCCGAAACCAACTTTCGGGACACAGAGATGTCCCTTAGCAAAAACACCCGGCGGGTGTTTTACCCACGGCACACCTTACACTATGTCACGGCACACTAGTGTGCCGCGGCACAGTGGTTGAAAAACACTGCTTTAGATGTCACTGATAAACCGAAGAAACGGATCTCTTACTCCAGATGGTGGCCATTAAGAAAATTCCCACAAACATCTGTAACATCTCCAAGATGAGCTTCTGTGTTTTGGACTGAAAGGCAGTTACTGTAACATTATTTTTTAAAAAAGAATATCCCAGAAAGTTAAAAAAAAGAGTTTGTTTAATGTCTGTTCTAGTTATAAATAAAAAGTAACATTTTTAAATGGATGGAAAACATAATTAAAATAACATTTTCAAACATTTTCAAAAGGATAAGTTACTGAAGAAGAAAATACATTCTTGTTCTCTAAATGTCTGAAGTTCCTGGAGAATGCCAATACACGGTGCATATTGAGGCAAAAAAATGCATACTTTACATGGATGTTGATAGGATCTGAACTGGTGCTTACCACCCTGGAAAACAATCTTGGGACTGTGCCTGAGAGTTGATTTTAGAGACTGATTGATTACATGTAGCACTACCGTTTCAATGCTATGTAATCTAATTTACTATATGAAACCATTGAACCATTTAATACAGGATTCAAATATGTCAATGTTAATATATGACTTATTTTTCCCTCTCATCAATACATTAGTAAGAAGCAGAGATTAGAATATTGCTTTTATCTTACTCTCTCCTCCTCCTCTTCTTCTCTTCCCCTCCCTTATTGTTACTTTCACAAATAATTCTTAAAGACAATGAGAGCTACATCTCTTCTGATCTCTCTCACAATGAATTTGGAGAACTCCTTAGCTTCCTAGTTATTACAATGGGCACCATATGAAAGCAATCTACTTTAGCAGCATCCCGCAGTACTTTGACTCCGAAACATCCCTCCATGGCATGTCTATTGGCTTGACAAGCTGTTGTCAAGAGACTGCAGAGGGTTAACAGGCCATCTCTTTACTTTTTTAAAAAAAATGTACAAATCATTTTCTGGAGGCAGGAACAGGAACAGACTCAGTCTGTCCAATGAAGAAGCAAATTGTGCGCTCCCTAAGTCAAAGGTGAATGAGAAGAAAACAGACAATTTTCTGGCAAATACAAAGACACTTGAGTATTTGGCAGGCTGCAGGGAGCATTCCCTGGACTGAGGACACTGTTTGCCAGTGAAGGGAGGGTCTTCAGAGCTGATACCCACATGGCAGGGAAGGAAATGTTTTAGGATCAGTATTTTTCACAATGTGTAATAGAGTACTAGGTAAGTTCTTTTTAGTTGGACTGGGGAGATCCATCTTCAAGTCTACCCTCAACCATGGAACTCCTGGGTGACTTTGGGCCAATCATTCACTCTTGGCCCAATTTATCTGAAAGAGTTGCTGTTGGGTGGATAAAATAAAGGGAGATCTCCATCTAAGCTGTCCTGGGCATCTGGTAGGATATAAATCCAAGAACAAACATAACTGCTTTGAAGGTTCTTCTCCCTAATGTTTACACGTGAAAGTGCATTTTAATGAATCAATGGGGAGTGGGGAATCATCACTTTTTAAAAAAAAAAAACCTCAAATAATTCAGACAAAACAGATTTTAGGATTATTCAATAGGGCAGTGAAAGGTAAAGGGTGTTTTGGTGCAATTAATATTCCTCTTCCCAGTTCTTGTGCACTTTTATGATACTTCTTTTCTAATCTGATTTAAAGCTACATTCTGCATATGGAGAAAGACAAACAATTCTGGCACTGTATATTTCTAAGGCAGAGAATCAAGATAGTCTTCCACTTGCAATATGTATGGAAAAATAAAATAGAAACTCTAGAGCGACCGATCCTTTTTTCTCAGCCTGCTGTCAGCACACTGTAATTCTCTTTGTATAATACACTCATACAGTTATTTCCATATCTATCTCAAGCCTCTGCAACTTCCTGTTATTAATTCAGTTGCAAGGACTTCCTTAGGGCTGCAAGATCTGGGCTGTGAAAAACCCAGATGACCACTTGAGAGCAGTAAAAACCCAGATGACCACTTGAGAGCAGTAAAGAGTTTCAGTTTTCGGCATCCCACCCTATTGGTCACCCTGATTCTTGCAAATTAAAGAGAGTAATTCTAGATTTCCTGTTACCATAGAGCTCTGGTTCCCTTTCCTCTTCAGCTCCAGTGCCAAGTTGCGTGCATCGTTTATAATTCTTAGATACACACGGTGCCACTTTCACATAGAGATATTTCCGAAGGTCAGAGAAGGGAAATGGTTAATTCCTTTTCCTCGATCCCTAACCTCCCTCTCCCATTTCCCACCCCCACCCTGTGTGAACAGGAAGTTTAAAAAGGAAAAGCTTTCAGAACGAGCAGCTGGAAATAAAGGAATCCTGGAACTTTATGCTGCAGAGGCTCAGAGACAATAACAAAGGTTTCCCCCTTCTCTAATTAGTGGGTTTTGTTGTTTTTAATATATCTTCAATGAATCTGCAGCTAACAAAGAAGCAGAGGAAATCCAGAGGACAAACCTTTTAAGCAGGTTAAATCGCCTTACTATGCATCTGTGGATTGCTTTGAATCAATGAAATGGCACTTTAGCACAATCCAAACCATGGTTCAAAGTAATCTCAGATGAAATCTGTAAATGATACCTGACTGTCAATATGAGGACTCCATCAAAGTGGGTTCCACCTACCTTCGCCACCGGTTCGCATCGCGACGTTTCGCACACACGCACACGTCCCCTCGTGCAATTCTGTTTCCGCACATGCTCAGTAGCTGAAATCAGCCTGAAACACAGCTGAGGAGCGGATCAACTGTGCTTTGGGCGAAGGAATAAAGGTAAGTATAAACCTGGGGGTGGGCGGGAGGGCCCTTTTTCAAGCAGCAGCAGAGGAAAAAACTTCCCAACAGTAAAAAATTCCAAAAAAAGATGGCGGCGCCCATGGACCAGCACCGACCGAACCGGATCTGTGACACCATCGTGTCGTCACCAGCGGGTCTCTACCGGTTCGGGCAACCCGGTCTGAACCGGGAGGTACCCACCCCTGGTGCCCACCCTCTGGAACATCCTTCCCTTGGATGAGACCTGCCCCAAACCTGCTGGCTTTTTGCAAAGCCTTGAAGACTTGGTTTTGCCCTTCAGCCTGGGGCCCTCCGACTGTGCTGAACCCATTACTTGGCTGCACTGACAGTGAATGTTCGTTACGTGTGGTTGCTCAACTGCTAGTTTACATTAGTTATAGTTTTAGCTTATTGTGTTTTTAATCATTAGCTGTCCATAGTCATGCAATTGAGATGGGTGGAACAAACAAACAAATAAATATTATCATATTAGATGTGGCCAGGCACCACACTTCCATTGATCAAAATACAAATTGTTCAAATTGTGTTGCAGAGCATCAGCTTTTCGAAACATGAAACTGGGAGATGAATACCTATCAGGGGAAGAAATAATATAATAACAAAAATACCCCCCATGGATAGTAAGACTAGAACAAGAAGTGTCAAAAATCAGGGGGGGGGGTTAAATTGCCAAAACTATCATGCCAACTTGTTCACTAATCTTAATTTGTTGATTTAAAAAAACAGAGGTTATTGAAAATTCAGATTGCAGAGTCCCGGGTAAAGCTTTACGTTTGGGGAGTTATGTGTGTTGTTGTACAAAAACAGGATAGAGGATGATTGCCTTAAAAAGTCTGTCCATTAATGCATACACAGCCTTGGACAAGCATGTTTGGTCTGGCCCAATTACTCCCCTCATCCCTGTTCCACTTCCAGTGTTTATAAATGCTTTGAAGACATGGAGAGTGTTTCCTGTTTGTAGTTTGGATCTTGTGGTGCCAGCTCCCCACCCCCTCCACCTCCAGCCTATTGTTCCAGAGCTTCGTGTGCTAAGGGAACAAGGATATGAAATATCCACTCTGAGACTGTAAATCCAGCAATCAACATGAAGGATGAGCACCTTCAGATGGCACCAATTTAAGAATTGGGGGATGTGGAGCTCACAGTATAACGAAATTCCCCATGTTTCCCATCTTTACAACAGCTTACGGTACATTATGTTTTGTACAAGGGTTCTATTTTCCTGATCCGCTGGAGGTAAAAGAGTTATAAAACTGATTTGTATAACATCCTTTCAGTCAGGAATGGGAACAAAAACAACACTATTGTAGTTGCCTTGTTAGAATAAAATGGGAAACCATTCCCACTGCTTCTCTCACTCATCAAAGTGGTCCCTTTCTGGTTAGTACGAGACTTGACAGCATTGACCATAATAGAACCACTGATCACAACTGAACAAGCAAATCACAGCATGCTGAATGGAAACAGGCTGTGTGGTTAATTTGTGGTTCAACTAGAGTGCTATGTAAACTCCAAGTACTGGGTCGAGTAAAGAAGCCATTGTTCAGTTAAAGTGCCTTGCGCCAACACAGCCAATGGGTTGCACTGGCTTTCTTCTGGCACCACTCAGGTGATGAACACTATTCTTTGTGCAGACAGAAAGCACACACTCTAGAACAAGAGAGTCTCTTCTTAACCAGGGAAAGCCACTTCCCTACCCTAGCTTACTTTGAAGGACTTTCATTGTGAGGATAAAGTAGAGATCCTGGAGAACAGGTAGGATAAAATTGTAATAGAAGTAATAGTAATAATATCAGTACCAAAGCTTTTAGGAGAAACGAAAACAACCCAACTTATCTGAAATTAACTGACTTTGTGGTGGGAATAAAATGGGAATTCAGAAACGGAATGGAATGGGCTGGCACTTTTGGAAGTAGCCCCCCACCCCCCATTTTCCTGCAGTTTGTATTTGTTTTCGCTATACTTTTATTTATGCATGCATGTATTTATATCATTTATTTAATTCAATTGACTCCAACTCTGGATATATGGAAATGAGATATTCTAATTATGATAATTAAGTTTTATGTAACTCTGATAGCAATAGCACTTAGGCTTATATACCGCTTCACGGTACTTCACAGTCCTCTCTAAGCGGTTTACAGAGTCAGCATATTGCCCCCAACAATGTGGGACCTCATTTTACCGACCTCAGAAGGATGGAAGGCTGAGTCAACCTTGAGCCTGGTGAGATTCGAACTGCCAAATTGCAGGCAGCCGGCAGGCAGCAGAAGTAGCCTGCAGTACTGTATTCTAATCACTGTGCCACACAGCTCCTGATGCTCTGAATTAGACTCAGGGGTGGGGTCTAACTTACCTCACCGCCGGTTCACTTCCTCCTGCACCGTGTGGCCGCGCCTCATGGGTGCCCGTGTGCTTCATGCACGTGCACATGCACAGTGCCAGCAAATAAAAAAAAGTTTTAAAAAGCCAAAAACAAGATGGTGACGCATGCACAGTGCCAGAAACTCGGCTTCTATAGAACCAGTGCAAACTGGGAGGAACCCACCTCTGGTTAGACTGGATATTTTCCATAGAAGAGAGGGATCTGGACCAATTGCTGATTTTCAGGGGGGGTATTTCACTTCTACATTCAATTATCGTTCTCATAAGTTCTCTGCTGCACAAGTGGAAACCAGTATTTACAGGGATGTCTGCAATGGGGGGGGGGGGCAGTCACACCAGGTAAAAATGCAGCTGTACCTCTGCAGACAAAGCCTTGCCCCTTTTTTTACATAGTTTGCACATGCAACATACATTTTTAAAAGGGTGGGGCTTTGTACATGGTCACCATCTTGATTTTTTTTTTACCCTCAATTATGGACATCCCTGTGGTATGTCTAAGCAGTAGGAATCTATGTGTAGTTCATGGCCAGGGTCAAGTCAGCCATGAAAAGATGGTACGTCCTGGACCATTTCACCCAGAAGATTCGGGATACCCATTACAGGTTTTTAATTCATGTTTCTGAGGATTGTGGTGAAATTTAGATGTTCAGCTTCAGGCTTTAGACTCTTTAGCAGATGGGTCGAGGTTAAGAACTTCCCTGCCATCAGATCTAGAAAAGTAAATTGTGCCAATTTACTTACCTATAGACTTGTTAGAATAATACTGGTGGTACACATTTTTACTGAAGTTTGGTGGCTGGGCAAATTCGTATATTGTTGAAATATTTCTTAAAGATCAGTACCATTACCGAATGTATGTTGATTCCTTGCTTAGTACATTTCTTTGCCTTTTCTTCAGTTTGTTTTTCACATGCCTCTTTTGTTTGTAACATTCCTGTTTAATGGTTGACAATAAAGTTTCCTTCCCTCGTCCTTTTCCATTTGGCAGACGTTGCATTTTTCCTTTTTGTTTTTTATGGAGCCAAAGCCCCCATGAGTCTCTTTTGTTTACTTCCTTGTGTGTGCCTAAGCATCACTTATGAAGTTAGTGAGATATGGGTCAGGGCTCTGGGAAGACCTAGACTGACACTAGTCATACAGGTCATAAAACAAAACAGCATCAGGTCTCACCTTGGAGAATGCAGGATTTATAAATTTCTCCCCTGCCGTAGTACTTCCTGATTTCAGCTCGTACCAGATGTGGAAGTACCAAAATACCATGAGATAGCAATAACATTTGTGCAGCAATTATCCAAGCTGAGAATAATAAAATGTCATGTTTGGTAGCCTCAATGTGTTACCTCTGTGAGAAAGGATTCGCAATTCAATCACAGTATGAAACTCAGAACTAAGACAAAATAAATCAGTGAAAGAGGAAGGAACAGGACAACCGGGGAGATAGAAGAATATTTATTTCGTTTCGTTTTTGCAATGTCTTTCTACTTTGATGGCCTTTCACACAAAATGTAAAAAAAACACCTCATGTAAGGACCATGTAAACCAGCATCAGATCTAGATGGCTGCCCAGCTTAACTATTTGGACCAACCAACTGGCAAAATGGATGAGCAAGATTCAGCAAACACCAGCCTGGCAGGATCTTTTAGGTCTTCAGATTTCTTGTCGGGGAATACAATGGATCTCATTAGAGAATTTTAGCCTATATTGCTAAATATAAGTCATAACTTTTCTTAAGACTGAAGGACTTCCACAGATTTCTCCCAGGTAGGGTTTATAATTGAACCCTTGACCCAGGAGAGTTGCAAAGTGGACAATTGCTTTTTGGGCTAAAAACTATTCTATGCAATGCTGCTGATTTAATGGCCACATCAATGTCCCCTTCAGTGATTTGCCTAAGCAACGCAAGGGCTGTTAGATTCAGCAATTATGACAAACTATGTGAAGATTATGGACATGTATGGCTGATTTTCAACTTTCTGCTTAGGCTGGAATGATGAACTATTAATTCAACTGTTTAAATTGAGCCTTTTTGATAAATTACAACGTTGGCTAAATCAACAGGGCAGTCCAGACACTTTGGGAGTGTAAATCCAATGGGTGTCAGACTAGACATAAGACTCAAAGAATTGTGACTATGTATGGGGAAAAGAGATACCACGCCTCTCTCCATCTCCCCACTACTTAGAGTCTTTGAATGTCGAATCCACATAGAATAGTCACATTGATGTTTGCAGAAAAGCATTGCTGATGCACACAAGAACTTTGTTTATAGTGTGGGATTTGGGAACACTCTGCAGTATACTCTGTCTTCTAAACCTTCACATTTTGAATTATCCATGAAGTACCATATAGGTGGAACAAGAGAGCATTTTGCTAGCAAGTGCTCTAGATGTTCCAAGCCCACCACAGGAAATGACACAATCCCTCCCTTTTGAAGCTGAGAGAGGAAGGCACTCAACAATTATGGGTGGTGGTAAGGTTTCATCCACACTGCAATACTAGTATGATTTTTTTTCTTCCTTAAAAAGAGAGCATATCAATATAAGAGCTGTGGTGGCGCAGTGGTTGCAATGCAGTATTGCAGGCTAATTCTGCCGACTGCCAACTGCCAGCAATTCAGCAATTCAATTCTCACCAGGCTCAAGGTTGACTCAGCCTTCCATCCTTCCAAGGTGGGTAAAATGAGGACCCAGATTATTGGGGGCAATATGCTGACTCTGTAAACTGCTTAGAGAGGACTGCATAACACTATGAAGCTGTGTATAAGTCTAAATGCTATTGCTATAAGTGGTGCTGCCTTCGCTACAGTGCAGAGCCGTGTGACAAAAGAGGAAAAACAGATCCTGCAGAAGGACCTCATTTGGAGGTCACTGCTCTCCAAAATCTCCTTCTCTATCTAACCAGTCTATTTGCATTGGAGTTCTTCTTTCGTTTCATGAGTAAAGAAAATACTATTTTCATGTTAGAACACCGTATCTCGCTTCAGACCACCTTAGCAGCAGGCCAGCTATGAGATGGTGGCTCTACTGTGGGGGCATATCTTCATCAAAAGATAAGGAAGACATCATCAGGCTGGTCAAGGGGTTTGTCACATTAGACCATGGAAACCTATACTTGAATGGCCTATGCTTTCCTATAGCCTCTGCCAGATTTCTTGGCCATCTTTGCCTCATCCTGCCCTGGAGATCATGGGCTTCTTGTCTCTCAATAAGATGCAATGGGCACGAGAAAAAAGGCTGATAAGTCATACTTTCCCAGCTTCATCAATAGTGCTGACTTCCTCAGGGCATTTCCTCTTAGATTATTTGTTGGCCAAGTGGGAAGAGTCAACAATGATGATAGTTTAGGTCATTCTCAAAAATATATTGGGAGCATTTGAGGAAATGTGTCAATCAACTAGCATATCCAAGAGCAGTTCTCAGCAAAATCAAGCTAGTTATAAACAATGACCTCATGGCCCATGTCAGTACCTTGTACCCAGAGAGCTCTTTCCCAGTCCTGCCAAAGAGGTTGGGCTCTGCCTGCCATTGCCGGATCACTATTGAATCTGAGGCCACCTGCTATGATTTCTGTAGCATTCATAGCCTATAATATTTCTCTCTCTGCTGTGAATGCAAGCAAAATTCATCTGTCTCCTTCATTGGCTTGAAAATGGTAGCTTGAAGAAATCAGTGGTAGAGTTTTGGTATAATGTGTATGGTTGTGAGCAAGAATTGCTTTGCATGGTTTGTTTGCTTTTTGAATTTATTTTGTTTTACTTTATTCTAGTAATAAATATTTCATCTCAGAAAGTTGATTTTAAGCAACAAAGGGGCTTAAATTTTCTGAATAAGAAAATCAAGTTCTAAGAAAGCAGTGAAATGTAATAGAATTCAATACATAAGTAATTGTAGGAGCCAGCATATCTAGTGAAGTATATTCCCAAATTTGCATCCACTGAAAATATTCCTATCTTTGATATTAATAGTGACATCTTTCTTTCATCTAATTGCATAAAGTTTCAAAGTTGGACCTTCTTAAATGAAAACCATATACACAGGAAGAACCGGGGAAGAGTTTGCTAAAATATATTATTATAAAATGTATAATCTTCCTAAAGGCTTATATTTTCCTTTAAAACTTTGGCCAGTCCACCACTCCTCTCATCTCTTAAAAAAACAGGAAGCCCATGTATGGTATCTTCCATAATCTGAACCAGAATACTGATTTAATTCAGCCTTGCCCACACTGATTCTAGGAATGTATCCAGGAAGTCACTAGAACATGTTGTTTGAGGCAAAAAGTGTATGCATTCCTCCATGCAGTTTGGATACTAATATGGGAGGAATTTGGGGTGGCTTCAAAAGGAATCAGTCCTAAATCTAATTATGTCCCCATGTCCTTTCTTGAAAAATGTAGAAGACTCACTGATATTTTTTTAACAGTGTTGCATTAAGATTTTTCATAAATATAAACTTGTATCAAAAAGAATATATTCTCCTGGAAACAATCCCCTAAGTAAATGAAAGCAGAACTAGAATACTGTTATTATAGGTAAAACATTTTTATTATATACAAAACAATGTAAAGTCATAGCTGCCAGTTCTATAACTAGTGTTGGCTTTCATATGCACCAGGTTCTTTTCAAGTATCCTAGGATGTCATTATAGTATAGGATCCACATAGTATATGTATGGATCTAAGCAATGTGGACTTTTGAAACTGACAGAAGAACATTATGTCAAATATGCAGATTTTCTAAGGGTTCTTCAAGGCTTTTTTGGTAAAGCATCCAATGTTCCGATAACCACTGGGACCACCAAGGTCGGTTTATGCCATAATCTTTCTATTTTGTTTTTCAGATCTTGATATATTTTGATCTTCTTCAATTCTTTGTCTTCTATTCTACTATCCCCTGGGTAGCATCACATCAGTTATCCACACTTTCTTTTTAACCACAGTTAAATCTGGTGTGTTATGTGCCAAGACTTAGTTTGTATTCAGAAATCCTACAATATTTTAACTTCCTCATTTTTTACTAGTTTTTCAACTCTATGTTCCCACCAATTTTTCATTACTGGCACATGATATTTTTTCCAGATGTTCCAGTGAGTAATTTTTGTGACTACATCATTGTTTACAATGAGTTTCTGCACTGTTCTTCCATGAGCTGAGAATGCGATCAACATTATTATTGTAATTGGTTGCATAATCAACTAGATGTTTAGACTAGATTTGGCACTTTTCTCCACCTATCAAGTCCCTCCCAAGGACCTGGAATAGGCAGATGTTGTTATGTAATAATATTAAAGGTGTTGTTGCAGGATGTAAGCTGTTCCAAGTAAAGCTGCCTTTTACAATTGACTGGTGGTGATTTTGTCAGTGCCGATGGTGCTCAAGTGGTGGTCCAGATGTTTTGGCATTAGACCCAAGGGACCTATCTCTATTGCTATGATTTTTGCTTTCTTTTGGACAGTCATTCTAATTGTCTGTCTTTGTATTTTCGCCACCAGTCCTTTCTCTTCTATTCTGCTGTCTCCGGGTACTGTAATGTTCTCGCTCCAGACTTTTTTTGTCTTTATCAAAAATTGTTAAGTCTGGGGTGTTGTGTGGCAGATGCTTGTCTGTTTGAATTTTGAGGTCCCACAGCTCTTTATTCTTCATTTTTTATTACTTTATTTTTGGCTCCATCCATTCTTGCTTGCAGGCAAATAGTATTTCTTGCATAGATTCTAATGCACCCTTGTTGCTACTTTTTCATGCCATTGTTTGTAGTCATTCTGTGGGAACTTCTTGCAGCTGTTTCTTCAGCTTCTTCTTCTTATTTTAAACTTGTACGCTGCCCAACTCTCAACTTCTCTGGATGTTGAAACTAGTTTTGCAATGCTGGGAATGGCTGCTTCATTTAACATGATCCACAACCTTCCAATTTTTCTTATGCGGTTGTTACTTAACTAGAAGCAAATTTCAGTGGGAAAACTCAAATATTTTGTTTGGATGTTTCTGTCCTAGACGTAGTATGCCTAGTAGAGAGTCTTGTTGAGTGGATTCCTGCTGCACCAAAGGCTTCAGCAGCAGCAGCAGCAGTGGTGTGGTCCTCCTTATAAAGGCAACCTGTTGCAGTATTGTAGATGACCCTGTGACCAAAAGGGAATTTTGGAATTCTAAGTCTGCATGTTCCTTTTTTTGGCACCTCTGCAGTCCTCTTCCACTGTGATGTTAAAAAGCAATAATATTGTTTTGTGACATTTTGAGATGCCAACTTGGTAATAACTAGGTAATTGTCCCCCAAAATAGGTATAAGTCTAAAATAACACAATATCTTAAAAACCTAGGGGAAAATACATAAAAATCTAGCCACGTACACATGCAAGATATACGGATTCTATTTTGCATAACTACACAGTTCTATAAAAATGATAAGAACAGACTCTGATCAATCAAATGGTTGCCCATAAGTGCTATTGGTAGTGGTCACCAACTACCACATTTCCCAAGCTGCTGCTATAACAAAGGTCTCACCCATTCTGCAAAGAAGAACCAGTCCTAATTCTTCCTTTCCTTCTCACATGATCTAAATTTAGATTGAAAGCTTTAGGGAGGGAGGCAACAATCTGTCCTTTTCTCATGCAAATCTCTGTCAAGGGCCCGGATGTACACTTCATCACTATCATCTCATGTTAGCAATGATGGCAACTCACAGAAGAACAGGGAATGCTGTAGTAAATAATCTGTCTCACCTACATACTTGTTCCTTATGTGAAATTTCAGATATCAAACTTGTTTTTTTTTTTACAACTGTGCAAACAATTATAACATATTTATCTCAAGTGGACCTTGGTACTATATTTCATGTCCTGAAAAGCCCGTAGCCGGAATCTTATTGGAGTTTCTGAGAAAACAAATCATCAATGCTTTTGGCTTTTTTCATTATGTTTATTTATTCATATAATACACACAACACACATGCACGAGATAACAGGCTGCTCTAATGATTTGTGCTCATTTCTGAGTACTTTGTGATAGTCTGATCAATATTCTTCACAATAAAATCCTGTGAGGAATGTTAGCGATAAAGCCGTCAGGCAAAGCGAATAAGATTTAGTATCCCTTTTATTAATCTTCTGCTGAATTTTACTGGTGCAAGGGAAAAGGTGATAACCTGGGCTTCTGTTTGTTTTGCTGTCCAGTTAATCCTTGCATTATCTGAGGCAAGCAAAGCTTTAGAAAGATTAATGAGCCAAACTAAAACAAACCTGAGAGCTCCAAGAACATGAACCTCAACTTAAAACAGATCTGTCAACAGGAGCAAGCACCACTTTATGTCCTTTAAATGTGGTTGAGCTTTGCTTCTGCTCCTTGGAGAGAAGCTTTTTTATACAGCCTTCAGTTTAAACCAGGGATGGCCAAACCGTGGCGCATGCGCCAAACGTGGCGCATTGGATGATTACAAGTGGCGCATTGCATCCTTGCGCCTACTTATTTTTTTTAAATAGGTGTCATAACTGAATCCATCTTAATATTTTCAACACCAAAGTGATCTCAGTTCAATTCGTACAGCCTTCGGTAATGTTCAACTTCTCGGTGTCTGAAACATAGAATGGAACTTGTGAGATGTTACTTTAGGCGGGTTTACAAACGTACGAATATTTTTATCGGTGTTGCCATTGCGCGTTCCTACTCAAACCATCGCAAACACCGCGCACTGTGTTTGAAGTCACGTGCGAATGAGCGGCGAGCATTCGATATGGTCAGTTAGTTCTGAGTGAGCCATCGTGGTGTGGAGTTTAAAGCAGTGTTTTATTGAGTGTACTAGCGTGGTTTTTGTATTGAGAGTGATTGAAAGACAGATTCAAGATTAAATATATATTACGTTTGTCAAAGGAGAGCGCCACTACTTTTTCTTGACGCGAACATAGAATTCAAATTCTACATAATTGATATTCTGTGTGATACAATGTAAGTATTTGTGAAGATACAAATTTGCAAGGTTTGATTTTGAGACGAATAAAAATAGTGCAGAGAAGTCACAGAATACCAAATCATTTCCTACAGTGTCCAACCAGAAATCGGGGTTGACCCCATCATGTTATTTCACCAAGTGGCAAGATCTCGGATAAAATAACAATAACAACAAATCCATCCCCTACTCCCATACTGGATTTTGGAAATGTTGTCTTTTACGGAAGACAGCAATCTGCATCTACTATAAAGATACATGCAGATGACTTTTTTGTTGCTGGGATTTTTTGCTATGGGACCTAGATATGCTTGAAGAGCACCATTAGCATTGAGCTGTGAAAAACTAATCTGAGTTTGGCTAAACTATGTAAGAAAGGGCTCACATCAAACAGAAATTTAGAATGGTGTCATCAGCTTTACAGTCAATGGGGAAAAACAAGATTGTTGCCTAATTAGTTTAGGGTCAACTGAGGAAGACAGGAATAAAAAAATTGACTTTGCAAATAGAGCTGGGGTTCCTTAGAAAAAAACAACTTATGACCACAATTGAGCACAGAATTTATGTTGCTAAGTGGGTAATTTGTTAAGTGAGTTTTGTCTCATTTTACAACTTTTCTTGCCACGTTTGTTAAGTGAATCACTGTAGTTGTTAAATTAGTAACATAGTTTTTAAGTGAATCTGTCTTTCCCATTGGCTTTGCTTGTCAGGAGGTCGCAAAAGATGTTCCCATGACCCCGGGACATTGTAACCATCATAAATATATACCAGTTGTTAAGCATCTGAGTGTAAATCACCTGATGCTGCAACGATCATAAGTGTGAAAAATGGTTGGCATTTTTTTCAGTGCTGTTGTAACTTTGAACGGTCACTAAATGAACTGTTGTAATTCAAGGACTACCTGTACACTTATGTGATAGGTTCACTTGTATCAGCTGAACTTTTATATTCTTATGTTAGAATTCATCAAAGTTTTACATAGATTTCGTCCATCTTCACTGTGGCCATTTTTTAGCCTGTCAGATAGTATATGATAGGGGTCCTCAAACTTGGCAACTTTAAGACTTGTGGACTTCAATTCCCAGAAGCTAAGCTGGCTGGAGAATTCTGGGAGTTGAAGTCCACAAGTCTTAAAGTTGCCAAGTTTGAGGACCTGTGGTATATGACATAAACATATATTCCCACTTGATCTCCCTGGAAAAAGAATGGAAGAAAAGTTTAGTCAGCATCACTGCCACAGTATTGCATCTATTTTGTTAAAACTGATTTTTCACTTCATTTTTTTTAAAAAATGAACCTATGAGTATTAATAGATGGGGGGAGGGAGGGAGGGAGGGAGGGAGGGAGGGAGGGGGAGAGAGAGAGAGAGAGAGAGAGAGAGAGAGAGAGAGAGAGAGAGAGAGAGAGAGAGAGAGAGAGAGAGAGAGAGAGAGAGAGAGAGAGAGAGAACAAAAATGTAGTAAAAAGGTTAAGCCCTTTCTGAGAACAGAAAAAAGTGTGATAGTATTAAATAGAACATCTTATTACAGCCCCACAAAGTAATTCCGTTGAGCAGGAAATTTCACAACAGAGCTGCCTCTGCTGGAAAAAAAACTCTATATTCTTTTAGCTAACTGCCATGTTTCCAAAACCAAGGGATCCAAATGAAAATTAGATGATGAATATCACACGTGAGGAAAAAGATACACAAGACGACAGTACTGGAACACTCTCAGTTCTTCTGTTTCACGTGTGTGCAGAAAAACCACCATCACGGCCATACTCTAACCTCAGCTCCCCTCAGGCTACCCTTATCATCTCTATGCTTACTAATATTATAGCTCCTAACACAAAATGCCAGTGAAAAGATCCAAAGTGCCATGTATTATTTTCAATCATTTGCTTCCAAGAGCAACTTATACTGAGCTGCTGATACAGTTCTACAGAGGAATCATTGAGTCTGTCATCTGCACCTCTATAACTGTCTGGTTTGGTTCTGCAACTCAACAAGACAGACACAGATTTCAGAGGATAATTAGAACTGCAGAAAAAACAATTACTGCCAACCTGCCTTCCATTGAGGACCTGTATACTGCACAAGTCAAAAAGAGGGCCATGAAAATATTTACTGACCCCTCGCATCCTGGACATAAATTGCTTCAACTCCTACCCTCAAAATGTCGCTATAAAGCACTGCACACCAAGACAACTAGACACAAGAACAGTTTTTTCCCGAACTCTGCTAAACAAATAATTCCCTCACCACTGTCAAACTATTCACTAGGCTGCATTACTATTACTATTAGTTTTTCTCATTGTTCCTATCACCCATCTCCTCCCACTTATGACTGTATGACTGTAACTTGTTGCTTGTATCTTTATGATTTATATTAATATTGATTGTTTCCTGATTGCTTACTTGAACCCTATGACAACCATTCTTGACAAATGTATCTTTTCTTTTATGTATACTGAGAGCATATGCACCAAAGACAAATCCCTTGTGTGTCCAATCACACTTGGCCAATAAAGAATTCTATTCTATTCTATTCTATTCAACTGGACTGGGACAAGCACTGAGGCACCTACAGACTAAAATAAAGCAAATCCCTGCACCTCTGAATAGATAGAGCCTTAGCTTTCTCTTCTGCCAGCAAGCATTACTCCAGTTTTACATTATTTTATTGTATACTGCTCCCATTCCTTCCTCTTCTTCTTGTCATGCAATCCACATATTCCCCTGGTTTGGTCCATCTTCCCAAACAGTCCAACATCACAGAATATTGACACACATAAAGTTCAAACAACTTAAAAGCTGCAGTGATGTTGCTTAACTTCTGAGACAATAACCTACTCAATACATTTTCAGCAGCTTCCAATTAGCATTCAGGTCCTACTGAATATGCTGGCTTTTATTGTTTAATTGTTCTAGTCTAGGGCCTGGCTCCACATATCTCAGAGCTTAATCCATGTAAGTCCTAAAGGTGCTTTTTCAAGAGGCCACTGGACTTCCTGGTTTTTCCTTGAAGATGTTTCACTTCTCATCCGCTGAAGAAGCTTCTTGGATGAGAAGTGAAACGTCTTCAAAGAAAAACCAGAAAGTTCATTTGCCTCTTGAAAAAGCACCTTTGGGACAACCATGACCTGGATGACTAAAATCTCCATAGACATTTAATCCATCATTTAATTTTCTCATTGTATTCCTTGTTCCATACACCTTTGTATCACATAGCTGTGAAATGATGATCAAACTTGAACATTTCTGGTGACTTTTTAGAAGAGACATAAAGCACATTTTTCCTACATGGTATACTCTGGTCTTAATTATTACTGTTTATTTCATCATTGTAATATTTTCCCCCACTTATTTGTCTTTTTCATGAAACCATAAAGTCTACCAGGCAAGATTTTCCATCTGGGTCAAACATGACATTTTGTCTATGGTCTAGAAAAAAAGAAAAGTAATCATAAGAGAAGAAAATGGAAAAGCAGGAACAACAAGAAAGAATTTTTGGCAACTTGCACAGAAATGCTACTGAGTCATACCTTATTGCAGTTTAATTTCTGGAAGCTGTGTCAGGACTGAAGAAAAAAGAACACATGTGATTAATTTGCTAATTTACAATACAAATAAATGAAGTTTCTTTAGACAATCTACAGTAAATTAATAAATCCATAATGAGATTTAAAGCTTAAAAGTTAAATCTTAGCTTGATATAACTAAGATATAGTTATAGTTACAAGATATACAGAAGAAAACTCCTGTGAGGGGTCTTTTGTGCTCTCTGAGCTTGGTTGTTTTCTTGCAATCATTTTTTTACCCAAACTAAGTAACATTATCAGTGCAAGGAGTGGGCGGGTTGCTTACTTACCGATACCGGTGCGCTGCGCACGCATCTCCACGATTCGTGCGCGCCTGAACTCGCTACATGCGCACGCCCCCTTGCACTATTTTGCTTCTGTGCATGCATGGAAGCAAAATCTCGCCGAAATCTCACGCACGCGCGCATCTTCTCGCAAGATTTCGGCGAGATTTCGCTTCCGCACATGCGCAGAAGTAAAAAAGCCCAAAAATTCTTTAAAAAAGATGGTGATGCGCGCGACGGACCAGTGAAGACGGCACCGGAGCAGTCGTGCACAAATTAGGTAATCGTCGGGTCCCTACCGGAGCTGCGCACTGGACCGCACCAGTAGGAACCCACCCCTGTCCTTATCCCTCCTTACTAGCACTTATGATGTTACCTAGTTTCTGTAATGTTTGCAAGAAAACAACCAATTCAGGGAGCACCAAGGATCCCTCATTTCAACCTACAAATATTCTCTTCATTTAAAACTCCAGTTGTAGTTTCTCTGAGCTGATAATATCAACAATATGTTTTCTACTTACAGCTGTGCACTGTGGTAGCTCTTTGAAGAGGAAACAGGGAAACAGAAAATGAAAAAAGGAATAGGACAAAAGCGAAGTAAAGTATTAGAATTTGCTGTAATTCAGCAGCAAAGCCCTGGTTCAGTTGTGAGCATTTTCAGATAAGACTGTGAACATATTATGTCTGAAACAATGGGAAGCTGCTGTCATGGGCAATGCCATATGGGATAGACTGATAATCTCATATTAGACCATTTCCTAAGAATAGGTATGAATTCTGGGTACTTATTTTTATCCATTTCTCTGTGAGCAATCTAGGACTATCAGTCTACTTTTGAAAGGTGTTCTCCCTGGATTATATAGGCAGAATTTCCAGTGTCTCTTATATCAAGCTTCATTGTTTATGAAATAAAATTTGACATCTCATAGTGGCTTACTATACACCAAAATACAGTCAAAACATCCCAAGAATATGAAGTTAAAACATAAAACTAAAAATAGTGCCCAATGATTCCAAAAATTAAGACATCGAAGGAGTTTATTCCCCAAAGGTTCTCTAGAAAAGTTCAGTTTTGGAACAGCACTTACTGATCTCAGACTTCTCATTTCATGGATGTGGATTGACTCTGGTTACAATTGCAAATAGGCTTACCTGTGGTTAAATGAATTATAGTTGTTAGATTTTGGGTTTGAATGGAAGAGACGCAGAGTGATCTTCAGTTAAGCTCTTTATTCAGTACAGTGAAGCAACCAGCAAACAGCCTGGCTGACAGCGCTCCTTTTATAGGGAGTTGTCAGCCGGGCAACCAATCAGTTTAAAGCACTTCTCCGCTTTACTCACTTAAACAGCGGACCTGAGTGAAGACTTCAACTCTGGGTTTCAGTAACTAATTACAATACGTAACAACAGTCAAGTCAATAAATCCAGTTTTCTGGAGTTGCCTGGCACACTGAACCAAACACAACAGCTGTGTTGGCAAATTTATTGTTGAGAATATTCTGCAAATATGAAAGAGACAGTTCCGTTAAGGCATTAGGCTAGAAACCAGGAAACTGAGTTCTTGTCCCATTTTAGGCACAAAGCCAGCTAGGTGACTTTGTACTAGCCTTGTCTAAGAGCCGAGGTGGCGCAGTGATTAAAATGCAGCACTGCAGTTCAGTAGTTCAGCTGTTCAAATCTCACCGGCTCAAGGTTGACTCAGCCTTCCATCCTTCCGAGGTGGGTAAAATGAGGACCCAGATTGTTGGGGGCAATATGTTGAACTCTGTAAACTGCTTAGAGAGGGCTATAAAACACTATGAAGCGGTATATAAGTCTAAGTGCTATTGCTATTGCTACTAGCCATACGGTTCCAGCCCTAGGAAGCAGACAACGGCAAATGATTTCTGAACTCTTGCCAAGAAAACTAATCCAGGCAGTCACCACAAATTAACACTGACTTGAAGGCAACCCCTCCCCACAAAATAATAATAATAATTTGCACATATAGCTTCATTGTTTTATTTCAGCCCTGCTTGTGTGCTTTTAATAGCCGTTTGCCACAAAGAACCGTAGCAGGTGAGCTAGTATCTGCCGAGATGCTGAAGGTCAGCTGCTGGCTAAATCTCCTTTAATGGAACAGCACTGATTTGCAACCAAACTCCTGGTGCAACTTAACCCCAGGTTGAATCCCGCACTCATGATGGCCCCCAAAACACACAAATAAAAGAAACCTGACCCTAGCAACCTTTGATAACTTCCTAAGGGCAAACCAAGAGCACACAATACACCTGCTTTAAGTATCTGGAGCTCAGAGCCATGTATTGCTGGTACATTGGGAGGTGTTGCTGGGCAACAGCTACTGAGGAGGCTGCTGCACAGGTGGAGGAAAAGATGCCCTTGACCCCTGCGGATGTATTTAGAGAAGCTTCGGTTTTCTTTTGGAGAATGCTGCATTGGCAAAGCCTTCATTATTAACACCAGGTTCTAAATGAGCTGGAGAGACCATGGGTCAGCAGCGGATAGCAAAAGCATCAGTATAGCCCCAGTGAGTCAGGAAGTCTTCTAGAAGGAGGTTTAATGGAAAAAGTGTCCATTAAACAATTTGCAGGGCAATGATAAAAGAGTATCTCTTGCTTAGTTATTATGCAGTACATTTATTGAATAGCCCGAAGGCCTTTAAAAAAAAAAGAAAAACAGAACAAACAGGTACAGAAACAACCGTACAAAAATCTTTATGGTACATGACATCAAAATTCAACAATATCAAAATTCAATAACTAAATTTCTAAAACTAGATAACCCAAATAAAATATCTCGTCTCTAACTCAGCTCATCTTTCTTACAATCAATGAAATTCTTTTCAATGTAGCTGGCTCGTATTGCTGTCATCCTATTAAAATAGCGAGTAATAGCCCTTACCAGGGGAGGAGAGTCTGCCTTCAATAGAAATGTTAATTTATGCCTTACATTCCAGTGGGAAAATTTATTTATAATTGGGGACAGATATTGTTTTCTTACTTCCTCATACATCCTACATTCAAATATTATATGCGTCGTATCCTCGACAACGTTTGCCCCACATATACATGTTCTTTCGTCATACGGGATTTTCCGATACCGGCCGGATTTAACATTAGTATCTAAAAGTTCAAATCTAAACTTGACAAATAATTATCTCTCCACTGATGGCATTCTTGCTTAGTTTTGCCCTCTCAACAGTTAACGTGGATCATGAGCATTGCTCTTTGCTACTTCAAAGATGAGAGGGTATTTTGTGCACTAAGCTACAAGTAGCAGTCCTCAGTCCTCTAGCAGTAAAGTACAGGTAGTCCTTGACTTACCTGTACATCATAATTGGACCCCAAAACTTAACTCAAAATTTAAATGATAACTTTTCTGTTGAATAGTCAGGCTGCAGCTGACAAGAAGGGACACAGGCAGGCTGACAGGGACCAGCAACTTTATTTCAGAACCCAACAGCAGAGACAGCAATGGGCAACAACAACAGTGAGGCTTGACAGCTCCCTTTTATAGGGGAGCTGTCAAGTCCTGAGCCAATAGGAAGTCTGTATTCTCCAATCAGGTTGAAGCAGCAGCCGGCGCGGTCGTAAGTCGAGGACTTAGCAATTTCTTCAAGCGTTCATGGACCCCCTGTGGTGACATAGCAAACCCCTCAGGGATCCACAGACCACAGGTTGACAACCACTGGTCTAAGAGATGAACTTAACAGGTGCAACATGGGATCCTTTCTAGTGGGAACAGTCTCAGCTGAGTTAGTATGGAGGTCATTATTCTTCCCCTCTAAAGTGAAATGCCTCATATCTCCTTTTTTTTAAGTGTGTGTGTGTGTGTGTGTGTGTGTGTGTGTGTGTGTGTGTGTGTGTGTGTTAGCCTATGCAGTGATATGCCTTCTTTTGGCACAACCATCAAAGTCCTTCAGCACTGAAGAAGTTCTCTAATGTGAACCTTGTACTTTGAACAGCTACACAGGTAGTCCTCAACTAACAACAGTTTGCTTAGTGCCCGTTAGAAATTACAACGGCCCTGAAAAACATGACTTTTGACCATTTTTCATACTTATGACCGTTGCAGCATCCCCATGGTCACATGATTTACATTCGGATGCTTGACAACTGATTCACATTTATAACAGTGGCAGTGTCCCGGGGTCATGTGATCACCTTTTACAACCTTCTGACAAGCGAAGTTAATGGGGAAACGGGATTAATTTAACAACCGTGTTACTAATTTAACAACTGCAATAATTCACTTAAATATGGCAAGAAAGGTCGTAAAATGGGACAAAACTCACTTAACAAATTTCTCACTTAACAACATAAATTTTGGGCTCAGTTATGGTTGTAAGTTGAGGAGTACCTGTATTGTATGATCTTTTTCCAAACAAACTGATTTTTGTGAAAAGAAACAATGAATAAGCCATGTATTTTATCCCAGGTCCCTTGCATCTTGGGGATAGAACTACTTCAGGTAGAAGGATTGACTCATTTGTTTCTAACAGTGATTGCATTTTTGAAGCCAACACAAAGTAGTGTCTCTACAACTACATATATAGCAGATATACCATATTTGGGAAAGTCTTCTGTGTGGTCTCACCATTCTGTACGATTAATCATTCAAGTCAATAGTCAGATTGGTCATCCAAAGGCTAGTTCTCCTTCTCTAAACTCCTATAGCCCTATCTCAGAAGGCTGAAGTTCATAAGGACTATAGGAGTTTCCACATTTTTAATATGCATGTGACAGACAGATATTTGGGAACTTAAATATTCCCATGACTGCATCAACACTGAAGTTGATATCTCTGCTTTGTTACTACAGTATTATATACCACATAAGATGCCAGCAATATTTCAGGCCCACTTAGTACAAAGAGAATTCTCCTTTTCCTCCAGTGGGGTTACAGCTGAAACACCAAAATCCTGTTGCCCCAAATGTATATTTTTTTCACTTTGCAGCATCCAGTGGGTAAAACAGAGATAGACCTTGGTAAAACCACCAAGGTTTTAGGAGCTGTGGTGGCGCAGTGGTTAGAATGCAGTACTGCAGGCTACTTCTGCTAACTGCTGACTGCCAATAGTTCAGCAGTTCGATTCTCACCAGTTCAAGGTTGACTCAGCCTTCCATCCTTCTGAGGTCGGTAAAATGAGAACCCAGACTGTTGGGGGAAATATGCTGACTCTGTAAACTGCTTAGGGAGGGCTGTAAAGCACTGTGAAGCGGTATATAAGTCTTTGTGCTATTGCTATTTTAAGTAAATATATATCATCTCACACATAATACCTTTCAGCTAAAAGAATTCACACTTCACTGCATCAAATGGCAGATTACCAAATGAGATGACTCATCCCTAGTGCATGGGAACATAAGCACTGGTTTTGCAAATTTGTTATGCCAATGCATGACACACACATACACACACGTGCTGAGACTAGGTTACTAGCAGTGTTATACTGCAACCATATATATATATATATATATATATATATATATATATATATATATATATATATATATATATATATATATATATATATATATATATATATGAATAACAGTCTCTATATCTGTTCTTCTAAAAACCAACCAGTCTAGGAAATACCGGCCGGCATGTGCTAAAAACTACTTCTGCTTCTGCTGTCAGTTGTAGGGTAGAGTGAGGGAAGTGAAAACCCAAATGATTGGGAAACAGCCTTTATAGAAAGGATTCTGTGTTTTTCATGTTGCAGAACTTTCTTTATTAGGCATTCCTCCCAAAGGAGACTAATAAAAGAAAACACAGAATAATCCTCCTGCCATCTTGATTGTAGATTCTATTTGAATGGAAACAAATGTCTATATTTCTATTGCCTTTTTATCTTAAAAATATCAAAAATAATAGCTCTCAAAAGAAACCAGCATAGCTGCATAAAAAACTCTCTGACAAATTGAAAGACAAAAAGGACAAGTATAAAAAGTGGAAAGAGGGAGAAATAACTAAGGCAGAATATCAACAAATAGCCCGAGCCTGTAAAGATGAAGTGAGGAAAGCTAAGGCTTACAATGAACAAAGGCTTGCGACAAAAGTAAAAAATAACAAAAAAAGCTTCTTTCAACATATTAAAAACAAGAAAAAGTCAAGGGAACAATTGGTCCATTGCTGGGAGAAAGTGGCAAGAAGATGACAAACAACAGGGAGAAAGCAGAGCTACTTAACTTGTTTTTTGCATCTGTCTTTACACAAAGGGAAAAAACAGTCCAACCTATCAAAAACAGCACCACAAAAAAACAGATTAGGAACACAAGTTAAAACAGGGAAGAAAATGGTATGTGAACACCTGTCTACCCTAGATGAATTCAAATCACTAGGACCGGATGGATTATACCCCAAGGTTCTGAAGGAACTGGCAGACGAGATCTCAGAACCACTGAACTATATCTTTCAAAGATCCTGGAGCACCGGGGAACTGCCAGAGGACTGGAAAAGAGCTGATGTAGTTCCAATCTTCAAAAAAGGAAAAAAATAGTTCCAGGAAACTACAGACCTATCAGACTGACCTCAATACCAGGGAAGATTTTGGAAAAGATAATCAAGCAACGAATCAGCGAACACCTAGAAGCAAACAAAGTAATAACCAAAAGCCAACATGGGTTTGTCAAAAACAGATCATGCCAGACTAATCTTATTGCATTCTTTGACAAAGTGACAACATTAGTGGACCAGAGGAATACTGTCGATATAATTTACTTGGCCTTCAGTAAGGCATTTGATAAAGTAGACCAAAACCAACTACTAGAAAAAGTAGAAAAATGTGGATTAGACAGCAACACCACCAGATGTTGGTCAGCCACTCGAAACTGGCTGACCAACCGCACTCAACATCTAGTGCTCAATGGAACTGCATCTACATGGAGGGAAGTATGCAGTGGGGTACCCCAAGGCTCTGTTTTAGGCCCAGTACTCTTCAACATCTTCATCAATGACTTGGACGAGGGGATACATGGGGAACTCATCAAATTTGCAGATGACACCAAACTGGCAGGAATAGCTAACACTCCAGAAGATAGGCTCAAGATACAGAAGGATCTTGACAGACTTGAACATTGGGCGCTATCTAACAAAATGAAATTCAATGGTGAAAAAAGTAAGGTTCTACATTTAGGCAAGAAAAACAAAATGCACAGGTACAGTATATGTGGTACCTTGCTCAACAGTAGTAACTGTGAGAGGGATCTTGGAGTCCTAGTGGACAACCATTTAAATATGAGTCAGCAGTGTGCAGCAGCTGCCAAAAAAGCCAACACAGTTCTAGGCTGCATAAACAGAGGGATAGAATCAAGATCACGTGAAGTGTTAATAGCACTTTACAATGCCTTGGTAAAGCCACACTTGGAATACTGCATTTAGTTTTGGTCGCCACAATGCAAAAAGGATGTTGAGACTCTAGAAAGAGTGCAGAGAAGAGCAACAAAGATGATTAGGGGACTGGAGGCTAAAACATATGAAGAACAGTTGCAGGAACTGGATATGTATAGTTTAATGAAAAGAAGGACTAGGGGAGACATGATAGCAGTGTTCCAATATCTCAGCAGTTGCCACAAAGAAGAGGGAGTCAAACTATTCTCCAAAGCACCTGAGGGTAGAACAAGAAGCAATGGGTGGAAACTAATCAAGAAGAGAAGCAATTTAGGACTAAGGAGAAATTTCCTGACAGTTAGAACAATTAATCAGTGGAACAAGTTGCCTCCAAAAGTTGTGAATGCTCCAACACTGGAAGTTTTTAAGAAGATGTTGGATAACCATTTGTCTGAAGTGGTGTAGGGTTTCCTGCCTAAGCAGGGGGTTGGACTAGAAGACCTCCAAGACCTTCCAACTCTGTTATTCTATTCTATTCTATTCTATTCTATTCTATTCTATTCTATTCTATTCTATTCTATTCTATTCTATTCTATTCTATTCTATTCTATTCTTAATGCTTATGAAATATACTTATGCATGCCCTGTACATACATAAAGCATAGTATTGTCCACATTGAAAATGTGCAAGGCTCTAGATTGTCTGTAGAAGATTCTGCATATAATATCAACATTAACTAACAAGGTCTGTCTGTATATGCATGCATAAACTTAAAGAAAATAGTTATTAATAATAGACATGACTGCATTTGGCTGCATAACCCAAATGCATAGAATGTTCTTTTCTCTCTACAAAAGATACCATTGGTATTTATAAGTCTGCTTCCAATTGTTGATCATGCTTACTGAACTATGACAATTTCTTTTTACCATTAATCATTACCAAATGAGTCTGTGATGTATCAATATATAAGAGCAATGGCATACAGTATATCCTACCATAAGTCCACAGATAAAAACATTGAAACTCTACAACTCTCTAGTTGTAGCACATTTGCTCCTTCAATCTTCTCCTTCATGTTGGGTTTGACTTCATGGATATATCCACATGAAATTGTTTTGCCACTTTTGTCTTCAACATCATCTATGAACCAAGGACTTCCCTCCCCTCTAAATAAATAAGAAAAAAAACACATGTATCATAGACTATGCATCATTGTCCTGCCTTCTGAGGACTTCCAGCTCTCAAAAAAGATTTAAGTGTCCATCAAAAGAATGCCTTTAAATAAAAAACTATGTCTGATAGGACTTCAAGTATAGGTATCTTATCTCTAAAGTAGGACTCCTTTAGGTTCCACAATTATTCAGCACACACATAGATAGTATGGATGCCTATTTGCCTCTATTGTCCCTCATGAAGTTTCCATGTTCCTGCCACTGCTTGTGTCCCATCCACCACAATTATTCACCGTATGTAGCAATAGCATTTAGACTTATATACCACTTCATAGTGCTTTACAGTCCTCTCTAAGCGGTTTACAGAGTCAGCATTGCCCCCAACAATCTGGGTCCTCATTTTACCCACCTCGGAAGGATGGAAGGCTGAGTCAACCTTGAGCCTGGTGAGATTTGCACTGTCAAATTGCAGGCAGCCGACAGGCAGCAGAAGTAGCCTGCAGTACTGCCTTCTAATCATTGCATCACCGCAGCTCTTTATCTCCCAAACATTCAAGTTCCCAGCCACCACCTACGCAGCTGGTTGGTTAAGAGGCCCAGAGCATGCTGAGGAAGAGGATATAGAAAAGGGAGAGGAGAGGCAAGCCCACCATACATCTCCAACAGCCCATCAAAGTTTGATAAACTTTAAAATGTTTGTAATATTGCTTTGGGAAGTAGTTGTGTGAGTTGGGATACTCCTGTGTTTCATCCTTTCCATCACAAATGCATTCCCCATTGCTCATAGTTCCCTTTTTTGAGCTATGAGGCAATTGTGTGTGCTTTCTCTCTTTGCATATATGTATTCTTACATCCCCAAGTATGAGTATGCATAGATGTTCTCTATGTGCACAATATATCTTTGTTATATGGCAAGAAAATAACCCTGTATGTGTGCTTGCAGAATGTAGGCCTTGGGTACAGAAGCACTGCCTATGTTTTCCTTATTCCAAAAAATAGAAGAGCCCAGGATTAAAACTAAATGTAACTTAATTACATATAAACAATTTGAAATCAAACTACATTGAATAATACAATAAACATGGATTTTTCTCATGTTTTGGTATTTTTCCCTTCTATGATATAAGCATTACAATTTTCGTGAAACCTTTAGAATTGCTCTGGGAGCTGTGCCAATGGCTTTCTGGAATCTATATGCAGCTCTATCATCTCCTGTTCTATGTTTTTGCCTAAGGTGGAGGTGCTGAGATATCCATGAAGCTCCAGGTAGCGTTTGCTCCATCTCATCTCTTGTAGATCTGATCAGTTCCCCAACCAAGCACATTTCCTATCATGTCCTGAGGGTCAGATCTTAATCCCATCACCCTGGAGCTGAAGTGGGGCAGGGAGCTGCAGGAAGCTGCTTTGTCTTTCAAAACATGTTTCTCCTTTTCTCATCCAGGGAAATATAATATTCTGCCTCTTTAATATTTCCCAGAATATTTCATTATTCTAGGAGGGGGGTGGGTGCTAACTTCATACAATATCTTTTTTGTTTCTTTTTTGTTTATCCTTTTTCTCTCCTTTTTCACTTTTAGCTGTTTTCTGTTTTTCTATTATTCTTATTTTATATTAGTTTGTAATAGCTTTTATCTCTGTTTTTAATATCTAACTATCTATCTTATACTCCAGTGAATCAGGGAGGTATCTGCTTGAGTCACTCCTAAATGTTATCTCACTGTGTTATGTACTGCCGTACAGGGTACGGATTTGCATAGCCGTCGCTGATTGGTTAATCAAGCGGCGGGAGAAATGAACTGACACTGGGAGCTGTCAGTGGCCGGCCGGCTTCAGGCAAGCCCTTAAAAGCGGCTTCCCAGCAGCCTGCCGGCACTTGGTATTACTCTCAGCTTAGGAGGAATAAAGATGCTGAACAATTCCTACGTCTCGCCTCTTTATTTACGTGCGAATCTAACACACAGTTTGTGGCTAAAAAACCTCATTGAAGCTGACATTCCTATAGTTCCATCAGTGGGAATTTTCACGCACCTGGTATAGTCATTGTCCTACCTCCATGTGTGATCTGGTCATCCTTGGAAACATCCAACCTTGAACTTTACTTGCTTTCCCTGCCTCATTCTTCTGCCTGCCTCTCTGTCTCACTACCAAGAGCCACAGAGAGTTTCAAATGTCTTGCTGCCAAATACACTGGTCCGTTTCCATATTTCCTATCACCCCAGGAACAGCCGCTTATTTCTTTCATTCCTTGCTATCAATAGACTTTATTCACTTCATTCACTACTTCGAGTTGTGAAGTAGTGGCTGAAGGTGGTGAGGGAAAGACAGAGCAACATCTTAGAAAGACCTTTTTCCTCCTTGGCTAGAAGTAGGTTCTCAAGGCTGTTCCTTTCTTCAACACTCATCCACATGTCCTCGAGATTCCTTCTGACCCAGACCCAAGCAATCTAAGCAAGAGCAAGTACTGGATTTTGGACCCAATCAGTCAGAACAGAAAGACCTGCACACAGAAAACAAGAGTCACAGCAGTTTCATCTGCAGTCTCCTGAGCTGCTACACTTGTGCAAGGACATCATTTCTGCAGACCTTGTTCCAGAAGCACAGCAAGAAGAACACTGCAAGGACAGCATCTCCCATTAATATAATTTCCTCCCATCTCAAGGTCTGAGCAGGAGTCGGCAACCTTAATCACTCAAAGAGCCATTTGGACCCGTTTCCCATAGGAAAAAAAAAACACCCGGAGCCACAAAACCCTTTTGACATCTAAAATGAAGATAACATTGCATATATCATTTTTTACCTTTATGCTATGTATAAAAAAAACTAAAGTGTGTTGCATTTATGAAATCAATGACCTGCTACAGAGAAAACACATTTTTATTTCTGCATGCAACAAAAACATTTTGAACTCCGGGAAAAAAGATGGTTGAAAAGCTCAATAAATCACGTGCCAGCGGGTGTCGCACATTGGCGGTTGTGACACATATTTTGAGTGACAGGGAGCCGCAGCAGAGGGATGAAAGAGTCACATGCGGCTCTGGAGCCGCAGGTTGCAGACCCCTGGTCTGGAGGAAAACATTGCAACAGGCATTACTTCTTGTTTTTAATAGGATGGGCCTAGCAAATAGGCTCCGTTGGAGAGGATGCCCTTGATTGAAGCAATTTTTATTACCAGCAGGAAAAAAAATGTTTTTTTTTTAAATGTTTCCCCACCCCCTCTCTGTGCCATTCTCCAGCTAGGAAAGAAGATAGATGGCAGCTCAGCTCCCATCTTGTTCACATCAACACTGACAGAAATCTAATATTGTACAATACAGGAGTTCCTAAATTCTGCCCCTTCTAATATGTTTCTAATATGTCTGTTACTATTATAATTATAATTATATATTGGATATTATAATTTGATAAATATCAGTTCAACAGTCTTGCTGCAGTGCTTTAAATAACACCCATTCTGTGTCTTGCTTTTTGTAAAGTTTACAAAAAGCAAGACACAGAATGGGTGCTATTGCGACAGTCAATCTGCTCTGAAATGCTCCCTTCTTACTGATTTCCCTCAACTGATTTTAGCAAAAAGTACATATGTTCTTGCACAAGGAGAAGAATTAAACATGAAAATGAGGATAATGTTGCAAGAGTAGAAAAGCTGTTGTCTCACAACTTCTAGGTAAACATCAGCTGACCTCTCAAAAAAAGTCCTGTCACTGGTTTTATTTTCACTTTGTGAGGTCAGCTGATGTTTACATAGGAGTTGTGAGACAACAGCTTTTCTACTCTTGTAACATTATCCTCATTTTCATGTTTAATTCTTCTCCTTGTGCAAGAATGTATGCACTTTTTGCTAAAATCAGTTGAGGGAAATCAGTAAGAAGGGAGCATTTCAGAGCAGATTGCGATGTCGCATTTGAGCGATGACGGCTATAGCAGCAGAAGAAACCAATTTTTTTAAAAAAAATCACCCAAACAGAGAAGGGGGGGAAGGGACATGAGAGATAGGATCTTCCTTTTTAGATATTTGATGTTGTAGCTTTAAAATACTTTTTCATTGGCCAGATTGAGTCCTCCGGGAGTTGGGCGGCATATAAGAATACCAAATAATAATAATAATAATAATTTCCTTCTTGCCTGTCCCCCTTCAGAAATGAAAGATTCTCAAGTTTTAGCACTGTATTTCAGCTGGGCCTAGTTTAGCTCTAAATGGAATTGGTTGATGCTACTGCTGTTGGTTACTCTTTATTATTGGGGTGTGTGTGTGTGTGTGTGTGTGTGTATGTGTGTGTGTGTGTGTGTGTGTGTGTGTTTAAGATAGCATAGTTGTTTTTGTTTCCTGTACTGCATTTTTTCTATTCTGCATACCAGAGAAGAACAGCATGTTATACATTTACATCTGGAAGCTCTGTGGCATCGTATCTAGTGGAGAGGCTAACAAAGCGACTTTTTTTTTTTGCTTGCTTTTGTTTTTGTTTAGCCTCAACGGTATCACACTAGCACGGAATGAATATTTGGGAGATACTTCAATGTGCCTCTGTTACTTGCAACATAACAATGAGCTTATAAAAATGCTTGCATTTCCCTGTAGTGGAGCAGCTCAGAGAAGCTGCTCAGCCAGCTGGAGACTCCAAGGCACGGGGGTCAGTCAGCAAGGAGCTGAAAATGTCACAGTTGTAAATCCTTTGAGGGGACACGCGCCACACTTTGCTACCAGATGCAGGCAAGCCTATCCTTCCCGTGTGGCTTCCCTTCAGCCTCCTGACCAGCAAGATTGCATCATCCCCTGAGCCTCAACCTAGGAGTGTTAATCCCCCAGCGGGTGGAATCTGGCGTCCTGTTGGGTAATCTGATGGACCCGGTAGCTTCCTCTTCCCTGCGTCTGTAATCGGCTCCATTCTTGGGACTCAGGGGACTTTTACACAGAAGGAAGAATGCATCCTTTCAGCAGGTTGGCTCAGCACAGACTTGGCTTTCTAGCGAGGTCAGTCACTAGGATGCCTGGAGATATGGATGCTTTGCAAGGGGTGGTATTTGCCATCCGCCTTTTCCTCGCTTCCTTGTGGCTGTGTGTTGTCACAATGACAAATGAGAGACAGGGGAGAAGCAGTTCTTTACACTGACCAAGCGTGCTTTGGGCCCCTCGGGGGCTTCGCAAAATACTGCGAAGCAGCAGCTGATAAAATGGACGCAAATTTAATTAGGGAAATTTAATTTAGAGGGGGGGGAAGCAAGGGATGGCTTTGCCAAAGCCATATGGGGAAGCAGCGGTGTCCCTATATAGGAGAAAAGAAAAACTTAATTTACAGAATGAACTCGTGGGTCTTCATCATTCTGTAGCCACCCAGGAAGTGGCCCTGATTAATTTTATACCCAGCATGACTGGCACAGGTATAAGGGCAGACAATTCGGCATCTCTGGCAAAGGAAGGTGTTAATTTCAGTCTAAATATGAAAACCCAATCCAGGTGGGGAGTGAGGCAGCATGGATTTTTTTAAGACAGTTCTATAAAGCAGTGAGAGAGCCATTTCAGAATTTAGCCTTGTCTGCTAATTGAGGGATACTTTGCTAATGGCTTTAGAAGTGGCTGAGAAAAAATGGTTAAGAGGCAGGCTTGGTTTATTAGGATTTCAAGCAATTAATGATTGTTGCAACCCTATAGAACAGCTTCCTTGATACAAGAGCATTGCCCTTCCTTTTCACAAATCTACATTTTAGCTGATGTTCTTACAACTAGCTAAAACTATTCAAATATATATTTGACCACTTCAGTATTTCAAAATATATACCGTATTTTTCGGAGTATAAGACGCACTGGAGTATAAGACACACCTTAGTTTTTGGGGAGGAAAATAGGGGAAAACAATCTGCCTACCAGGTATTCATCTGGCTAGCGTCCTTAGTCTGGTCAGCTTCAGCACATTATTTTATCCCCTGGTTAGGACTTAAAAAAAACCTTCTTCAAAGAGAGTAACAATGAAAGAGCCTGCAAGCCAGTAAGAGCTGGGAAGATCATTAGCACCTGGTTAGGGCTAGAAAAAAACTTATTCAGAGCAAGTAGAGCAATGAAAAAACCCTGCAAAGACTTAGGGCTGGAAAAACATTCTTTGGAGAGAGTAACAATGAAAAAGCCTGCAAGGTAAGAGCTGGGAAGATCTGTTAGCACCTAGTTAGGGCTGGGGAAAAAAAAGTTACATTCAAAGTATAAGACGCACCCAAATTTTCAGCCACTTTTAGGGAGGAAAAAGGTGCGTCTTATACTCCGAAAAATACGGTAATTTCCATTTAAATGACAGTTCATAACTGTAATTAAACAGGATTAAATATGGGATGTGATTGCATTTCTCCTTCAATTTCCCTAACTGTCTTTGTGAATTATTTTTCTCAGTAAAAGAAAAGTAAAGGTAGGATGAGATTGTACTCGCTTTAGTGCAGTTTAGTATTTACTCACAAAATATTGTTTCTGTTATTTTACGAAACTGAAGTTGTTTTTCCCAGAAGATTCCATTTCTGCAAAGGCTTTCATGATCTTTTAGTCCATCTTTTTCACTGTTATTTCTGTAAGAAAGATTGAACAGCTGTCCTCTGCATTAAGCATTGCCCATGGTGACCATGAAGCAAATCTATGAGGATATGTAGAACTTTGGCATTCTGCCATCATATTGTCTATTTGTAGAGTGCTTGAAGACATTAAAGCACTCCATTTGCATGAACTGATCCTAAGAGTTCCTAAAAACCTTAGGAATATTCTCCTCCATGACAGAGAATGCTTGCAGTGGCAGATGAGTGAAACCAAGAAATCCCCTTGAGATCATCTAATTGTAAGAGCTTTCAGTAACATCTGGTATCTTTTCTATGGAGTCACATGCTTCTGTCATCTTCTAAAAATGGGGCAATCTTTACATTACTGTAAAAACCATGATTATGACCCAACATGTTGAGAAGAAATTATCTATGATATTTTGACTAAGTAAAATTAGGAAAATATTTAATAGAATTGTATGCTCATAAAGCTGAAACCAGTTGTATAGCTACTGGGTCCAATTCAGGGGTGGGCTGCTGGGGGTTCACAGGGGTTCGGGAGAACCTCTAGCTAAGATTCTGTGCAGTTCAGAGAACCCCCAAATCCCACACCTGGCTGGCCCCACCCACCCCACCCCACCCCTCCCAGGAGTCCCCACACGGCCTGTTATGGATGCAGGTAAGTGCAGGATGCATGCGGAGGCTCGTGGAGGGTGAAAAATGGGCCTACTGGAAGTTCAGGAAGGGGGCCTCCAGAGCCTGGGGAGGGCCAGAGCCAGAGGGCCTCCGGAGCCTGGGGAGGCCATTTTCGCCCTCCCGGAAGCTCGAAGAAAGCCTCCAGAGCCCGGGGAGGGCAAAAATGTCATCGTCCCCCACCGTGGTGTGGGAAGCCAACTAGCCCACACCCACCATGGCCACGCCAACCCAGCAGCTTTTTGAAGCCCAACCCTGGTCCATTTCCCTGCTCCCTACAGGAACTGAAATTAAAACATCCTCAACAAACCAACAAATGGTTTTCTAGCCTCCACCTGAACACATCCGGAGAAGAGACACTCATCACTACCTCCCTTAATAGTAGGGATTTCCTAATGTTCAACTAAAACCTGCTTTTTTAAAACTTAAAGCTACTTCTGCACTTTTTCCCCACTTTTAAATCCCATGTCAAGATGAACAGTTTCAGTTAAAAAAACAAAAAAACTGCAGTATCATTGCCGTTATCGTTTTCCACTCCAGAAATAAAGTTTAAAAAAGAATCACACCACTCCGTTCCAAGGAAGGAATTATTAATGTCTCACTGATACTCATGTTAACTTTCAGTTATTCTAAGCAGACCTATGTTGTATAACGTTTTAAGAGTTCACTTTAACTTTTTATTCATTTTACCCTAGCTGACAATATGTTCTTTCAACTAGAGGTTATTCATACACTTAAAAATAAAGACTTAAACCGAATATGAAACTACAGTGAAATAGAATTAATTGATCAAATAACAACGCATATGCATTTTAAGGGGCAAAACCATAAGCTTTATATCCTACATTTCTCAATCTTCAGATAATCAATACAATTTATATCATAGGGACCTGCCCAAGTAAAATGAGTCATGAACTACAACACGGCTGATTTCCTGACATATACTGTATGTTTAAGTGACGTAACTGAAATATACAAGGTTCCTTCTCTGTTCTTATTGTATGTGATACAGTACTTTCCAGTGTTTTGCAAATATTAATCATGCCTTAGACAAGAAGGCACACAGTATTGGATCATATAAATGTGCTGACCATTTTTATACGATTTGAGGGAAAGCACCTAACAAGCAGGGCTGGTGCTTTGCAGCTATTTTGACTTAGTGAGGTTGGGGGGGTGGGGAAGGAAACTTATGGAAACTCTACAGGAAAAATCAGAAACATTAATAATAGAAAGTGACATCTGAGCCTTTTTCCCCAATGTAGCTCAATGAATAAGGAAGATGGAGACATTTATATGGAAACATACTAGTAAAATAAGCTCTTTGAACTATTTCTTTCTGCCTTCTTCATCACACAGGAGAGATATTTCTCTAATTATTTTTTAAAAATCATCTGTGAATCTGTAATTTTATGTTGATAAGTTCTTTTGCATTTTCAGTGACACTGGGACAATATTTCCCAGTTAGCTTTCAATGTTTTTTTTAAAAAAACATGCATACCGCATCAGATTTTTCTTCATTTTTTTTCACTTCATTATATATGCTGGATCTGATCCATAATAAAAAAGAGGCAATATTATATATTGAGAATATTATATACAGAGCCGAGGTGGTGCAGTGGTTAAAGTGCAGCACTGCAGTTCAGCAGTTCAGCAGTTCAAATCTCACCGGCTCAAGGTTGACTCAGCCTTCCATCCTTCTGAGGTTGGTAAAATGAGGACCCAGATTGTTGGGGGCAATATGCTGAACTCTGTAAACCGCTTAGAGAGGGCTGCAAAGCACTATGAAGCGGTATATAAGTGCTATTGCACTTTATCTAAAATATTGTTATTTTAGATAAAGTCTTTTATCTTTCTTGTTGCTAGTTTTCCAAATTGTTAAATATATTATACTAGCCAATACCTGTGCTTCACTATGAAATTATGTGATGGGGCTTGATAAATTGACACTTAAAGCTTGAAAATTAATGAGTAGTTTAAAAAGGGACTGTTAGAGATGGTAAGATAAGTTTCTGTTACAGATGAAGACATTATTTGCATAGCATAGACTTTCAATTCGTCCCTCAGATGAATTGCTCAGGACTTCCCTGTAAACAACATTCCTGGTTTTGCTGTCTGACTGGAGAATGATCAGGCTGTCAGGTGAACTGACTCTGGAGCACGCCACATAGAACTGGCCATGGGAGAAACAGGCAGCTTCCCTTACTTGTGTTATCCTAATCACATCTGTAAATCTTTTCCTGCATTTTTTGCCTCTTTTCCCTTTAACTGGTGTTACAGTAGAAGGAACAGATTCGTCTGAACTGAGGAGGAAAATAAGGGAAAAAATCTGTCTCTGCCTACCAGCATCCATTGGTATTCATCTGGCTAGCGTCCTGTTAGTGTGTGAGAGAGTTGAGGCGTGTTTGGAAACTCAAACAGTATTTGCTGTGTGAGCAAAAAGGAGACAGGAAGGAGTCTGTGTGTGGCTTAGCACAACTGTTCTGTAGTAAAGCTGCTTGCTGCTGTGAAAGCAAAAGCGAAACTGAAACTCCTCTGCTTGTGTTTTGCATTTGGATCAGATTTCTTTTCAGGTTGGGAGGGGGGAGTAGAACTCCTTAGCATCAGAGCTTGTTAATAATAATATAAAAATACTCATGCTCCGATGGTCATTTTGAAAAATCCTTTCTTAGTGGGCACCTAGAAGCCAAGAGGAATATACGTGGCAAATTTCAAGTTTGTAGAATTACGGTTCTGGAGATTTCATGGTTAATGTGTGAGTGGTTTTCACTTTTATATATATATAGATTAGGATTGCATTTTTTATATCTACATATTCATTGCAGAATAAAACTGCATCTCCCTTGATTAAAGAATTCATTTAAACTTCTGCCACTGATAAATACACTTCATACCAGCTTTTCCTAATATTTGTACCATGAGTCAAATAACACATTTATTATAAATTTGGCATTCTCAAAGTATCTGTTTCTCTGTGATCTCTATCCAAATCAAATAATGAGATTCAATAACAAATACATTCATTAGGGAAAAATTACTCTTTATAATTTTATTTTACCAGAGTTACTGGACATTTATTTTCATTAATTTGGCACTTCATGATCCCAATTCCTTCAAATTGAAATCTATTTTACTGTTAACCTATGGCGTACTATATGCTATTCTATAAATAATTTATAAAATTATTTCATCTGTTTAACAATAATTTGCCCATTACACTCATGAGCACATTTCTGCATGATAAAAAGTCTTAAATATTAATTTTATTTTCTTATCTTTATCCTTGCCAGAAAATAAAATGTTAGTTAATTATGGTGTCATTCTTTTTTTTTTACCTCTATTCTCTTCTGCATGCAATTATATGGCCACTATTTTATATGGCAAAAATATAAACAACCATGAGTTGTCAACAAAAAATACTTTCTGTATCTTTTGGTTGCCCTCTATTATTTGTCCAGATTTTTTCTGCAACCCACATCTGGCAACTCTATGGAACTGTGCTGTCAAATAATTTCCATGGTGAAAGTTTCCATATGTATCACTTGCTGGCATTAAAGCATTCTGAATTAAAACAATACAGGTTTTTTTGAACATTTGGCTTCTTGTATTTCGGCTGATCTGTAGCAAATATAATGGAGAATTTAAAAACAGAAGGCTTTTATTAAGTATACAGATGGTAACCATCATATAACTAGTGTTTTACTTTTATGTTTGGAAACACAAATTTTACAACAGTAAATATTGATATCACAAAAGATTGATATTGGGCGGATACTTTATAAGATGTCCAGAAATGAACCGAATGCAAGAACCAGCAGTAAGATGGCAAATATTACTATTAATACTACTAATACTACTATTGTTGTTGTTGTTGCTGCTGCTGTTGTATGGAATTATTACATTAGCCAGGAGACCACAATGCTAATTCAGAGTAGCAGTTTGGCTACCAGTTTATCAGCTCTTTTGTAGGATACACTCGCTTGCTTCCCAAGGTGCACCACAGGAGGGCGAGCTGGTTTCGCACCAGAAAGAAAGACGAGGGGCTCTTCCTTCAGTGTCATCCAAGAGCCCCCTCCCTTTCCCAGAACCACCTCATAAATGGGGGCCATAACTGGAATGTTCAAAGCCAGCAGGAATCTGACTGCCTGCACGGAGCACCAACTCATCTCCCCACCAAAGTGGTACCTATTTGTCTACTTGCATACAACATGCTTTCGAACTGTTAGGTGGATAGAAGCATAGGCGAGTGACAGGAGCTCACCTTGTCACACAGTGCTAGGACTCAAACCACTGGATCAGAGACCATCTCCAGTGACATTAAGCCATTGAGCCACCGCACCTCCCACCAAGTCTGTTGATGTGATGCCAAATTATATAAATAGTGAAAACTGCTGAGGACACTGAGCAAATAGGAATCAGTTCTGACAAATTTGAAAAGTGAGCATTAATACTACAGATGAAATATAACACAAAGATATAAATTATGCATGTTAGAGGAAACAATAACTTCAGCTAGTTTATAGTCACAGAGAATAGTAAGGCAATTTTTTAAAAAATCATTTACTAAGCAAGCTATTTTGATCTGGTTCACACATAATGTTAAATCAATCCTCTATGAATCATTAAATATAGTATCGTGTCACCAAAAGACTGATCAAGATATCAATTTGAACTTTCCTCTTAATACAGAAATTCAATTGAAACTCTCTACAACAGATGGCTTTGGCTTGCATACAGCTATTAAAAGTTTGCTAATCACTTGTTTCACCACTAAACAGACCCAACTATTGGGAACTTCTTCCTGATTATTATTCCTGAGATCAGCGTTAATCAGTACACACAGACATATACACACAAATACACAAAGCTAAAAGGAAAGGAAACTAATACATTCTACAGTTGCAAGGAGAGACAGCTGGTACATGGAGACACAAGTCTGGGCAACCCAGGAGGATATATCCAAACAATAGTCAGACTAGAGCAGTAAGCAAACAGAAGTCATGCTGTCTGCCAAGGAATTTCTTCGGGATAGAATGAAAGTCATCCAGGACTACCTGTTAAGAGAGCAGTGAAGGAGCATATAATGCACATGTACTCTATTGACATAGTGCTCTATTGACATAACACATATGCTGGTATAGTATAGACCAGTGATGGCAAACCTTTTTTGGTTCACGTGCCAAAAGGGGGGGAGCCCGGGGGTCATGCACATGCATGCCCACACCCATAATTCCATGTGGGGGGGCGCGCATGTGCGCGTGACCTCCCCCCCGCTTTGGCACACGATGGCATGCCCGTTTTTCGCTCTCCCCAGGCTTCAGAGCCTTTCTAGGAGCCTGGGGAGGGTGAAAACGGCCTTCCCCACCACCCCCCGGGGCCCTCCGGAGGCAGAAAATGGCCCGTTTGCCAACTTATGGTTGGACCGGAAGGCCCCTTTTTTTGCTCTCCCCAAGCTCCAGAGCATTTCTAGGAGCCTGGGGAGGGTGAAAATGGCGTTCCCCATCCCACAGAAGTCCTCCGGAGGCTGGAAATGTTCCATTTGCCAACTTGGATGCATACGCGGTGGACCTGAGCTCACGTGCCCACCGATATGGCTCCGCATGCCACTTGTGGCACACGTGCCATAGGTTCGCCATCACAGGTATAGACCAATTATAGATCAGTGTTTTCAGTGCTGTTGTAACTTTGAAGAGTCATTAAACAAATGATCATGTCGAGGACTACAGAGGAGCAGAGGTGGGTTCCTCCCGGTTCAGACCGGTTCTATGAAACCGGTAGTAACTTGGCATCCTGAGTTGCTAGAACTGGCAGGGACCCAGGCCTGCCACACTCCTGTACCATCTCTCTTGGTGGCACCTATGGCGCTTCCATCTGGTTTTTTAGCACTGTGCATGCATGCGCGCAGCATGGCAAGGAGCGAACCGGCAGCAAAGAAATTCAGAACCCAGCCCTGCAGAGGAGTGATGAGTAGTAACAGGGCCTGGATTAATGAGTTAATATTACACATTAAAAAATAGTAGGGCTAGAAGGCACCGCTGCTTCACCCTTCTCTGAGTAATGATAGCTCCAAAGAAATGTCCCCAGGAGGGAATATCTAATGCCCAAACTGATGTTAAGATGGAGGGACTTAATGAGAATGATCCTGTTCAGGATCTCCTTAGATTTTTCCACATTTAATTTCCTTGGAATTAAATTGAAAGCTGTTTAAAATCCACAGGGCTTAAAAAGAAAACCTTTGGACTGAGAAGGGTACTTCTTGGTTAAACAGGGGAAGAGCAGACAGGAGTCTGTCAAGAGTTGATCAATCCCCTGTGAGCCATGTCTCATCCTCAGAAAGAATGTTTTCACTTTCAACCCAGTCCAGTGGTTTTATGTGGGGATATTTAGCTTATATTTTGCTGATTGTACCAAGCAAGCTGACAGATCTATAATTAGCAGGGTCTAGTATATTTCCTCTGTTTTTATAAAATGGGATAACAATGGTGCAGTCAGTAGGAAAACATACTACACTGTTCATACTGTATAGGTGTCTAAAGGAAGCCTACTCATCCAGTCAGTAGGAAAACATACTACGCTATTCATACTGTATAGGTATCTAAAGGAAGCCTACCCATCCTTTTTCTCCTTGACTAATTTCACGGGCTCTGAAATATCCTCCTGGGATTTTTCTAGGTTTTAGTTGGGAAGTAAGGAACTTGCCCTTTGATATGGACATAGGAGGCTAGTCAGGAAGAACATTTTGAAAGTAAGTCCCAGCTGGATTGCCTAATGATTCCATTGTGGAAATGCCTCTGGAAATAATCCCAATATAACTATTTGGATATTGCAGAAGAGCAGGCCACTTGGAAAAATTGTAGGCACCTGTGCAGCTTTCCACCCCTCCCCAGAGTTGTCTATAAAAACTGCAACCTTGAAACAGGTGTGGAGGAGATGTTTGTTTTGAAACTCTGCAACCAGCAACAAAGCAGCCAAATAAAGGGTGTCCCCCCCCCTTCACAGTGGCTGAATGATCCAAAAGATAAAGAAGAGACATAGCAAAGTGCCACAAAAATGGGAAGATGCAGGCACTTTACAAGCTGTCCATTAATAAATAAGGAAAAAGTAGAAGAACTCACAGAGAAGAATTAAGGACAGACCAGTGTCTGTGAGAGGAAAAAAATCCTCTATGCTTCTAAAAGTAATAGTAAAAAAGTAATTGTATAGTAGCAATAGTAGAAGAAAGAGTATAGGGCAGTGATGGCGAACCTTTTTTGGTTCGCGTGCCAAAGGGGGGGGGAATGTGGGGGATCACATGTGTGCGTACCCACACTCATAATTCCATGCACCTCCGCACATGCACGCATGACCCCCCTGCTCCCAGCATGCAATGGCACGCCCATTTTTTGCTCTCCCCAGGCTCCAGAGCCTTTCTACGAGCTGGGGAGGGCGAAAACGGCCTTCCCCACCCCCTCTGGAGGCTGGAAACAGCCTGTTTCCCGACTCCCAGTGGGCCCAGAAGGCCCAAAAATCAGCCGGCTGGTGCACACATGCACGCCGGACCTGAGCTCGCATGCCCACCGATATGGCTCCGCGTGCCACTTGTGGCACCCGTGCCATAGGTTCGCCATCACGGATATAGGGTAAGAAAACACACACACATATCATTTTTGTGTCTTGATTTTTTTTCCAAATTAAAATTCCCCCCACTCTTGTAGGGAGTTTAAAATAATTTAGTGTTCAGGTCCAATGCTTTTGTGGATTTTTTGAACCTGGGTCAATTAAATTAGGTATAGTCTAAAACAGAACCTATGACAGATAACAGCAGATAAGACCAAAATCCTATAATTAAGGGAGCTGTTAACTAAATGCTAGAACCAAGATGGGTTCTTGAGGATAGCAGCTGCTAAGATCATTAAGTGCTTGAGAGAAGTTAGCTCAGTGGAAAAGGAAAATAAAATGAGCCTAGCTGGGAAAGAGTGGGAAAACATTACCCTGGAAGAACAGTACACAAAAGGTCCTGTCACTGTTTGCACTCCTGAGTCCTTGAGAGAAGCAGTTTAAAGATTATGTATGCCAGTCTTCAAGCCTGTTGCCTCAAAACACTTGAGAACTAGAAACAAAGATTACTTCCCCACTTGGAGTTGCCAGAGACCTTTCAGTAATAGAAATTCCCTCATTCCCACTTCATGCACAAGGAAATAAATTGTATTTGCATGCATGCCAATCCACATCCTTGTATCTGGTTGTATATAATAGAACCCAAGCAGTTCCTGCAAGGGAAAGCTGAGAAGATGTCAAGTCATCATTTCCTTGAAAGATGCCGAGAACCAAAATGTGACCAAAATGAGAAACTAAACTGACCTCAAGTGCTAAAAGTAACAGCAAATGTGTAATTTCAGATAGAGCATAGCTGAGTCAGAAGTAAATCAGTTCAGTTCTCAAGTACAGCTGATGTCAGAGGATCACAGGGTCCTGAGCGGCTCTCATTGTGAAGTTGCAGAAATTTTGTGTGAGCCTAGGGGACTATTCTAAAGAAAAGAGGAATGTTGCAAAACATGTAGGCAACTTAATGACATTATGAATGTTACATTTTTTGAGAGAGGGAGGGAGGGGGAGGGGGGAGAGAGAGAGAGAGAGAGAGAGAGAGAGAGAGAGAGAGAGAGAGAGAGAGAGAGAGAGAGAGAGAGAGAGAGAGAGAGAGAGGAAATTATAGAACCATAAACCTGTGTATGGTGGCGCAGTGGTTAGAATGCAGTACTGCAGGCTACCTCTGCTGATTGCCGGCTGCCTGCAGTTCAGCAGTTCGATTCTCACCGGCTGTAGGTTGACTCAGTCTTCCATCCTTCTGAGGTCGGTAAAATGAGGACTCAGATTGTTGGGGGCAATATGTTGACAGTGTAAACCGCTTAGAGAGGGCTCTAAAGCACTGTGAAGTGGTATATAAGACTAGGTGCTATTGCTATTGCTAGGTGGCAATAGCAAGATGGCAGGTGCAGCAGTGCAACCGAAGCCCAACCCTTTTGTATATATTTGTGATGTCCATGCACTGCAAAACAGGTGGAGATTCGATTGTGCTACCATGACTGTTATGTCCCTTTTTTTCTACCTACCCCTGCAGGTGCCAGGGGTACATGCTTTATATGTAGAATGCAGTTATGGGTTTCACTTATCTTTGCTATCGATTTGGGAACGGGAGTGCACGGGTGCATGTGCGTGTTTTGCGCGTGCACGCACACTTCTGCGCATGTGCAGAGCATTTTTAATGATGTCCAGGTGGGTGGGCGGAGCCTCCCGCCACCGCTGCTACTGGTTCACCCGAACCAGTGCGAACTGGTAGCAACCCACCACTTGTAGAATGGCTCAGAGACAATCCCTGGTGTTACCTTGTAGTGATAAGGAAGACCGATCAATCAATGTTGACAACATTAGCCTAGACAGTACAATAGCTTGCCTTGATATAGGATACTTTTTAATTTTGTCTTCTGTGTTCTTAATATAGAAAAGGAAATTTTCACTTGAAAAGTTCTGCTGATTGTACTTCCTATGGAAATCCTTTTTCCAGTTCCTATTGTTGCTAACAGATCTGACACTGGAAAAATTCATGATGAGTTATATCTAATTTCAACACGGGATACTTTTGATTCTGTTTCGTTGGACTGCTTTTTATTGCTGTGGGATTTTGATGAGTAAATAGGGGACCCCGAGAAATAATGCTCAATAAAATAATGGCAGGTGGCTTAAAACAGCAGTGTGAACCTTTACAGCAATAATATTAATCTATTTTGGTAAATTATACATCATCTTCACAGTAAATAACCTCCAGAAATGAATAATTTGTTGGTATGTGTCAGACAGAAAGTGTCTTAAGTTTAATGATGACGGAGTGGATAGATCTAGCAGCTATGAATGAGCATGACAATATAGCCTTCTTGAATATGTGCTGTCCTGGATTTCAAGACCTGAACCAATCCCAGTGCCAAGAAAGAGGAATAGAGACAAGTTAGCTGTGACCAGGTCCCATTCTGTGCTGGTGAGATGGGTTTGGCTCCAGGAAAAGATTGGGATCCCATTTGTGTACCATCAGCCCTGCTACCTAGAAAGAACCCTTTCTGAGCCATTTGACCTTGGTGTTGAGGTTATTCTGATTATTTGTACCAGAGAATTCCATCTACCATTCCTGTTAGAATGAGGTCTGTCAGGACTAAAGATTTCATGGGCTCCATCGCAGGGGTGAAATCCTCCCGGTTCGGCTGGGCCAGTCGTTCGGCGTATAGCCGATGGAACTGGCGGCGGTCGCGGCGCGGAGCTTCTCCCGCCCGCTTCCCCGGCCCGGCTGAACGCCGCCATTCGAGTTATTTTGCCCTCTGTGCATGCGCGCGCATGCACAGAGAGCAAAATAACCCGAATGGCGGCGTTCAGCCGGGCCGGGGAAGCGGGCGGGAGAAGCTCCGCACCACGACCGCCGCAAGTTCCATTGGCTATACGCCGAACGACTGGCCAGGCCGAACCGGGAGGATTTCACCCCTGGCTCCATGGCTCTATCCCAATTGATCAGACTCAACTTCCATAGATGGACACATTTGTTTCAGAGTAGCTGCTGCTGATTTGGAAATGAAGGACACTGTTTCTGAATCCTTTGTACTACAGAGGACCTGTTAGGAGTGCTTTACCTCAGACACTTTATGGAACCAGAAGTCTTCAGTAGGCCCTGATTTTCCCAGTACTCTGGCAGACTATTCCACTGATCATTTGGTCAAATGTTGACTGGGTCATGATGCAATTGCTCCCACCACACTTTTCCTGGTTTTACCAAACAACATTGGGAGATGAAGCATCTGAAGAAATGACTGCAAACTGAAGGAAGACGACTAAAAGTCAACTTGACTGAACACTTGTAAGAGTTGATTTTTAAGCCTACATCATGGTGATAAAATCAGCAAAGTGATTACAGTTCTCCATCCTCACTATGTCAGTGGGATGTCATCCCATGTATCAGTATCCAGCAGCCCTGTTTAAGATCATTGAATTTTGCTAGCGGGAAGAGCTACCATCTGGTTTCTGTGATGCATTTGTACAACATTTTATTAATGAAGTAGTTCAAATTCACCACATACCTGAGCATCCATTGTTGGTATCTTAAGTAGATATTGAGTGCAATATTCTGTTTCTGGGACTAATTCCAGCTTATGGATTCTGATGAAATGGCTAGGAAGCTCTCCAGCATGATCTGGTGTGGGCGTAGTTTTGATTCATGTCCTTCTTGGCTTCTCCAAGTAGCAGGGTATGTATAAGAACCTGGGTCAAGGAGTTTGTAAATATCACTTAATGGAAAGGGGTTGTCCTCATTGCGTTTAAAGTGTGCTGCTATGCTCCATTCAGAGTCATATACAAATGCATAGAATAGAATAGAATAGAATAGAATAGAATAGAATAGAATAGAATAGAATAGAATAGAATAGAATAGAATAGAATAGAATAGAATAGAATAGAATAGAATTCTTTATTGGCCAAGTGTGATTGGACACACAAGGAATTTGTCTTTGGTGCATATGCTCTCAGTGTACATAAAAGAAAAGATACATTTGTCAAGAATCATGAGGTACAACACAATGATTGTCATAGGGTATAAATAAGCAATCAGGAAACAATATTGATATAAATCGTAAGGATACAAGCAACAAGTTATAAGTGGGAGGAGATGGGTGATAGGAACAATGAGAAGACTAATAGTAATAATAATGCTGCCTTAGTGAATAGTGTGTCACTATTGATTTCAAGTGCCTTTACTGTACCTCAATTGTTACTACCGTGTTTTCCCAAACATAAGAACCTGTCTTATATTTGTTGACCCTGAAATAAGTGCTTGGCCTTATTTTTGGGGAGGTCTTATTATTTTGGAGTGCGTGGAGCAAGACAGGGCTCTTCTTGCCCTCTTACCTGATTTCCAACCTCTGTCTCCCTAACCTTAACCAGAGGAAATGGTATTTTTGGGGAAGGCTTATTTTCAGGGGGAGGGCTTATTTTCAGGGGGAGGGCTTATTTTCGGGAAAACACGGTAATCTAAGTGGCGCATGACAAAATTATTGTTCTGTCTCCAATCTTTCCTTTTTAGTGAAGGTTGCTGAGAAGGCATTATAGAGCTACAGCTACAGAGGCCTCAGAGGAAGCAGATTGGACTTTTTCTGTCAGGAGAGGCATGAAACTGAAATGGTGTTGGTCATTTTGATGGATGACTTTTGTAAGGAACTGGATCAGATGACTGCACCTCTCCTGGTTTTACTTGACTTCTTGGTGAAATTTGATACCATTAAACCTAATATATTATCCCCCTGGATTGCCTGCAAGGGTGGAGGAATCAGAGGAGGATTTTATTCTATCCTAAGCAGGTGGCTTTACTCTTACCTACCGTATTTTTCGGAGTATAAGACGCACCTTTTTACCCGGAAAAAGAGGGTCAAAAACTGGGTGCGTCTTATACTCCGAATGTTGACACCCCCCCGCCACCATTCCTGCCTGAAGCCTGCCACTGCCGCCGCCGCCCGCAGCGAGCCACCGCCCGAACTCCCCACTGCCGCCGCTTTTTTGCAAAAATTGGGGCGTTTTTGCCTTCTAATTACCCCATCTAGCATGACTGGAGGAGGAATTCTGGGAGTTGAAGTCCACTAGTCTTAAAGCTGTCAAATTTGAAGACCCCTGGGTTAGGGGTTAGGGGTGCAAGGGTCTTCAAACTTGGCAAGTTTAAGACTTGTGGACTTCAACTCCCATTCCTGAGCTAGCATGACTGGAGGAGGAATTCTGGGAGTTGAAGTCCACGAGTCTTAAAGCTGTCAAGTTTGAAGTTTGTAAAAAGTATACATGGTTGTAAAAAGGGTACATGGTTGTAAAAAGTATACATGATTGTAAAAAGTATTCTGCTACACTGGTATTTTATTAAATAATATATTATTACACCATTTGGTTCAGAATACTTTTTTCCTTGTTTTCCTCCTCTAAAATCTAGGTGCGTCTTATACTCCGGTGCGTCTTATACTCCGAAAAATACGGTAAGCTAATTATTTCACTCAACAGCAAAATGGGTGGAAAAGTTAGTTCTCTGATAGTTCTTTAGGAGTCCTAGAGATATTGCTCCTTTAATCTCTGATATTTACATCAATATGAAGCTTCTGGGTCAGATACATTGACACTCTAGGTCAGTGATGGCGAATCTTTTAGACACTGAGTGGCCAAACTGCGCACGCGTGCATGTCCAAACTGAAATGTGCGTGCGTGAACGTGCACATGCACGGACATGTGCATGTGCATGCGCAGACATGCGTGCATGCACAGCAGAGACCCAAAGACCAGCTGGCCGGCAGGAGGCGGGGCATCCCAACACCGGCAGCGCGACAAGATTTAAGATCTTTTTCTTTCGTGAGCTTCTGTTTCGTCGTTTGCAGGGAAACAGAAGCTCACGAAAGAAACGCCATGGAGATCTGACCTGGGGCGACAGCGCGCGTGCCAGCAGAGAGGGCTCTGCGTGCCACCTCTGGCACGCGTGCCATAGGTTCACCACCACGGCTCTAGATTAAGCTAGAATTGACATGGAACTCTTGACCCAGGATTTGGAGGCTGTAAGAGTCTGGATGGGATGGGATGAAACAAACTGAACTTGAGTTCTAAAAATGCAGAGCTGCTGATTGTCTAGAAACCATCTGATTCTCCTAATATACCAAGATTATCAGCACTGGCGTAATTCGTTTTCAGTAACATTTTAGCTGGAATATACAAAGCTCATCAGCAACGTTATTAGCCAGAAACAGTGGTCTCCCCAAAATTCAGTAACCTAAGGAGAGTTTTTTCCATGATACTACCAAGTTTTTCATTTGAAGATCTTATCCCAAGGTCTGTCTGGGTCCCCCATATGGGTGGGGAGTATCAGAGATAAGTAGCATGCCGTTCAAAAATATAGTGTAGCCGTTTGTATGAAAAAATCATGCAAACCTCTGCTATGTGTCTCCATTTATACTCACATTTCTCTGTGCTCAGCAAAGATTATGTTAATCAAATGTTAATACCATAGAATTGCAATCAAGTGAAATTCTATTCATATCTTCACAGAAGTTGGCCTCATTTTGAGTTCAAAGGACTAACTTCCTGAGAAGTTTTGATCAAGGAACACATGGCAAACACTTTACGTGACAAAGACCGGAGATTCTTTTTTTGCCTCTGATCCTCCTAATTGCATTTATTAAATTAAAAATTATATTAATAGCCCAATTGAAAAGGCATTCCTCTTGTTTCAAGGGTTCTCCTTAAATATTAATAATAGTCCGTTACTTAGGCCATAACATATATGTCCTTCTCTTCCGTACAGAATTCCAGCTGCAAAGTAACTATCCAAAAATATCTGTGATCCAAACAGGAGTGAAATCCAGCAGGTTCTGACAGGTTCTGGAGAACCGGTAGCGGAAATTTTGAGTAGTTCGGAGAACAGCACATACCACCTCTGGCTGGCCCCAGGAGTGGGGAGGAAATGGAGATTTTGCAGTATCCTTCCCCTGCCATGCCCACCAAGCCACACCCACCAAGCCATGCTCACCAAGCCACACCACAGCCACCAAGCCACACCCACAGAACCGGTAGTAAAAAAAATTGGATTTCACCATTGGATCCAAATCATCTACAATTACAAAAATAAGAGAATACAATAATGTCTAATAATGATAACATGACAACAAACGAATGTATTAACTAAGGTGACCAGACGTCCCGCTTTTGGCGGGACAGACACGCTTTTCAAGCGTGTGTCCCGCGTCCCACATTCTTTCCAAAAAGTCACGCTTTTTTGGAAAGAATGCCAAAACAGCGGGACGTCTGGTCACCTTAGAGCAGTGCTCCCCAACTGCTGTGCCGCGGTACACTGGTGTGCCGTGAGGCCATGCCAAGTGTGCCGCGGCAAAAGGGGCAGGGCGGGCGGGGCAGGGCGGGGCGCGCGTCCTACCTGGGACTTTTCCTGGTAGCTCCAGTCGCGTTCCTTGCTAATAGCATCCAGAGCAGAGCAGCCCCTCCCAAAAGATCGCGAGACGTTATCTTTTGGAAGAGGCTGCTCTGCTCTGGGCGCTAATTAGCAAGGAACGCGACTGGAGCTACCGGGAAAAGTCCCAGGTAGGATGCGCGTCTCGCGCTGGGGGTTGGGCGGGCGGGGCAGGACTGGCGGACGGGACGGGGCGCGCGTCCTACCTGGGACTTTTCCCAGTAGCTCCAGTCGCGTTCCTTGCTAATAGCGTCCAGAGCAAAGCAGCCCCTCCCAAAAGATCGCAAGACGTTATCTTTTGGAAGAGGCTGCTCTGCTCTGGGCGCTAATTAGTAAGGAATGCGACTGGAGCTACCGGGAAAAGTCCCAGGTAGGACGTACAGTGGCGGCCCGGGCCATCCCCGCGCCTCTCGCCCTGCTCACCGGGCGTCTCTGCTCCGCCGTCGGAATCACTTTTGTTCGTTCTCCTGCTCACCGGGCTCTCCTGCTCCCCCTCCGCCAGCGCTGGGCTGCTGGAGTGACAGGGGGAGAAAGGAGATCTGGAGCCAGCCCAAGCCACTGCCGGCTCCCGAAGCGGGGAGGCGGGAGGTGAGGAAAGCCTCCCGCCTCCCCCACCCACCCACCTGGACGCCGACATTTGCGTCCTTTTGCACTCTGCGCATGCGCAGCGTTCTGCGCATGCGCAGAGGGCAAAACTCAAATGGCGGCGTCCAGGCGGCCCCGCCCCCCGTCAATGTCCCGCTTAAAAAAAAAAATCTGGTCACTTTAGTATTAACAACTTACTGATATTAAAAGGCTCACGGATTAGTCACCCAGTTAACAATGCTTGTTGAGAGCCAGCTAAGGAGGAAAAAGAAGAAGAATTGCAATGTTGCTGCTTCACATTTTCTGTAGAAATTACTTCATACGGAATGGGCTTTACAGTATAAAATGGATGTATCAATTAAGATAGCAGTACACAGAAGGAATCAGAGCTGTTCTGCTAGACCAGTGGTTCCCAACCTTTTTATGATCGAGTACCACTTGGAGGTCCCGTACAGTCGCCGCGTACCACCTGGTTCTAGAGAAACTAAATTCGATCAGATATCACTTTATTTCCATAATTGTACTGTTCCTTTTTTGGCCCCGCGCATCCAGCAACTGGATTCTCGGGCCGCTGGGACAGTTGCAAATCGTTGCCAGATTATCTTGTGTTAAGCAGTAAACATTTTTGTGACGTAAAAAATAACTAACTAAAAATCGTTCATGACCCCGAAAGTGTTCGCGTACCACCTGGAAGGCCCTTGCGTACCACTAGTGGTACACGTACCACAGGTTGGGAACCACTGTGCTAGACCATATCTCCTTTTCATTTCTTTATTCTAGTAGTAGTCATTTTCTTTTCCGATGTAAGTTCACATATGTTTACAATAACTCACTTCCTCATTTTTCTTTGTTTACTGTAGGAGGATTCGGTGATTTCCATTTACTTGTCATGCAGTTTGTCATACAGGAGTAATGCACATAGTTCTATTAAGAGGGTTACGGCAGTCTGGTAATTCAGAGGCTGGCTCTTTATGTCCCATCTGGGATGGGTTTGTTTTTCAGTGCTCTCAGGGCGTATGTCTATTTGACATCCTTCAGCTGCTCTGGTCCTGTGCTTGTGCCAGCTTTATCCTAAACTAGTTTGAGAAATCTCTGGACTGAGATTTAGGCAGCATTGTGTAAGTCCAGATAGCAGGCAACACCATTGTCCCACTGGGTGATTTCCCTCCTGTTGTGCCCTTCCACTCTTCTGTTCCAGAAGAATGGTATAATTGCCAGTTGCTTTCTTTCCTGTGGACACATCTTCTTGAATATATATGCTTTTATATGAGAATATTTACATATTATACAGAGAGAGTGTGTGTTAAATTAAATTGATATATACAAAGTTGAAAGATCAAAATTCCTTTCTTACTTTCTCGGTGCCTCTAATATCTTCTATTGCTATCTTGATTAGGAATGTTGTAATAGCATTGCCTAGCAATATACAACACTGCTAACTTGGGACCTAGATTAGATTGGAACCCATTTAGTGAAACAAAATGAAATTACTATTTTCTTCCCTTGTGCACGTATAATATAGCTAGCTCAAAGAAAGAAAAGAATATGTTGTATTTATTATTTTTAAGCACTATTGGTTTTATTATGATTAATTAAATTAATTAAATTAATTAAATTATTAATAAAATAATATAAAATAAAATAAAATAAAATAAAATAAAACAATAATATAAAATAAAATAATAAAATAATATAAAATAAAATAAAATAATAAAATAATAAAATAATAAAATAATAAAATAATAATAAAATAAAATAAAATAAAATAAAATAAAATAAAATAAAATAAAATAAAATAAAATAAAATAAAATAAAATAAAATAAAATAAAATAAAATAAAATAATAAAATAAAATAAAATAAAATAAAATAATAAAATAATAAAATAAAATAAAATAAAATAAAATAAAATAAAATAAATAATAATAATAAAATAAAATAATAAAATAAAATAAAATAAAATAAAATAAAATAAAATAAAATAAAATAATAAAATAAAATAAAATAAAATAACATAAAATAAAATAATAAAATAAAATAAAATAAAATAAATAAAATAAAATAAAATAAAATAATAAAATAATAAGATAAAATAAAATAAAATAAAATAAAATAAAATAAAATAAAATAAAATAAAATAATAATAAATAAAATAAAATAAATAAATAAAATTAATAATAAAATTAAACTAAACTAAATTAAATTAAACTAAATAATAAAATAAAATAAAATAAAATAAAATAAAATAAAATAAAATAAAATAAAATAATAAAATAAAATAAAATAAAATAAAATAAAATAAAATAAAATAAAATAAAATAAAAAAATAAAATAATAATAAAATAATAAAATAAAATAAAATAAAATAAAATAATAATAAATAAAATAAATAAATAAATAAATAAAATAATAAAATTAAACTAAATTAAATTAAAATAAATAAAATAATAAAATAATAAAATAAAATAAAATAATAAAATAAAATAAAATAAAATAAAATAAAATAATAAAATAATAAAATAAAATAAAATAAAATAAAATAAAATAAAATAATAAAATAAAATAAAAATAAAATAAAATAAAATAAAATAAAATAAAATAAAATATAATAAAATATAATAAAATATAATAAAATAATAAAATAAAATAAAATAAAATAAAATAAAATAAAATAAAATAAAATAAAATAATAAAATAAAATAAAATAAAATAAAATAAAATAAAATAAAATAAAATAAAATAAAATAAAATAAAATAAAATAATAAAATAAAATAAAATAAAATAAAATAAAATAAAATAAAATAAAATAAAATAAAATAAAATAAAATAAAATAAAATAAAATAAAATAAATAAAATAAAACCAACCAAATAGTAAAGGATCCTGGATCTCATTTAAGAATAATGCTTAGAAGGTACAGAAGTGATCTACCTTTTACTAATAGGCTGTAGGACTACCAAAATTAAGGGAAAACCATAAAAGTTTCTCTTTAGAAAGCCAGAAGAATTTTCTTCTTCACCTGTTTTCCCAATCCTTAATCCTTCTCTCCAGTAGTGGGTTCTAAAAGCCTTTACTACTGGTTCGTGCGTAGCATTCCAGGTGGGTGGGCGGAGCCTCCCACCACCGGCGCTACCAGTTCTAAGAACTGAGCCGAACCGGGAGCAACCCATCGCTGCTTCGCTCCCTTCCTTTTTCTTTCATTTTTTTAACTTTCAAGGGAACTTGTCTATACTAATGAGTAATGGTGTACTTACCTATACTCAGCATTTTGTTGCTCCAGAGGAATCTAGTAAAGAGAAAAAACAGGGGATACAAAGCAGGACTCTGTTCATTTTTGTATGTTTTGGGAGGGGTTGTTGTTCAGAAGTACATATGCTTTGGTCTTGGGGTCCTTTGGGTGCTCTGCTCTGAATGAGTCCTTGATGATTTGGCTCTAGCAGCATCTGGTATGGTTGGACATATACAATAATCTTAGGAAGTCTGAACTATACTGTTGTTGTAATATATACTGTATATTCAGCTTATGGGTTGCCATTTGGAAGGTGGTGGAATCTTTGAGAATCAGTTAGCAATCTTGAATCAGAGAGAAGAACCTGATCTAGTTGCTCTCTCCATCATTACAACAGAAGTCTAATAATCTCTGTTAGATAACCAGTGGTGGGATTCAAATTTTTTACTACCGGTTCTGTGGGCGTGGCTTGGTGGGCGTGGCAGGGGAAGGATACTGCAAAATCCACATTTCCTCCTGATCAGCTGGGACTCGGGAGGCAGAGAATAGATGGGGGCAGGGCCAGTCAGAGGTGGTATTTGCCGGTTCTCCGAACTACTCAAAATTTCCGTTACTGGTTATCCAGAACTGGTCAGAACCTGCTGAAACCCACCTCTGTTGCTAACCCACTGCAGCTGCCCCATAACTAAGTGGTTTCTTTGCACATTGTGTTCAAGCACATTGTGTTGTGCATGAAGCATCCCAAAATTCCTTAAATACTAACTGATATAAATGTATCACCTTTACGATTAAAAGATTGATTTGATGTTTGTGTTTAATTTAATATGTTTGCATAAATTACAGCCCAGCTTATGAAGTAATACATGTTGTTACTGGAAGGATGTAGAAAGAAACCCCAAACCTAAAGTGACCCGATATTTTTTTTTAAGCGGGATGGGGGGGGCGGGCCCACCTGGGCGCCGCCATTTGTTTTGCCCTCTGCGCATGTGCAGAACTCTGCGCATGCGCAGAGGGCAAAACACAGCAAATGTCGGCGTCCAGGTTGGGGGGGGAGGCCTTTCCTCGCCTCCCGCCTCCCCTTTGGGAGCCAGCAGCCCTTCGGGAGTCCGCCTCCCCTTCGGGAGGCCTTTCCTCGCCTCCCGCCTCCCCTTCGGGAGCTGCCCTGGGGCAGGGCTGGCAAGCAACGAACGGGAGGCGGGAGACGGGGAAAGGAGGCAGCCGGCAGCTTACCTGCTCCAGACATCCAAGCGCCGCGGTCTCCCGGTCGCCCGCCCGGCCCCAGGGCAATGGCGGCAGCGAGGCGACGGGGGGAAGTAAGGGGAGGGGGACGAGGAAGGGCTGTTTGCGCCGCCGCCGGAGCTCAAACCGGCAACGGCAACGGCGATGGCTCCTCGTCCCTCACCCCTCCACCCGCATCCCAACAGCAGCGGCGCCTCCGAGGGCGGGGCTAGGGATGGGGCGGGGAAAGGAGAGGAGGAGCAGCCCCCCTTCCCCCTCTCCCCAGCAGGCAGCCGCCTCGCTGAAATTCCGCCCGACTTGCTTCCGGTACCTCTCTTTTGCTTCCCCTTCTAAGGTGACCAGACGTCCCGCTGTTTCGGCATTCTTTTCAAAAAAGCGGGACTTTTTGAAAAGAATGCGGGACGCGGGACACACGCTTGAAAAGCGTGTCTGTCCCGCCAAAAGCGGGACGTCTGGTCACCTTACCCAAACCTCCCAGCCCATAGCTGACCATATGTGACCACCCATGAGACACAAATCTACCACTGTGTGCAGACCACGGTTAAAGAAAACATAATTTGCTCTGATATGAAAACTCAGCCTCTTAGATTAAACCCTACATCCAATAAATTAATTCTGACTCCAGAGCCTCATTTCCAACTCATCCAAGCATCTGAGCCTCCAATCCAGACGTTCTTGGATGAAACCCTGCATTTGGAGACTATGATGGTTTGTTTCCTTGTTTGTTTGTTTTTCATCTAGGAGCCCAGCCACCCTTGCTATTATTCCTGTGTCTCTTCTCTGTAGTAAGGGGCTGCCTCCATTTTATTTCTCCGTTTGAGCTAGCATGGGTAATAATGAGGCCTCTTGAAGTTTCGCGGCAGCTTTTCTTCCTCAGTTTGGTCAGTGCCAATTCCCCAAAGGCATCCATGGCAGCAGGTTAAATGTCTCCATGGAGATTTCAGTGGCTGCTTTCCTCTCTCCCTCCTCCTTCCACTGTGTCCTTCTCTAGATTGTTGGTTGTAAACAGCAGCAGCAAGATTTCCAGACCAGCAGAATCCTACTCCAACCAGGTTCTCGACCCCCCCTTGCTTTGCAGCCCCACAACTACTTCAGCAAAGCAACGAAGCCATCTTGTTCCAATGGCCTGGTGACGGTGACAGTTGATGGATTATGGCTGATTTTTTCCCCTCCCCCTGTCTTGTCTGGCTTTTTCACTGCAGCTGCAGGAACCAGCTTGCCAAATGAAGAGTGATTCACAAAAGGGCTGGCATTATGGGCCAGAGGCCTTGGGATCTGGCAGATTTGCATATGCTGAGGGGCAAAATATACAGGGTGCATATCTCACCTCCTCTCTCAGTTGCCCAGCCTCTGCCAAGGATTAGACAACATGTAGCAGGAACACAGCAAGGTTTGGGTGGGGGGGAGGGGGGGTTCTGCAGGTGTTTTCCTCTTTCTGGTTCTTTTTCCCAGAAGGATGTGGGGGGGGAACTCATAGGAGAGGGGAGAAGACAGAAATATTTTTTTTTACTTTAGCCTTTACTGCACTTCGTTCTCAAATACATTTTGCTAGTTCAATTAACTCATCCAAGTACAAGTTGCTGCTTTGTGTCATTTATTAAATAATTTATTCCACATCTTTTTTTCCTCCTCTTTTTTTCCCCTCTTTGCAATTGCAACCGATGTTCCAGAGCTGGGCTTTGTAATTCTCCTTTAAAAGGTCAGAGATTCAGTTTTTTGACACTATGTTAAAAGGAGGTAGGAACTAGGGGTAGTTCAGATTCTGTTGAGGACTAAAACCATTTAAGTGTGGATCAGATATCAATGATCTGTGGATGTTAATGAACTATAATATCCCAAATCAAAACCCCAAGGGTGAGGATGCTGGGAGTTATAGTTCAGCAAATCTGGGTGACTAGACATTCATCACAACAGAAACAATGCTAAACTTAATTCATCAATCTAAAGGAAGCATTGTTTACAATAGAAAAACAGCATTTAGCATCAAAATAATCTCTTGTGGTTATGAAATTAAATAACAATATGTATGGGAGATGATCCATCCTATGATAGATACAGTAAATCGAATTATTAATAATATAATCCCAATCTTTTTTTCTAGAACCCTGGCCAAATGATAGGGTAATATGATTTGTGTGGATTCTGTTTTCAAATCTCCATTAAAGGATAAAGTTCTTTTTACATAATTATGATGTGACAGGGAGAGAGAAATATGCATGCATACCAATGTATCAAACAAATGAAAATATATCTTTGAGTTTTGTTCCATGATTCTAAGCTCACACAATAGGAAAGCTTGCTTCATAGAAATCAAAGGACAAGTTTAGTATATTCCTATTCATTTGATATGAATTAGGAAGTTTACTACCAAATTGAGACTGTGTCGGTATGATTTATTGATATCAGTCCTGTTTTTTATGACAGTTGTACAGTGGAAAGAAATGCAAGATCATTTAGTTATTTCAAATGATATAATAATAGATGTGTTAGGACCGTGATGGCAAACCTATGGCACATGTGCCAGAAGGGCATTTGTAAAGCAAATTCAAATGCTCCAGGTGTTTCTATAGTCTGAACCATTTCAAGATGGCATTATTTAGATGGGTTGAATGGGTTGAACTACAACTCCCATTATTGCCAATATGGGCTGTGGTGATGAAAATTGCATTCTAATACATCCAGAGGTAGATGTGTGAGGATACATGAGGAGCCGAGGTGGCGCAGTGGTTAAAAGCAGCACTGCAACCTACTTCAGCTGACTGCTAGTTCAGCAGTTCAGCTGTTCAAATCTCACCAGCTCAAGGTTGACTCAGCCTTCCATCCTTCTGAGGTCGGTAAAATGAGGACCCAGATTGTTGGGGGCAATATGCTGAACTCTGTAAACCGCTTAGAGAGGGCTGTAAAGCACTATGAAGCGGTATATAAGTCTAAGTGCTATTGCTATACCACTGGTAGCTGAGAATTTCAGGGATCTGGCTTTCACATAACTTTTTTTTAAAATAGGACCATTACTGTACCTCCCCATGGCTAGTCAATTACTTGCAATTACCACAGAATCATTCATTATCTGAATCATATAAAACCAGACACATCACTAGAGGTCAAAATCATAGGGCTATGTCTGATTTACTTTGGCTACGTCATAATTGCAAGTTCATTAGAGAAGTCAATGATGCTAGAATGGTTACTGGAACAAGAAAAAAGAGGCAAGCAAAAAACACTCTGGCTTGATAACATCAAATCTGATACAAGGATGAACATCCAACAAATGAAATGAGCTGTGCTTGACAGGGAAACATGGAGAGCATTTGCCTATAAAGTCACCAAAAGTTGGATATGACTGGATGGTTAAAACAACAACAACACTACATAGAAAGGAAATTTTTACATACTCAAACTATTGAATCCTAAGAGACTCTGGCAAGTACTCCACTAATAGATTATATGGATATTTCCCCCAGTGTTCACACTTACCATTTTCATAATAATAACTGTGCAACCAAGTTACCTGAGTACTAATGATGTCAAAAAAAGATATAACCAGTGAAAAAGAGAGGGGGAGGAGAGATTGAGATTATTATTTTGTGCCATCAATTTACTCTTGAGTGCCTGGACAAGTCCCTGCAGTTTTCTTGGCAACATTTTTGGAAATAATTTGCCCTTGTTTTCTTCCTAGGGTTGAGATAAAATCACTTGTCCAAAGACACCCAGTTGGCTTTGTTCTTAAGGACTAAAATTCAGTCTCCTGGTGGCTAGCCTGGTCCTTTATCCACTACATCAATGTGGCTTTCAAAACAAAATTAAGCATTTAATTTCTAGCCAAAGAATACTTAAAGTACTTCTCAAGCTTCTGGCCCTTAAAGTTTCCATCTTTGCCAGAGGTGGGTTCCTCCTGGTTTGCACTGGTTCTATAGAACCGATAGTAAACCGGTGGTGATGTCACGGAGCCGGTTCTGTTGGTGCCGGTCCATGGATGCCGCCATCTTGTTTTTGACTTCTTCTTTTTGGCTATTTTTTGCGGGTTTTTGCTTCTGTGCATGCGCAAAAGCCAAGTTTTCAGCACTGCGCATGCACGCGCGCACTTGCACCATGTGGCATGCAATGTGCGCGCAGCCACATGGCGCAGGATGAAGCAAATGGGCGGCGAGGTAAGTTAGAACCCACCCCTGATCTTTGCTGAAAAGAAAACAGTTCTAGCTTCCCATATAAATGTCTATATACTTTGTCTGTAAAATTTTATTGATGATAGCATCCTAATTCAACCTCCTGCCAATGCTGTTATTAAAATATTCTTGATAGATGCCATTCATTCGCTTCTTATGATGAAGGAAAATTCACCATTTTCCAAGATGATCTATTCCACTATCATTCAGCATTAAATATGACTCTTTTAATATGTTTTTTTTTCATTTGAATTCCTTGGTCTCTTCCCTGAAGCAATAAGAAAAAAAAACCTATTTTAAATATGTGGAAATATATATCATTCCATTTTCTAAACATCTCTTTTCTAAACTAAGGACATCCAACGTCTGTCAACTTTTGTCACATAATTTGAACTTCAGGCTCCTGTCCATCTTCATTTTTTTAAACATACTCAGTTGGTTAACCTTAAAGTTAAATCCTTCTTAACTAACATTCTGCAGAACATGTGAGGCCATTCCTGGTAAGACTGGACAGAACAAGATATTATTCCTTTTCACAGTCTGGATCTTTACATTGCTGCAAGCAAGAATTACATTTGTCTTTTTAACTGCTACTGCATTATCCTGCTGACTCATGTTCAGCCTAGAGTCCACTAAAAAGAGTATTTTGACATATACTGCTGTCAAACCAACCCAAGTCCTGTATTTAAGTAACAGATTCTTCTAAACTAAATTCCATTTTTCTCTGTTTTTCCTTTTCCCCAAACTCAATCTTACAACAATGTATAATGTTAGTTGTCAATTTAGAATACATGGTTTTTATATTTGTACTTTTTGTTGCATCATTCTTATGATAGCACTATTGTTTGTTTGTTTACATTTACATTTATCTCTGCTGACATGCAGTTTGTTATTTTGACCCTCTTCCTCATCCTGTCAAGATCACATTTGAATCCTGTTTTCATCCTCTAAGGTCTTGGCTAATTCAGCCAAATTAGTGTCATCTACAAAGTTTAAGACAATTTCCCTTCAACCACGACATTGACAAAAATTATTGAATGATTCCAAGCCAAGAGAAGCCTGCAGCCGCCCAGTCACTGGGTCTGGTCCATCAGTTTTACGGTCCGTTGTCAATTTTTCTCCTTCTCCTTTTCCTTCTGTTCACTGTTCAAGCATCTGAGGCATTGCTTCCTCAGATTTTGATCCCCATGGCTGCCATTCTAATCTTTAAAAAGTGTCTTCCAGTACCTTAAAGACACACACATTAAGAGAGGCATAAACATTCAGAGATAAGATTACCTCATGAGATGTATGAATTGTGTGTATATGTATATATGTTGAGGTAAGCAATATTATACAAAATGCAGAAATCAGACACAAAATGGTAAGCCAAATAAAGTTGACAGATAAGAAACAAGAAAAAGAAATACAGTTAATCTTCCATGGCTAGGATACTATCAGTGGGTTTTTTGATTGTACTTTTTACTTTTGCTTTTTTGTATCATAGTTTTACTGTATTTGTAAACTGCCAAGAGTTGAAATGAATGTGGTGAAATAGAAATCAAATACATACATACCGTACATACATGCATGCATGCAATGCATGCATACATGTAGTCCTTGACTAATGACCACAATTGGGGCTCAAATTTTGGTTGCTAAGCGACAGTTATTAAGTAAGATTGGCTCCATTTTACGCCCTTTCTTTGCCCATTGACTTTGCTTTGGCAGGAGGTCACAAAAGGTGATTGTATGATCCTGGCACATTGCATCCGTCATTAATATGAACCAGTTGCCAAGCATCCAAATTTTGATCACATGACCATGGGGATGATGCAACAGTAATGAATGTGAACAAAGGTCATACATCACTTTTTTCAGGGCTGCTGTAACTTTGAATAGTCACTAAACAAGTTGTTGTAAGTTGAGGACTATCAGTGCATACATACTGTACTGGTCAGTTTGGGCACATTTTTGGTTGGTATGCCACAAGTCCAACCATTTTTACCACAAGAAAGTTCACACTGTTTGGTGCAAGCCAGGATATCTAATCTACAAACTACCTTGCTTAGCCTATTTGCTGTTGCCTGCTTTAGACAACAAAGAGGCTGGATTAAGTTTCTTGACACGTTCAGGACAATAAACTCTGTGATCTGCATGTAAATGTACACAATTGATGGAAAATGTAAACAGTAATTAGAGCTAGGTGCTGTACACATATTTCTTTTAGGTATTTATGTAATTGGGTATTTGAATTGTGTACCTCAGATGATGGTTTGCTGTCCCTTTGTTCTTTTTGCTTTCAGGAGTATTAATGTAGTTGTGATGCCCTTCTCTACCCCCTGACAGGTCCCAATCTGTCTCCCCCTTGTTTGTCCATGTGGTATTAAATATCAAAGGCCATGTGATAACAAGAGTATACACTGATTTCTTTGTTGTTTGGTTTGTGTTGTTTTAATCTCAGGTTGAAAAGTACAGAAAAGATTATATCTTGCATATATAATATGGTTAAATGCCTCAAGTTTACACACAGATTGGGAAGGGGAAAAAAACAGAATTTCCATTACTCTTCCCTGATGTGTTTCCAAGCAAAACCATAGGCTAGAGAAAGAATCCAGATTAGCATAACAACAATGTGTTTCTCCCTGAAAAAACAAGGCACTACAAACCAAGCTGTCCCAGAAGACCCACTGATTCAGATTTTGCTTCACAAGAGGAAATGTGCAGTACGATCCAGTGGAGAAGCTGTTAAGAAGGAGCAGGTGGCACGTGCAAAAGTCTCTTAGATCTGAGGCTTATTGCCAAGAAAAACTTATTTCTCCATGCCTAGCCTTGTCCACGGTCTTGGTGGGTCAGAAGAAATCTAGTTGCTCCATCTCAACTAGTTAGGGAGTTAAATGGGGTTATTTATTTTACAAGGAGTCAATCTTATAGGTTTTTTTTTTAAACTCAAGAGAGGGATCACCTGCTAGTGACATATATTTGCAGAGAATAATTTTGGTGAGGGAAGACAGGAAAAACATGGAACATTAGAAGGAAATGTGAGAATTGGATGAGTTATCATATACACCTAAAAAAAAACCCATAATGGAAATGCAATTCTGTGATAGGTTATGTTGCTGAACAGGAACGCAACTTGACAATCCCAGCAGCTTTAAATGAATTTCACATACCACCTATCCATATTGCGTTATAAAACACCCATATTCTGGCTTTGGAATAAAGACAATAAATAGAACACAGAACCAGCCTTGTTCCAAGAGTCTCCCTTGCTATTTCAGTTCCCAGATTGTCTTGTTAAATTAAGGAGCTTCTCTGAATTGGTGGGCCAGGAGAGATCACTCAGGAGCAATTCTGCCCAAGATCTGACCACCTGTATATTCCACTAAGCAATCAAGGATCAGCAGAATTACCTGTGGCTTGTTACAGATAACCCAGGGGTGGGGCTCATCTGTTATATATTGGGATCATAGAAAGCAAGAAGAGGAGTTTTAAGTACCCTTAATTTTTTTGATTAACAAAAGAAGGGAGGGAGGGAAAAACCTGGGCATCAATAATTACAAGGAAGATTTTTTTTCAAGTTCACAGAAAGAAGGAAAAGGTTAAATTGCTTTCTCCTGACTGTAGAAATCCAAATTCCAAATGGACCCTCACTCACTATTGGTTAACCCTTAAACTTAAACACATATGCACAGACAGTACACGTGTTTAATGTCATGCACAGTTAAACCCTTAGAAGGAACAGGAAATTCAGTCAATGTTGTTACCTTTTGTGTCTGGCCAGATAATGGCTGCTCAGTCACAGCCGCACTGTAGAGCTAAAGAATAAGCATGTCACAACATGCAACTTCCCTTCAAAACCCTATGGACCCTGCATTTTCTCTCTGCCTCTCAAATGAAAAAAAGTTAGATCAGCCATTCACTGTTTTGTTTTTTAACTAGTTCCAAGCAAACCTTATGAGACCTAGATATTCTGTTCAGTGATGGGTTCTAAATCCCATCGCTACCGGTTCACACGCTTGCTTGCTTGCGCAAGCGCACAATGCTTCTGCGCATGTGCAGAAGCGTCCGGGGTGGGTGGGTGGAGCCTCCCGCTGCCGCCGCTACCGGTTCGTAGAACCGGACCGGACCGGTAGCAACCCGCCGCTGATTCTGTTGCTTGCATAGGCAAGAAACATTTGCACAAGCATATTCAGTCACGAGCAAAATTTTGTTGCAATATTCTTCCTTATAGGAAAGGGCTTAAAGCAGGGGTGAAATCCTCCCGGTTCGCCCGGGCCAGTCCTTCGGCGTATAGCCGATGGAACTGGCGGTGGTCACGGCGCGGAGCTTCTCCTGCCCGCTTTCCCGGCCCGGCTGAACACAATCACCGCTTTCCCGGCCCGGCTGACCACAATCGTTTGGGTTATTTTTCCCTCTGTGCATGCGCGCGCATGCACAGAGGGAAAAATAACCCGAATGGCGGCATTCAGCTGGGCCGGGAAAGCGGGCGGGAGAAGCTCCGCACCGCGACCGCCACCAGTTCCATCGGCTATACGCCAAAGGACGGGCCAGGGCGAACCGGGAGGATTTCACCCCTGGCTTAAAGCTCCAACAAATGAATTTTGCAGTTGGCATTCAGCCCACAAAAACAAGTGTTGTACCCCTCCCCAAAAATTCATTAATCTAATAGGCATTTGGAAGAGTTTTGGGACCATTATAACAAATAATTCATTAAGGTTCGAAAGAGTTAAGAGCAAACATTCCTATGACCCAGGTTTATAAGTTTAAATGGAAGGGAATCAAAGAAAGATCAAAATTCTCAGACTCCTTCTTTTTCTAATTTGACCTTAGTGTATCTTGTCACCTATATCCTACAATGAACGTTGAAAGTTTATAACAGACTTTTCTGTTCATAACAGAAGAACTGCTATATAACGGACCTGCTCTGTGAAATTTCTTTCCAGGATATTGAATGGGCTTCCCCAGTACTAGGGGAAACGGCACACATCAGAGATACTCTGGAGAAAGAAGTCATCTTGAGTAGCTGTCAATTCCCTCCTGTTTTTTCCTACTTCTCATTAGGATCAGAACCACCATGAGATCCATTGGGGAAACTTGTTTGTTTATAGTTTAGTGTGTTATACAATCTCAGTCAGTCTGGTTTCTAAACCGCAATGAATGGTTTAGTGTACTTTCTGAACCAAGGCAATTTGATTTGTACACTAAATAATAACATTTAAGGAAGCCATGGTTTAGTGTATTGTGTAAACAACCACTTTATGGCAGAAATCGGGCTTCATCTAGCTGAAGGACACTTCCAACCAACCAGGTAGAAGGGACAACTGGCTAAACCAAAGTCTAAAAGTAATTTTTAACACCATTTTATCCAGGGGTGGGTTCCTCTTACCTGCCTACAGGTACGCTGCGCGCACATCATCTCATTTCGCCCGTGTGCATGCTTGCTATGCGTGCACATCCCCTCACACGGTTTTGCTTCCTGTGCATGCGCAGAAGCAAAATCTCGCAAGGGGACGCACGCATGTGCGAGATTTTGCCAATTTTTTGCTTCTGCGCATACGCGGAAGCAAAAAATTAGCAAAATCTCACGCGCATGCGCATCCCCTCACAACATTTTGCTTCCGTGCATGTGTAGGAAGCAAAATAGCCCAAAAATTCCAGAAAAAAGATGGCACCGCATGACGGACCGGCGAAGATGGCACCGGAGCCATCGCACGCAAATTGCGCAATCGGCAGGTCCCTACCGGAACAGTGCACTGGACCGCACCGGTAGGAACCCACCACTGATTTTATCACATCAATGCTGATTTAGTCTTTTAGCCACATTTCTGATACTTTTATCAGAATCTGCACTATAATCTGCACTATAATGACTTACTGGAAAGTTGTGAAAACCCGTTTTTTCAAACATGACCCTTAATGATGGAATGTCATCTTATATATAACCATGAGACTGTTGCTGTGCAGAATTTATTAAGAGGTTGCTTATTTATTTATTTTATTTTATTTGTCCAATCTTATAGGCCGCCCAACTCCCGGGAGACTCAGGGCGGCGTACAACATAAAGATGAACAATCAATAGAAAACAACAATAGAAAAAAATTAAAAATACATATAAAAATTAAAAACATTTCCCATCTTTCATATGCCTGCCGGAAGAGCCAGGTTTTAACGGCTTTACGAAAGGCCAGTAAGGAGGGGATAGTCCGGATCTCCGGCGGTAGTTGGTTCTACAGAGACGGAGCCGCCACAGAGAAGGCTCTCCCCCGCGGACCCGACAACCGGCATTGCTTGGTTGACGGGACCTGGAGAAGGCCGACTCTGTGGGACCTAACCAGTCGTAGGGAGGTATGAGGTTAATTTGGAATTATTGTATTAGAAAGTTATTGTGAATGTTTATTGTTTTTCATTATTGTGGATTTTTGTATTATGTTGGCTACTTTGGATGTTATTTTTATATAATTACCATAGGCATTTTATTGTTTTAATTATTTTAATTTAATTATAAGCCACTATGAGACTGTTTAGATTTGGGGGCATTCAATGAATAAATAAATGAATGCCTAAGCCTAAACTCAAACCCAAACTGAAAAAAAGAAAGTTCCAGTCTTGGATTACTCTATTTATATGCTACTTTTTCTCTGATGTGTACAAGGTGGTGTATGGTCCATCCTCTCCTATTTTTGTCCCCCCTAAGAATCATAGAGAGTGTAGTAGGTCAATGGAGCCTGTTTTTCACACAACTCCATGAACTGCAGCTAACCTATCAGTAACATATTGTATGAATACAGTCAACATTAGTTTACATTCTATGTTTTGTAGAAATTGTCAATTCAGTGACCTGCATAACTTGAATTATTATTCAAGTAATAATTTGAATTCAGATGTCCTCATCCAGCAGTTCTAACCTCATGTCTCACAGTTCAAGCTAAGCTAGGAGCATTAACCAAAGTCTTTTCTTTAAGTTCAAGGTTTGAAGATACTGATTCCTTTTCGCACTTTAATTCACAAGATCACATTTATTGCTGTTTATAATTTTAAAAAGAAAAGAAAAAGAAACATTTTTGGTCTTCCTCAATGGGTGACTTAAATGCATTTTGTCCTTGAGTAACTGTTTAGCTCAGCTTTCATTCTGAGGAGACCATTGTCCAATTATCACAACTTAACAGGGAGATTTTCCTCCCTGCAAACTCTATTGTTTCTCCTTTTTCAGAAGCCACTAATACATGCTGCAGCACAAATTTATCACATATTCTTTTTTTCTCCTCTAATCCATAGAATTCTCCTAGATAAGCAGCCACAATTGAATTTTAGAAAAAAGGAGAGACTGTTCAATTCAGCAGCCCTCACTCCGCTTAAGAATGGACATCTCGTGAAATTGCAATAAATCAAGGTACAATTTTTTTTTGTTTTTGTTTTTTCCCCCCATTCTTAAAAATAAACAGAGCAATGAAAGTGAACCATGTCACCATTCATACATTGTAAAATAACATCTTTAATCTGCTTGGGAAAATCTTTTTCTCCCCTAACAGGAAAAAATATTAGTTGTCCCGATAACAAGCAAAACAAAATCAAGCAAAGGGCATCAAGGGACTTCCTGAAATTGAAAGGGGAAAAAAAAAGACGAACAATGTTTCATGTAGCTAGATTTTTTTTTTAAGGAAAAAAAACCCTGCAAGTACAGTGATCCTTCCAGTTTTCTCCAGGTTGCTACTGGTTTCAGGAACATGAGGAGGAAGGAACATGTAAGCTTGGAAACGGGGTGGGGAGGCAGAGTGTTTCCTTAATAACCTTGAAATATTTTATAAGCTCCCTTTCCCCAGACATAAAAGAACATGAAACTATGATTATAAAGAAGACCCTAGTTTTGCTATTAATAATGTCACAAGGTACAGTTGCAGAACTGATATTATCTTGTCTAAGTTTCAAGAAAAGCTAAATCCATACCTCGGGTCAGTGGTGGGATTCAAATTTTTTTACTACCGGTTCTGTGGGTGTGGCTTGGCTTGGTGGGCGTGGCAGGGGGAGGATACTGCAAAATCTCCATCCCCTCCCCACTCCAGGGGAAGGATACTGCAAAATCCTCATTTCCTCCCGATCAGCTGGGACTGGGGAGGCAGAAAATAGATGGGGGCAGGGCCAGTCAGAGGTGGTATTTACCAGTTCTCCGAACTACTCAAAATTTCCGCTATCTGTTCTCCAGAACTGGTCAGAACCTGCTGAAACCCACCTCTGCCTCAGGTGGAGAGGAAGGTTGACTCCTTTTGTGGTTTTGACTGTGACCAAGAGAAAGTCTTGGCTCAGAAGTCTGCGTTATAAGGCAACTGCAACTCCGAAATGTAGGAGCTACATCTCATACTAAACAACATTTTTGTAAGAGTTGAGAGCTCTGACTGAACCCCCAAACTTTAGTTCCAAAAATCAGTGGAAATGCTATCCTGACATTTTTAGGTTGGAAAAGTCCTAAGACAGACTTAAGCACATTTTGTAAACAAGGGGAAAAAACAACAGTATCTTCACCATAAAGTCAAAAAGAAAACAATTCCCCAGAAAATTCCATGCACAAAAGTTTGTGTTATTACCCTTCTTGTGCATAAGGGACCTTGGCCCTTGGGGGAAAAAATTGTGACTTTGACTACAAAAAGTTTATTTATCCTAGAGCAAAGTACTATAACTGTCCTAAGGTGGCCCTATGTTCTAGCTTGCAGTTTTTGAAGAACTATCAGGGAATAACTTCCTTCCATCACTTATGGAAATCATCTGGGAAATAAGTTGATGTTCTCGTCCCCTTTTAAGCCTCCAATATTTCCTCTCTCTATTCATGTCTTTGTTTACTGGAGGGGGGGAGAATCCATTTAGGAAGAAAAGATAGAAAAAACGCATAATGTATTTTGAGTGGTAACACTCAGAACCATTTATTTGCAAGCACTTAAAGTCTGAAAGTTTTTTTGGGGGGGGGGCTAAAATGGTGTGCAGGTGCCTTGAAGATGTCCATCAACATTTAACACTTGGACTGCAGACTGAGCAGTCTCCCGGCTTATCTCATTAAATCTTTGGCACTCTTCCAAGATGCATTGTGCTTAATCATTGAAATTATATTTTCAAATTTGTCAATTAGCATATGCAAATTTTAAATAAAAGCCATGTTCTTTTTTTAATGGGTGATGATGAGGGGAATGGCTTTCCTCTTTTTAGACCCTGTCTCTTTGCTAGTGCCTATAGCAGTGATGGCGAACCTATGGCACGGGTGCCACAGGTGGCACGCGGAGCCATATCTGCCGGCACGCAAGCCGTTGCCCTAGCTCAGCTCCAGTGCGCATGTGCGTGCCCGCCAGCTGATTTTTGGCTCGCGCGGAGGCTCTGGGAGGGCGATTTTGCCCTCCGGAGAGCCTCCGGGGTGGCAGGGGGGAGCGTTTTCACCCTCCCCAAGCTCCAAGAAAGCCTCTGGAGCCTGGGGAGGGCAAAAAACGGGCCTACTGGTCCCACTGGATGTCGGGAAATGGGGGTGTGGGAGGTTCACGCACGCATGCGCAGGGGGGGTGGGGCAAGTGGGGGGCTTTGAATTATGGGTGTGGGCACGCACGCACGTGCGATAGCGCATGCGCACACTATTTCGGCACCCGAGGAAAAAAAGGTTCACCATCACTGGCCTATAGGAAAATAAGAGGTATTTAAGAAGAACCCATAATAAATTTGAGCAAAGATCCAACTAGTCCAACATTTTGTTCCCACAGTAGCAAACAGAATACCCTCTTGCTTCTGTTGATATTCTTCCTAGAATCTATGCTTAGCCTGACTAATTCATGCTTGCCTCTCATTAATGCCATAAACACCTTAAACCCGCTGACTTTCACTAACGATAGTTGATGCATAGCAATCAATGTAATGATATGTATGGGCTTTTAATTGCCCATTGGCACCGAGGCACACTAAAGTGTGATCAGCACACTAAAATATGAAGAAAATGTTATTATTAGTGGGAGGACAGCACTTCCTGGAGGTTTTTTTCCCTTTGTTTGTTTTGCTCCATTGCCAGATTAATAAAAGCTCTGCATTTTTTTCACAAATGCAAAGATGACTTCACTGAGAATATTGTGTCTACCTAATAAAGTTATGGTAGAAATATGCTGAAAACCTTGGACAGACCATTCTTCAAGGTTAACTGTAAAAAGCTGAACATCTGCAAACAAACAACATGAATGTCCAGCTTGAGGGTAAAATTAACCACATCCCAATTTGGTGCCAACATTCAGTATCTTTGCACAACAATTTCAGGCCAAAGATTTTCCCCAAAGAGTTGCCTCTGAGCATCTCAGAGAGGCTAATTTAAATGCTTACAATGCTAACTTAGAGTTGTTGCCAATCCCTACTAAGCACAAATTGGAATGGTTTAGTTCAGGGATGTCAAACTCATGGCCCGCTGACCGGATACATCACGCGCTGGCCACACACACCCCATTTTAGCGAAGGGGGGGGGAAGTCATGACACATCACATGATGACAACATGTCGTCGCAAGTTTGACACCCACAACAGTGGTGGGACTCATCTCCGGGGTGGGGGTGTGAGTCTGCCTAACGAGAAGAGGTGGACCGGTTGCTTTCGTAGTGTGGAGACAATAACTTGGTCCTTAACACCAATAAGACCAAGGTGCTTATAGTGGACTGTAGAAGGAATAGATCAAACATCCAGCCCTTGCTTATCAATGGAGACCGAGTGGAGCAAGTGACCAGTTTTAAGTTTCTGGGTGTTATCATAAAAGAGGACCTGACCTGCAGTGGTGGGTTCCTACCAGTGCGGTCCACTCTATAGCACCGGTACCGGCCTGCTGGTGATGTCACAGTACCAGTGCAGTCAGTTGCTGGTGCCTGGGCGCCGCCATTAAATTTTTTTTATTTTTTTTTACATTTTCTCCTGCACATGCCCAGAAGCCAAGCTTCCGGCACTGCGCATATGCTGCCTTCCTACCCCACAGTGAGTCCAAGCAGGGGAGGATGGCTGAGGGAGTGCGTGAGACGCTGAAAGAACGGGCGGCAAGAGCTATCTCCATTCCCCTCCCTTCAGCAGTCTGAGAAGCCACGAACGCGCGGTGATGATCCCAGGCATTTTCGATACTGTTCTTTTAACAGTCCTCAATATTTTCATCTAAGGAATCCATGACTGAAACTAAAAATGCTGGTTGAGACTTGCTTGTCTTTTAACTATAGCATTTTCTGCATATAAAAGGTTGCTGTGTTGCCATGGTGTAACACACACTTTGTATGCAAAGCTTTTCATGTAAGGTATAAAATAGCAAAAATAGTAGTAACATCTCTCTGAAATAACTAATATATGACCTGCAAGCCACGCCTACCCAGTCACATGGCCGGCAAGCCACACCCACAAAATAAGCCATGCCTACAGAGTGGTAGTAAAAAAATTAGGAACCCGCCCCTGCTGACCTGGGATGCTCACATTGCAGCACTGGTCAAAAGGGCCCATCAGAGATTATACTACCTGAGGCTTCTCAGGAAACAACTGAATGAAGAACTGCTGGTGACCTTCTACCGCTGCACCATAGAGATTATTTTAACTTACTGCACCTGTGTATGGTTTGCCAATTGCACAGTGGCAGGTAGGACAGCACTCCAAAGGGTTAATATCATTGCCCAGAGGATCATTGGTTGCCCTCTCCCCTCTTTGGAAGAGCTTTATAGTTCCCACTGCCTTAAGAAAGTTCAAAACATTCTTAAAGATCCATCTCATCCTGGGCACCCTTTTTTTGAACTATTACCATCTGGCAGACGGTACAGGATAATAAAAACAAGGGCAAATAGGCTGAAAAACAGCTTCTATCCCAGGGCAGTAACTATATTGAATTCTACTGTATAGTGCAATACTAATGCAATATCAGGTTTTCAATTCAATTGTATAGAATGTGAAGGATTTGTGTTTGTGTTTTATTTTTATAGTTATAATGTACATTGAAGATGGCATTTAATTTCATTGTACGAGGTGCAATGACAATAAAGCAAACTAAACTAAACTAAACCCCTGGTTTAGTTGTTTGCTGCTACCGCCATTAAATTCTAGGATGGAGTGATGTAGAAGGTAATTGATCAGCAGGGATCCTGTCAAGACTAGATTATAAAACAGAATGCCAATGCATATCTAAGTGACATCATCAGGCATAATACTGGCAAGTGATCTGTTTTCTGCTACCTAATAGCTCTTTTCTTTCAGTGTTCCCAAACTTGCCTAGCTCCAGAGATATTTCATTGCAACTGTCATCCACTACCAGAGGCTATACTATTGGTTGAAATAATGGAATTATAGTCTGAAATGTCTAAGGAGTACCATTTTGAGGAAAGCTAAGATATAAACTCTTTCAAACTACATCTTTGTGTCCCACAGGGTAATTGCTATTAATCAGAATTTGTTTCTCAAAAGCCACTTTATTGGCTTTTTTGGCAGCTGAAGGACATTGTTGGCTCATGCTTAATTTGTGGTCTGCCAGCAGACACAGATCACAATACAACTACTGGGATAAGTTTCACCTGCCTTGTTTCTGTACCTTTGGATTTTCCTATTTAAATGCAGAATCCTATATTTATCACCATTGGTGATAGCATTATTTTTTGATATAGCCCAATGTTCAATCTATCAAGATCCAACCTTGAATCCATCTTCTGAGATGTTTTGTGTCATCTGCAGATCTGAGGGGCACCCCTTCTATCTCCTGATCTAAGTCGCTTATAACATACGGTAGTAGTTTCAATCAAAGCAGATTTCTTCCCTATCCCCTGCCAAAATGCCTTCTTCTTGCCAACCATTGGCGTTAGCTCAGTCATTAGACAGAATAAGGTGAACCTTCTAGCAGCAAGTGCTGGTGGAGATGGCAACTCCCCTCACCCCCTCTTATGTTTCTTCCAATATATATAACTCTTATGTCCATAGATGTTCTTATAGACATTTTTTCCTTAAACCATGGTTAATTAAACTAGAATGGCCAGACAAGTATCCCTTCCTTTTTCTTTCATATTCATTTTCACCATAGTTAATTGTTAAGAAAACCAAATCATGATTTTTAATAATTATTAATCATTAAAAAATTCTCATCTTCCTTGTACCCTTCACTAATTCTTTTAGTCTTTCATAAGCAATCACATTATTTTCAGTTCATTCCTTTTCCATGTATATAACATGAATATCTGCTTAAAAGAAACAGATCTTTTCGTAATCAGATAATCACCAATCACCATTTTTGTTTAACCTTGGGTCTCCAAATCATCCAATAACATTTTCTATATTTTCTTTTCTCATTCCAACGCATCCATGCATGTCACAAAGTAATTTCTTCTCCTGCATTACGTTCATTCAGAACCACCTGAATGTCATACACTTTAGCCCTAATAAAAAAATACACTTTCCCTTGTATATATTCATCAGTTCATCAGTTCCAACCTAGAAGATTAGACTACCTTCAGCTCTGTGATATCTTTATCCTTTCGGTAACTTTCACAAAATCACAACAGATCTATTTTTGTTCATTCATTCATTTGGTAATTCATGATCTTTATCATTTATTCTTCTTACATTCTTAATTGCAATCTTCCATATGGGCCCGTAGATCTTGACTTCATTCAGCCCCCACGGCCTTGGCTAATTGAGGATTTCACATGTTTTAGTAATACAAAGCGGGTATAGAGTAGGTAGATAGCCATCATAATTAAAACTGAAGCACACAAAAATTTCCTAATAGATTACATTTATTACATTTTGGACAATATGCCACAAAGGAAACAAAACCCAGTTTCCCAAACATGTTCCCATTTTTTATATTTTTCTACACAACCTATGCTCTCTAATCCAGAGACTGCTTTGCAAATAGTCTTACTGTTGCCATACAGGAGATGCATACAGTGTCCTTGCACACAATCAAGATGATCGTGATGTTCGTCCATCATATTCAAAGAGGACCTTGACATCTGTCATTACGGGAATTGGGGGGATGTCAAGACTTGCGCGTGAATTGGATTAAAGTGAGGGAGAGGTGCACATAGTCAGCCTCACTCTCTCTTCCCAGATTCCATCTTGCTCCAAATAGCAGGACAAGAGTCGAGACATTTGGAGATGGGCTGGGCGCAGTGGTTGACCAGGGCGTCTTTCGTGTCTTGCGGTGCTCTTAGCATACCACATCGCTTGCAGAGACCGCCTTCATGACCGTTGTCCTTTCTAGTAGATTTCATCCGCTCAGTCTGCCGGACTCTGTCTTCACATGCTCGGGATAGAGAAGTCCCTATCTCACTGAAGGTCGATGACCCAACGGCTACTCTCAACCTGGTTTGGCCAGCCTGTCGAAGTTGTTGCCCAGGGTGTGGCCGCTGCACATGCTACAGCTGCTAGGAGCCACAGGTGAGAGCTGAGTGACAGGTGGGGACCAAAGGTGAACGAGCTGCCCTAAAAGCTGCCCTAAAATGAGCTGCCGTAAAAGGACACGACATGCCCCTACACCAGAGTTGCTACCCCTCCCTGAGCACCCCATACACCCCAACAATCAAGATATAACTATAGAGGAGGACAAATACCAATGACCAGTGCTGTATTAATTCAGTTGACCATCCAGTGTTTCTCGATTAGGAATAGGACAGCACATCATATCCTTTAGTTCAGGCAGCAAATTCTCTTTAGCTGGTAGTATCAGATTCCTAACAGAAATTTAATCTGCAGATTATCATATCAGAATTGCAAAAATCTAGATGAAGACTAGATGGCAATTCAGGGTTAGATTTTTCATATTGATTTTTGCAGCCAATATTTATTTATTTAATCACATTTCTATACCACCCATCTCACGTAAGTGACTCTTGGGTGGCCTATTAGCCAGATTTCATCTTCCCTGGTTTCTGGTCACCCTCTTGCAACTGAATTCAGTTTAGCCTAATCCTAATTGAATGTAATGGATATTAAAGAGCTGAAGTGGTGCAGTGGTTAAATGCTGTGACTGCAGGCTGACTGCTAGTTCAGCAGTTCAGCTGTTCAAATCTCACTAGGCTCAAGGTTGACTCAGCCTTCCATCCTTCCGAGGTCGGTAAAATGAGGACCCAGATTGTTGGGGGCAATATGCTGAACTCTGTAAACCGCTTAGAGAGGGCTGTAAAGCACTATGAAGCGGTATATAAGTCTAAGTGCTATTGCTATTAATGGGCATCTCTTCTGGAGTTCCTGGTAAAATAGTTCATCAGTCATTAATTATTCTGAATAAAATTTTATTCTGAGAAGCCTAGACTCTGTAGAATAATAGTGCTTTTTAAAATAATCCAATTGGCTGGTTTGTTGTTCATTAAATTTCTCACTGGAAAAGTGTTTTTAAGCTATTTTATTGCTGAGCATGGACTAGGTCCACTGACTCCTGAATCTCGTGTTCATGAAAGAACATTTCCTTTCCTTTTCCTTTCCTTTTTCCTTTCCTTTCCCTAATAGCAATTCTGTCCAGACTCCATGACCGTCTTCAACTCACTCACCACCTGCTTTGCCTTGTTTTCTTTCCTTGCCACTAATTACTAAACAGAGTCAAGTACTAATGAGGCCATCTGATTTCCTGTTTTTCGGTACTTCTTGAACTACCGTACTTAAAGTGCCAACCCATAAAAAGAACCTATTCAAAACAGATTTGAAATTAATCACCTTAACCTTGGTGCTGGTGGTTGCTATGTGAGGGTTTTTTCTGTGGCTGCATTTTTTATTTAAAGCTTCTGCGTGAAGCAAACTATCTCTGTGCTTTTCTCCTGTTCCCCCTTCCCCTCCCTTCCCCTCCCAGGCCCCCATTCACTATCCCTGCCCTGAGTTAGAAATTCTGCTTCAGGAAGTGGTTAGCTCCAGAAACACTCTGTCTAGGGCAGAGAAGGAAAAGCTGATGATGTCATAAATGACTGGACTGTGAGAAAAAGATGGAGCACAAATAAAGGGGGAAACGTTCTGACATCCGTCGTAAAAGATGTAAGATAAACATTTGTTGTTAAGAAAGGCATGCCAGGTTTCAATACCCAGCTTGTACAGAACAAAGTTGAATTCTGGTAGAAAACACAAAGTGAACTGAAGAATGCTTATAAAAATCCCTTTAACCATACACATCCTGCTTTTTGATCCGATCCCCAAAATAGGTAGCAACAAGTGTAAACTTTGAAAATATTGTAAAATCCTGCAAGTGAAAATCAAACAAGAAAAGACATAATTTCCATAGACTCAGATCTTAGCAATTCAAAGCCTGAAGCCAGCACACACCAAATGCAGACAAGAAACTAAAGTTACTTTGCTTTTATGGATAGGACAGCAGTATTCAACAAGCACCAGGATACCTTGTTATAGGTCAGCTGAACTGTTTTCAGTGGTGGTCCCATATCAGCCTCCTCTAAACTATTCTTGGGATGGAAATTCTGGAAACAAATGAGTCCTCGGTGCTCTCTGAGTGTTGTTTTCTTGCATATGTTTCATTACCCAAACTAGGGAACATCATCAGTGCTAGTAAGGAGTGGAGTTTGCTCTAAATTTATATTCTAGTGCAGTGGTTCTCAACCTTCCTAATGCCGCGACCCTTTAATACAATTCCTCATGTTGTGGTGACCCCCAACCATAAAATAATAAAATTATTAGGAAACTCAGGGGTGAGTTCTAACTTACCTCACTGCTGGTTCGCTTCCTCCTGCACTGTGTGGCCATGCCTCGTGCACTTTGCGCGTGTGTGCATGCACAGTGCCAAAAAAAGTAAAAAAATTACAAAAAAAGAAGCCAAAAACAAGATGGTGATGCATGCGCAGTGCCGGAAATTCAGCTTCTGCGCATGCTCAGAAGTTCCCATGGTACAGATTTTTTTTTTTGCAGTAGTCTATTTGCATGTGGGTGGACCCACATGGAGACGGATAGAGAAGCGGTGTCTCGGTTCCTAAGACCATCGGAAATATGTGTTTTCCGATGGTCTTAGGCGATCCCTATGAAAGGGTTATTTGACCCCCAAAGGGGTCACGACCCACAGGTTGAAAACCGCTGTTCTAGTGGCTTGCCCTGTCAGTATTGCTGAGGGTAGTCTTAGAGGTTCTTTGGTTGGCATGTTTACTGTTGGCTTATTTGGCAGTTCCTTGACTGGGGTATTGCTTATTTGATTGTTGGTCTGATTTTAAACTTGGAGTTAATCTATGCTCAGCTGGGTGCTGATTGCTGGTGGGGAGGCGTTTTGGTCTTTGGAAAGATGAGCAAGAGGGCAAGAGGTTGGGGAAAGCGTTCCTAGACTGTTCATTGCTTTGGGATGGGATACTATTTTTTACTTCAGGAAACAATGGAGAAACTTCATGTGTCAAAGCTTTGCTCTGCTCAATTACTAACATGAGCTTGATCCAAGAATCCTGCTGCAGCCTGTAAGAGAAGTAACAACAGGATTGGTCCCAATCAGGGGTGGGTTGCTCACTTACCTCACTGCCTGAGCCATGCTCACACATCTCCATGCTTCGGGGGGGGGGCGCTCGCTACGCGCGCACACCCCCTTGCGCAATTTTGCTTCTGCACATGCACGGAAGCAAAATTGTGCCGAAATCTTGCGTGCGTGAGATTTTGGCGCGATTTTGCTTCCGCGCATGCGCGGAGGCAAAATCTTACCGAAATCTTGCTCGCTCACGTGTCCCCTCACAAGATTTCAGTGCGATTTTGCTTCCGCAGAAGCAAAATCGCCCGAAAATCACAGAAAAAAATGGCGACGGGCCAGGTGGACCGGCAGAGAGGGCTCTGAAGCGGTTGCGAAATCCGCCGCTCCCTACCGGAGCTGCGTACTGGGCAGCTCCGGCAGGAACCCACCTCTGGTCCCAATGTTTTATTTTGCAGGGTAGGAGACGGACTCTCCCTCTAAATTTGTTGTACATCACTAAGGGAAAGGTAAGGGGACATTATACTTCTCACTCCTCACACTGTTTGCTCACTGAAAGATTGTATAGACTAGAGGTGCTAAGAAGTATGAGCAATAGAGCCAGAAGACTCCAGAGATTGGCAGTGGGCCATTTACTAGGATAACTCAGAAAATACCCAACAAAGCTGAACTAAAGTGACCATTTTGTTCACATCCTCTGCTGAAATCACCATCCTGTCTCACTTCCTAGTCTACCAATATACTGTGATGCTGACATCACCTCCTACTTTGGGTTCCTGGTATAATATATAGAAACCTGCAGGCTCCCTCATCCTTGAACCCTTCAAGCATGAAGCTGCAATTTGTAGAACTTTGTTGGTTTGGAAAGTGGGGGGAGGAGGTGTAGGTCACAATCCCGGCATTAGATGGGATGTTTGCATTCAAGTATTTGCCTTATACCAAGACAGAACCCGTATAGCACATTGTTCTGGACACTAGGAATATGCCACTTTTTAAAAAAAAAATAGTTTTTATTTGGTTATTTACATTTTAAAAAAGACATACAAACAGTAAACAAAACAAGACAATACACTGACATATATACATCTACACTTTGTAACCTCTAGTGTTATCATGCAGTAATACATATCGACGATATATTCATGCTTATACAATTCCTAAAATTAACATAATTCTTAATTACATTACAATGTTTACTTCATAGATATAATTATAATAATTTAAAGTAAATAACAGTCATACATATATTACTAAGTTAAATGTTTACAAATATTTTATTTTCTCTTTTCAAGCCAATCATAAAATATATTCCAAATTTCATAGTATTCCGAATCGTCCTTTTCATTTAATTCCATTGTCATTTTATCTAATTCAGCACAATCAAAAATTTTCTTAATTATTATATTTTCAGTTGGTACATCTTTTTGTTTCCAATATTGTGCAAGACTAATTCCAGCTCCGTAAGAATATGTAATGCGATATCATAGTATTTTTTTCTACCTTTTGGTCCAGTAGGAATATGCCACTTTTATTGCGTCGTCTTTCCAAACTTGGCTAGTTGAGAAACATCTGCAGCCTAAGCTTCCTTCACCACCCCTGTTCATTTTTGGAGGAACTCTGGTGTGCAGCAAGTAGTTGAGACCTGCAGGTAACTGCACAATCATTCTTTTTCTGTCGGTAACATCATGAAGAGCAAGTGCTGACAGCATCACTTCTGCTGAGAAAAAAAGACCTATTTTGAAAATATTCCACCCACATTTCCCACCTTCCATCTTCTTATTCCCAGTGGTGGAAGGAGAGGGGGGGGAGAGGGAGAGGGAGAGAATGAGGTCATACCAGGAAATGACTTATGCACTGAACACATCATTGGTTACAGACCCAGCATATTGGGGGGGGGGAGGAGTGGTTGTCCTGGCTGGGCGGTTATCTCAGTGACAGCACAGTGGTAGTTCTGCAGTTTAGTGTGCAACCCAACTCTAATCATGTTTCCTCAGAAATAAGTTTGCTTGCAAATGCTACATGTTGAGCATGATGCCGTATACTCAGTTCTCTCAAACCCACTATTAATAAATGTGGGACATAAAAACACATGTTTCAAGTGAGAGCATTCAAACACTGTCCATCAGATCTGCAGAATTAAATCATGCCATTGCCCAGAACCAATCAAGTAAGCCACAAATGTCTGTTCAATTATTTTCTAATGTACATTCAGTGCAAAATATATGAGTCTGATTATTGGAAGTAGTAAGAAAGTGTGTATCTAATAAGGTTATGAGCTGTTTCCATCATTACCGGTTTCATCTATTTGGAAGTTTTTTTGGTAAAAAACCTTTCTAAAAAGATGGGTCTGATCATTAGAGGCAGAATAAGAGAACTGATTCTAGCAATAGCTTGACTGGTGTTTATTTGGACCTATTCTGCCAAATTCTGGTGGCACAAGTTGGGAGGAGGTGCTCTGGGGATCTCAGAAAAGAAATAAAAATCCCCATGCAGTCTGTCCACTGCTAGCTATCTACCCTTCTCGGACAAAGAAAGAAAGACAACATTGTGCAGGAAGTGTTCTGACCCAGCCTTAGCAGAAGCAAGAAACAGACTCCTTGTCATGAAAACCCCTCTTTATTTACCTCTTGTGAATTAATGGCATTCACCCACTGAAAAGTCCAAGCAAGAGTCCTGCAAGGAGTTAAATGCAGCAACAGACCTTATCAGTTTCTTGCGATAATTGCAAAGCTGTGAGCTCCCAGCCAAAAAGCTGCAAATTAAGTTCTGGCAAGCAGTCTTTGATTCATGAAACACAATGAGCAAAATCTTCAGAAATACGAACTGTTGTCTCCTACGACAACCACTCCCCTTTCCTTCTATTTATTCTCCAGCCAGGGAGGGGCCATTCAGTGTCCACGTGTGCTTTGCGTCCCGAGTTGACTCATTGTCCTCCATTGTTCTCCTCTCCTAACTGCTCTGCGCATACGTGCATCTGGAATAGGCCCCAGCTGTTCTTCCTCATCACTTATCTCAGCCTCCAAAGGCAGCTGCCTCTCTGGTGGCTGGGAAATGTCAGACCCTGGCTCTATCTCTGCGTCCGACACAGAGCATCCATCAGAGCCTTTCCCAGACTCTACCACTGGCCCAAGTTCCTGCCCAACCTCCTCCTCATCTGAGTCTGCCGCCAGCTCCGCTGGCAGCTGGCAGCCCACAACAGGAAGACAGAACTCAGTACGGTACTGGGCGATCATCTTGATGGATACCCCAGTACACCTCTTACAATTATAGTTTTTACTCCCTTGCAAAGCTCAGTGGAACCTCATCCTTGCTGTGAAGAAACAAATAGTTGTGTGTTTGTAGTGTAGTAAAAACAAAAACAAAAGAACACTTAAATCGTGGGCAGGGGGCAAATATGGTGGTAGAGTATGTAAATAAGGATAAAACAGGATGGTGAGACTACATCAATGTTGTTGTGAGTCATTAGTGAAGAAGACTCAGAGAAAGTAATTTATTTTCTTTGGTGTGTCTTTGAAAGCCCCAATATACTGTATATTATAATTCCAGATTTCAACAGTATAAAAGCTAGTGAACCCACTGCATTCCAGCCCCACCTAAATTATAAAGCTGGAGGTGGAAGGACTTCAATAGGATCTAGATTATTATTATGACAGGGTTTTCCTCTCAGGATTCTGCCTCTTTCTAAATGGTGGGAAAAGTTGCTTTAAACAACCCCCACTCTCCACATGACAAAGTGTCTACAGTCCTGTAAACAGAATAGACGGAATAAGCTATTGTCTACACTCAAGGCTCAGTTACAACGAGGACTTTTGATTGGTCCAGGATGTAAAAGAACAAAAAAGTCATTGAATAAAAGAGGAACAATACTCTTCACCAGGAAAATGACTGTCGACTAATTTATACTATGTTTGGTTTGGGCATCATATACATTGCCATGATGCAATGGTAACTGCCAGTTTCCAAAGAAAGTGATATCAGTAAGTAAACCTAATCATGGGAATTTCCTGTCACTGGGACAGAGTCCCTATACTTTGGAGTCTTGTAGCAATGCTGCAATTTGTAGGGACAGAGACCTTTTGTTCTTGTATCATGTCCCCTTAAAGAGCTGAGACCCAACCCTCCCCCCCCCCAATATTACTCCAAAGATTCCTTCAGATGGGGGACTTCTAGTATTATTAGAAGTTATCGTTCATCATTCCATTTTTAGCAGTTTTGATGCCTTCTGTATCTTTGTGAAATCAATGCAAATTTATGATTTAATATAAATAGTGCAAGGCTTAAGCATGTATAAAACAATACATTCTATCCAGGCTTTTATGTATAATTGCTACTTGGTAAACAGACTTGGGCATTCTTTGCAACAATACCAATAAAATTATATCTATTTTTTTATATAATATAGAGACCAATACGCATGCATTGTAAGACTGTAATAATGTTATTAAGACACACACGGTAGTCCTTAGATTAAACATGCTAACCTACCTTGTATGGAATAGAATGAGCATGTTTGGGTAAATCTGGTTGCACAATGGCATACTGATTTAAATTTGCCAAAATGTACTGGTCTTATGTCCCTAAAATTAGCAGGGAATGCTGCATGTACAGTAGTAACTAAGGTTAGATATTACAAATACTCGATCAAGAGTTTTATGAAAGCCTCAGTTGTCCAAACCATGATTGGCATTGGAGGTAAATATTCAAAGGCCCATCTCTAGTGATAGTTATGGCATGTGACAGTTTGTTATTTGGAATTTAGAAATACATGCATATATGCATGCATGAATGAGTAGTAGTGTGTTTCTGAAACTTAGAGAAAGGATGTGAGAGAAATGAAGTGATAATAAATAAAAGAGCTAAACTTTATGACAGAAATTAAGAATAAGAATCATCTAGATCAGTGATGGCGAACCTTTTTTTCCTCGGGTGCCGAAATAGGGCGTGTGCGCGCTATTGCACGTGCGTGCGTGCCCACACCCATAATTCAAAGCCCCTCACTTGCTCCACCCTCCTGCACATGCGTGCGCAACCCCCCCACTCCCCCATTTCCCGACTTCCAGTGGGCCCGGTGGGCCCATTTTTCACCTTCCCCAGGCTCTAGAGGCTTTCTTGGAGCTTGGGGAGGGCAAAAACGCTCCCCCCTGCCACCCTGGAGGCCCTCCGGAGGCCGAAATCGCCCTCCCAGAGCCTCTACGCGAGCCAAAAATCAACTGGCGGGCACGCACATGCGCACTGGAGCTGAGTTAGGGCAACGGCTCGCATGCCGGCAGATATGGCTCCGCGTGCCACCTGTGGCACCCGTGCCATAGGTTCGCCATCACTGATCTAGATTATTGTAGGTGCACATGAAACTGTGAATAGTGATGATTACATGTTACACTCTAATGAAAATGATAATGAAAAAAGCATGCATGAGTATTAACCAAAGCTACATAGTCTTCTGAATAAATGAAATTGGACAAAAAGTTATTTTGTTAGATAAATGGATGTGTGGAACAAGCCAAAGGACTATAAAATAGTTATTGGGCCATTTGGAGACCCAGGAATAAATGAGACTGTTGATTCATCATTGTCTAAGAAAAGATCTGCTTGTTTTAAATACCTGGTTTAAGCATAAATCTAGATGTAGGTAGAATTTATTTTGTCTTCTGCCTTTCATTTCTTTTGCTTACTATAGTTCACTCTTTCCCCATGCTTTATATAACATTGCTTACCTCTAAAGGAAAGATGGGAATGTATGTATGCAAGAATATTCATTCTTTATAGGACTCAGGATATCTCTGCTTTAGTTTTCCCTAGTAATTATATTTTTGTAAATAAACCTGTGCTTTAAAGAAGTAAGTAAATAAACAGATGCTGTCACAAAATAATTGCTAAAAGCAGCTTGCTAATTAATAATATGGCTGTGAAGGTAAATGTGGCCTAGCACAAATACTTGTTAAAAAGTGGAAAAACTAGTGAACCATCTACCAATTTTATTTTTTTTAAAGGCTTATATATTTATTCCATTTCTGTAGCTGCCCATTTCAGTCAATGCCTCTGGGCAGCTTACAATTCAAGGAATATATTGCAATTAAAACACTAAAAAGGTTTTAAAACATTACAAAACAATAACAACATCCAAAATAAACATACAGAGCAGCCAAAATACTTGACCAGAAGGGCCAGAAACAAGATCCTTATCGCATTCAGTATCCAGGCTCAAGAACATAGCTGGGTTCTTAGAGCCTTACGAAAGATTCACTGGATTGGGGCCATTCTAATCTCAAAAGGGAAGGTGCTCCATAGAGCAGGGGCCACTGCAAGCCAACACTCTGGCTTACGGAATCCGCAGCATGCCCATTCCGCTAGATTGGGTTGGACAAGTAGAGACTCTTGCAAAAAGAGCAATGCCTCAGGTAATCCAGTCCCAAGCCATGTAGGGCTTTAAAGGAGACAACCAGCACCTTGACTTGTACCCAGAAACACAGTGGTAACCAGTGCAGCTCACATAGAAGCCACATTCTGCACCATTTGAAGGTTCCAAATGCTCTTCAGGAGTAGCCCCATGTAGAGAGTGTTACAATAATCTGATATGAAACTCATGTAGGCCCCAGAAGCTTTCTTGAAAATAATAATGATGTTAGAGACTGTTTTTTCTTTTGCAACACCCCTTTCTTTAATTAAAAGAATGTTTTTAAAAAGCAGAAAAGGGTGCTTTAGAGACATCAAGACATAAGAGCAATGCAACATACAAAAACATTTCACATGAGACTAGAGCAGGAGCAGGCAATTTGGTATTTTCTAGATGTTTCATATTACAACTCCCACAGTCCTTACAGCTGGTTATGCAGATTGCAGCTGAGAGTCCAAACATTTGAAGAGTGTCGTATAGTCTGTGTGTGGACTAAGTCTAGGAATTCTTAAGACAGATTCCTTAAAATAAACATGTTACTTTCAGCAATTAGGAACAACTTAAAGGCACAGGATTTTCATCAAACCCATAATAACAACATGAGACCACCTTCTACCACATACCTCCCAGCGACCGGTAAGATCCCACGGAGTCGGTCTTCTCCGGGTCCCGTCAGCTAAACAGTGTCCGCTGGCGGGACCGCGGGGGAGAGCCTTCTCTGTGGCTGCCCCGGCTCTCTGGAATCAGCTGCCTCTGAGATCCGCACTACCCCCACCTTACTGGCCTTCCGGAAAGTCATTAAGACCTTGCTTTTCCATCAAGCCTGGGGCCATTGACCTTTGGCGACAACTAGTGAGGTCGGCCCATGAATGTATGGATGATTGAAATTATTTTAAATTTAAAATGTGTTTTTTAATCTGTTGTTTTTTAAATCTTGTATATTGATATATTGATTTGTATTTCTTCTTGTTGTGAGCCGCCCAGAGTCCTCTGGGAGTTGGGCGGCATAGAAATATAAATAAATAAATAAATAAATATTAAGTGAATTTTGGGCCTATTTTCATGTTAGTTTTATCTATGTTTTTACATTTTTAATTCCTTTTGTTCCTTTTTAAATATTCAGCCACCCTGAGAACTTGCCAGAATAGAAAAAGATGGGGTATAAGTCCATCCAACTATGGTTTCATTAACTCAAGTTGGAGATATCCGAGTTGGGGGGGGGGAGCACAAGAGGAGTAAACAACAAAATGAGCACTGTGCTATTGTAGTGCGACTTCCATTTGTTTCCAAAGTATATTGTAACATTGCACACTTGTACAAAAGAGGCAGAGCTGTGTTATGCCAGCATGGTCGTATTTTGGCATACACAGATAACCTCTTTGGAAAATGGGAAGAACAGTGATTTCTAGAACAGAGTGAATAGAAATGAGAGACGCGGAGGGGAACCTCGCATGAAATGTTGAATACAGATATGCCAGAAGGAATTGGAATCGAACAGATTTTAATAAACACAGCAATGAGCAAGAGTGTCTGTTGCAAGAGGACGTGTCTCAGCACAAAATCAGATGCCACAAATTTGATCACTGGTGTCTCATACAAACATAAGATCTCCGTAAGACCAAACCAAACATTTTTAATAGTTCAAATGCCAGGCTTCTATTTATAAATATTTATTCCTAACCAGATGTTTAGGGGAAAGACTTAATCAGAAGTTCAATAGTAATTTCCTAGTCATTCTGAGTCCTCCAGCAACTTATACTGAAGCCTACTGCCTCTGATTCAGCATTTTCTGTTGCTGCTTATTGAACAATATGAAGGAGGCCATTAAAACACCATCTGTTTATCGCCTGATGTCTACTAAACTGGGCCACAACCGAGAGCAGATATTTGCTGTTCTTTTTAGCATTTGAGAGGTAGTAAACTCCTAGAAGCTGATGAAGACATCACACATTACAACTTAGCTTTGCCATTCAGCCTTATGGAAAAAGAAGTCTGCCCAACAGTGGTCAACATTTGCCACAATTTCAAGAAAGACTGCTTGTAACCTCTGACAAAAAGGAGAAAAGTCACCAGAGGAAACTTCTTCTAGATAAAATGAAGAAATATATTGAACCATTCTGTAAATCCCACTCTAATCCTCAATATATCTTATTCCAATGAAATTGAGAGAAGTATTACTAGTTTCTGATGTTCCCAAATACTCAACACATTTCAGTATCTGTTGATTTATGTGCTCTGTATACTGTAAAAAGCACAACACTTTTGCCAGTAAATATGTTTTATATATATTTTAGGGACTTTTTATCATTTTTTAAGGAAGGACATTTTTAAACACAATATTCTTCCCACTCAGGAAATACCCTTACACTTTCCTTTAGCTTACTGAGTGCCCTATATTTCACATCCATGTGTTCTTTGACTACTTGCTGTGTTGTTGTTTTCAAAGGCCTTTATTACTGCCAAATATTCCATCTTTCAAATAATATTTCCAACTTTACCAACAGCCAGAGAGGAAGTCTATTTAATGAGTAACCTTGAAATGACACAATTGCATCCATAAACATCTTGGCTTTACCCCATTTTTACTTTTAAATTTATTATTAATGACATCACCAAATCATAAGGCAATTTTCTTCCTTTCATATATATAACATGTATAATTTTCACACTGAATAAAATCAGTTCTGCTTTGTGCCATGTACAAGGCAGTAAAATAAATCTTATCAATATATCTATTTTTACTTTATCAACATAAATTTCTGACGTTCCGGCGTGGAATAGCTGCACCCCCCAAGATGTCTCTGGGCACATTAGCCCTAGTAGTATACCTCCAGGATTTGGCCTACCCCGATACATGTGGGTGACATATAATAGAATTAGAACAACTCATGGGGTGTGTGCTGACTCCTTGCATAAATGGGAAAAGACACCTTCAGCACAATGTGATTGCGGGGCTCCTCGACAGACTATTCAGCATATAGTGAGAGAATGCCCTAACAGAAGATATCCAGGAGACTGTAGGGACTTCCTCTGCACAACAACGGCAGCTACTGACTGGATCTCCAAACTTGATATTAAGCTTTGAAATGTTATTTCTGTTTCCCTTTTTAGGTTTTTCTTACTGCTTTAACTGTTTTTAATTTGTAAAAATGAAGTGTTTTAATATTGTGTGTGACCAGCCATACGCTAAATAAATCTGAAGTTCCTAGTTCCCAGGATTCCAGGTGATTTTTATAAAAATTAAAAGATATATTTATTACTTGACCACTCAGGTGTGATATATTTCACTGCAGTTTTCATTAAACCTAGCTATCACAATCAAAATAGTGTGGATAGAACATTACATATTTTGTAAACCAACATAAGTGGAATTCATCTGATTGGAGAAGGCTGATGTATTAAATCATGGCTTTACATGTTTGCAATGAAATTGGCAAGTTGGTTTGCATATATGTAGGTGTATCCACCTAGTTCACCAGGACAGGAAGACTGGGTATATTAGGGGTCCCATTAATTAGGAATGTACATCTGGTGGGATGATGAGAAAGGGTCTCAGTGGTGGCCTCTTTTCTATGGAGCATCATTCTATCCAAGGTATGGTTGGCCACCATTATGTTGCTTTTCCAAAAGGCCCCCAAAAAGTGGTTTTGTCAGGGGGCCTGGGGACCACAAATGGTGATGGAGCCAATCAAATTGTTGATTTGGTTGTGTTGTTGTTGCCATGGGAAACCGGAAGTTCACTTTCGGGCACGCGCATGCTCTCTGAGCAGCTCCTCTGTTGCGGCCCAGATGAGCACGGTGCCAAAAAGGTTCGCCATCACTGCCGACGATATGGCGTTCATAATTGAAGATCCCCTGGAAACAGGGATAACATTGATTTGAGAATTACAGGAATTCGAAAAGGTGGCAGGGCTAAAAATAAATAAAAATAAAACAAAAATAATAACCAAAAACCTTACACAAGACCAAAACAAAGAACTAGAGAGGCTATTAGAATTCCAAATAGTTAAAAAAGCAAAATACTTAGGGATTTGGCTGACGGCAAAATGCTCCTCCATAAAAGAAGTCAATTACATAAAATTATTATCACAGATTCGGAAAGATTTAGAAAATTGGGCAAAATTACAGTTATCTTTAATAGGAAGAATCACCACCATTAAAATGAATATCTTACCCAAAATTTTATATCTATTCCAAATAATCCCAATAAAATTAAACAAAAAATTATTTGAAGAATTAAATAAAATAACTTTAAAATTTATTTGACAAGGGGAAAAGGCCAGAATAAAATGTAAACTTGTACAGGATTCCAGACTGAGAGGGGGCTTTGGCCTACCAGACTGGGAACTGTACTACCAGGCAGCCGCGACAACATGGATTAGAGAATGGGTAATTTTTAAAAAGCAAGATAATATTAGCAATAGAAGGACATGATCTACAACGGGGTTGCTATGCATTCTTGTGAGAGGGAAAGAATAAAACACACAAATATTTCCAAAGACATCAAGTAAGATATGCATTAATGGAGGCCTGGAGGAAAATTAAACAAAAAATTTATATAAAAATTCCAAGACGGATTTCAACAATGGAAGCATTGGTTTATCCAAATGTTATAGATTTAAATAAAATAGTTACATACAAAGAATTATTAGACGAACAAGGGAAATTGAAATCGAATCAGGAATTACAAATGCAGGGGATTAAAATAGACTAGTGGCCCTATATACAAATTCAAACAAAATATAAAAAGGATTTGGAACAATGCGGTTTTCAAAATGAGCAACAAGAAATTGATAAAATATTAACAGGTACAGATGAAAAAATGATTACTTAGATATATAACTGTTTACTAAAATGGAAAATGGAGGAGGAAACAGTAAAAGAAACAATGATTGTGTGGGCCAAAAAATTGGGTATAATATTGAATTAGAGTACTGGGAACAAATTTGGGGAAAATATTACAAAGTGACAATGTCGGCCTCATATAAGGAGAACATTTACAAAATGTTCTACAGATGGCATCTACCACCAACGAGATTGGCCAAAATGTATTCAACTATACCACCCAACTGTTGGAAATGCAATCACGTACAAGGGACATTCTACCACATGTGGTGGACATGCCCCAGTGCAAAGAAATATTGGGAAAAAATAAAAAAATGGATTGAGGAAATAACAGAGCAGAAAATTGAGATGAGGCCAGAACTGTTTCTATTGGGAATAATAAAAGAAAATATTAGAAAAGAAATTTACTATATTATACAACACATAATAACAGCGAAAATTACATTCGCCCAAAATTGGAAGAAAGAGAAGAGCCCCTCAAACGCAATGATCATAAAAAACGTGCTAGAATGTGCAGAGATGAATAAACTAATGATGGAATTGAGAGAGGGGGGAAACAATGTATTTTAAAATACGGAATAGATGGTATGATTGGCTCGAAAAGAAAAGTAAAATTAATGTGTAAAGTAATACAGATTGATGTAATAAAATGTAACAAATACAATTGCAGAAACTAAATGGTTGTAAAACAAATTACAAAATGTATAAAAGAATAGATAGACTTAAAAATGTTTAAGTTAAAAACCAAAGCCTTATATATGGAAAATGTAGAATTGAGAAAGAAATTCCGATATTGTAAAGCTGTATTAGTGGAACTATGTTTTGTTTTTGTTTTTTAAATGTGAAAAACTTCAATAAAAAGTATTTTTTTAAAAAAAACAACTATAAAGAGCCAGAGAGAAAGTCAGCTACTGTATTACATTACATAACCATGAAAGCTTCTTCCCCAAACCCATACATATATGTCTCTGTGGTTGTGTATTTGAGGAATATGAGAGAGTTAGCCAACCTCTGCATTCTGTCCTTTTATTTGTGCACATTTTCAGTGCTTTTTTAAACAAAGTCCCATAAGACATCTGTGTATATTTATGTCTGGGAGAAAGAACATAATGAAGATGGATAAGAGCACTAAATGGCGGATATATCTATCAGTTATACTTGAAAAGGCAAGAAAATCCAAAAGTAAGCATAGGAATATATGTATGAGGATTCGGGAAAATGATAGGAAAATAGAAAGACAGAGTATACAAAGGAAATATACCATTATTAAAGTCAAATAGGATAGAATATTCAGTGCTAGTTTTGTGCTAGTTACTTTATTTTATTTATACATTCTACATCCTGAATCTTACTTTATAAATGTCTACAGATTCTGGTTAATTTGGGGGCAGGGAGAGGGAGGTGATGGCAAAGTGTGATTGCAAATGAAATCCAAGCCAACTTTCCCCCTTTCTCACCAAAGCTTAAAAGTAGACTAGTGTTAAAACAGGATCTTTTATATATATTTAGCACATCACTCTGTACAGGAAGTGGTAGATATAATTATATCCCTTTACTGTATTATAGCAAATCATCCAGGACTGGCAGAAACCAAGGAATAGACCAAGAAGAGGTCTATTTTGCCCAATAATATTAACATTGATGGATAACTGTTCATCTGAGCCGCCCAGAGTCCCTTTGGGAGTTGGGCAACATATAAATTTTATTAAAATAATAAAAAATAAAAAATAAAATCATAGTTTCAGGCAAGAATTCCACCCTTATGTGGAGATGACAAGACTGAACCTGCATTCTTTCTTATGGGACCAAGACCAGGTGCTACAACTTCAAGGAGGTAACTACACCCCTGTTTACTTACAAGCAGACTTATTAACTGTATTATATCAAAGCCTATTCAAAAATTGTTATGAATTCCAGATTGGAGATAAAAAAAAGTAGTAGAACCAGTGAACAGAACTTTGCCCTGGATATGTAACCTTGTAAAAACTATAGCATTTATTCTCCATTTTTCTCCTGGAGCTGCATTAAAGTCATGAAGATGTAATTGCAAAATGTCATGATATTTCAGAGGAAATACTGAGATTCCCACAGAAAGATATAATCCAGGACTACCTAGATAAGATTAATGTATCTCCTGTAGTTCCCTACCAAATAAATCAGAGTAGCATATTGTAGTTTTGGGATGTAGTTAGGAACCGGATGAGCAAATAAATAAAAATGTCACTAAAATTTAAAAAAGCTAAGGAGAGTACTACCCAAACTACAATTCTTTGGAAGAAGCTATGATAATACTCAGGGTGGTAGACATTTTGTCATCACTGCTTTTATCCCTATTTAATACACCTGTGGATCTGGGAGGTTTTAATTGGTTTGAGATCATTTGGAGAGTTTAATGCAATTTGATTCCAGATATACGAACCAGTTTCCTTCATCCTCCAACCAATTTGCTGGTGATGATGCAAGTTGTAGTCCCCACTACAGGGACAATGCCTGGTTGTAGTTCTGCTTATTATAAAACATTAGCTCATGATTAATAGCCAAAATTTAACTTTAACTGAAAAGAGCAGTTAAAGTCATATGAATGTACACCAAGACATAAAATAATGGTAAAAAGAAACATTCATTTGACCCTGCATGCCCTAGAACTTGGGTCAACCAACAACCGCTTTAGGCAATTAGTTTCCCAAATTAACACATGCAATTATCTCTTTACACAGCTTAAACAAGTTTCCCATGTTCAAAAGCTGTACACCTCTGGTTAACAGATGCTGCAGACAAACAGTACAAAATGTCTACTGGCATTATGCCTGGCTAATTGTGGGGTTTGTTTGGAGCACTTTGCTGGGGAATATCATAAAAGTATGTTAGACAACATGGACCTTTGATCTCATGTAGTATTCCAGTCTGTTATGTACCAGTTCAAGTGGACAGTATGCTGCATGGATCTTTATAGCATACAGATTTCCTAGCACTGTTTATTTCAGAATAGGTCAGTAATTAACTCTGGTTGTACCTCATTGTGTTCATATTTCTCAACGTTGGTTTAATGCCTTGTGATGGCTAGGTAGGGACATAATAAACTGGATTAATAATCATTCTATCTCTCAGTGGATCCACACTGTAATTATGTGGGAAAGCTAAGAATATTTTCCTTTGTTTACAATGTCCAGACTGTGAGCACTGTTCTTTAGGGACCTAAAATGGCATTATATTCACCTGGATGGAACGGTCAACAAGTTTGCAAATCCACAATATTTGAAGAAGTGTTTTAAAATACATTTAAAATTCTATAAATGCACAAACACAAATCCAGTCAACAGTGAATTTTGTTGTGATTCTAATCATCCAAAATGTGTGTGCACTAGGAATACAATGTTTTTTCTAAGTTCTGAACCAACATTTAGCTATAAATGGAGCCAGAGAATTAAGTACACCAATTGGCAATAACATCTCATGAAAAAACATTATTTCAGGAAAGAGATTTGTAATAATGCATCTAATTGGGTAGGATGGTGCATGAGAAAGTGAAGTGCTTGTGGTCTCTCGTTTAATGCAATCCTAATGATGGGATATGACAGTGCAGAGAAAGCACTGCAGAGACAGCAATAGTGGAACAAGGATTTGGAAGTCCAGTCAGCTGTGCTCCTGGACAGTCATTCACCTCCTTTGAAGCTGGTTAGATAACTTAAACCAGCTTGAATGATGTACAAGAGGCCTAATCCTGGCAAGATTAAATTCCATGCCAACAGCTGTTCTAGAGGGGGAAATTCAGGGTATCCCATGTGAACAAAGATTTTGCTCCTGTAGTGAAGATGTTCCTGAAACACAAAACCACGTTCTTGTATATTGCTCCCATTACAAAAGGTGCTCAGTTGTAGCTAACAACTCCCCATCTAGTCAGATTTCGAGATCACCAGATGCATTTCATTTAGAGTTATTATTTATTTATTTATTATTTATTTATTTATTTTAGTGTTCTTATATGCCGCCCTACTCCCTGGGGACTCAGGGCGGCATACAACATGTAAAGAACAACTATAAAAAGAACAGTGTCAATAAAAAATAACAGTTTAAATTTTTTAAAAAAACATTCAAACCATACATTCATGGGGGAGACCTAAGATATTAAATGGTCTCCAATCACCCCGCCTGCAGGAAGAGCCATGTCTTAATGGCTTTTCGGAAGGCCAGCAACAAGGTGGGGGTAATTCGGATCTCTAGGGGTAGTCGGTTCCAGAGAACAGGGCCCCCCACAGAGAAGGCTCTCCCCCTAGGCCCCGCCAGCCAGCATTATTTGGTTGACGGGACCTGGGGGAGACCCTCTCTGTGGGATCTAACTGGTCGAAGGGAAGTGTGAGGTAGGATGCGGTCCCGGAGGTAACCTGGTCCCAAGCCATGTAGGGCTTTAAAGATGATCAACATCTTGAATTGCACCCCGAGACCAATGGGCAACCAATGCAGCTGGCGGAGTATGGGTGTTACGTGGGTGTATCTTGAGACACCCACCACAGCTCGCGCAGCCGCATTTTGCACCAGTGTGATTTTATTTCACTAAATGTGGCTTTTTAAATTATTTGTAAAAGATGTCATACTCTGACCAGTTTTTAGAATTACAAAATATTTACAAAATATTTTTGAGCTGGTCAATGTTGTAATAAACAAATACTACTAATAATGTACCTAATTACATAGTGACTGCCGTCTAATAATGTCTTTAGGAAACATTTCTTCGGTTTGATGCCCTCCGGGTGGGTTGGGACTACAACTCCCAGAATTCACCAGCCAAGGCTAGGTATCTTGATTCAGTTCACCGTCAGACTCACTCCAGACCAAACTGGTGGGTGTTGAATTCGAAGGCCTACCACCATATTGTTATTTGGTCCTCAAGTGGACTGCCCCTTTCTATGGACACAGCTGTGAGGATCGCTAATGGACAATAAGAAGCCGATAAAATTGTCACAGGATTCTTTTTTTTAAAAAAAAAGTTATGTGGCCACTCAGGCACCAGGCTTCTCAGGAGGCGGGAAAACAGTTGAACTAAACGCCAGGGCCACCAAGGAGGTTAGGCTCCGAGTTCCATCTTGGCAGCGGCAACTTTAGGGAAGGTTCCCGCGGCTTAATCTTGTTGCCTAGCTTAGCTCCCGCTGCTGCGACCACGGCCGCCTTTCTTAAGTCTGTTGGCAAGACCCCGGAGGTACAGGCTGCGAGAATCCCGCTGATGATCATTGTCGCCACCGCCTCTTTTGTTCCGGTGTTTAGCCAACTGTGAGATAAAAGGCTGCGGGGCTGCGAGCGAAACTCAAAGGGAGGGGGGAAGAGCGGGAGAGGCAGAAAGAGGCTCGCGAAGAGCGATAACAGAAGCGCTTGGCGGGGAGATAACCTGGCGCCAAGAGATGCTTCATTGTTGCTCCCATTCAACAGGAAATGTCATTGAAGAAAGTCCCTCGAGCAGCCTTCCGACCGCGGCTTGGGGGATCGGCCGGCAGGTGGGGAAGCTTGACAGAAGGAGGAAGAGGGAAAGGTGGGCGATCCCCAAGAGCCTTTAGTGTAAGTGGAAGGAACACCGGTCCTGCAGGCAAAGGAGCGCGCTTGGTCCTAATGGAAGTCGGCCCATCCAACACCGGATTAAGCATGGGTCCCCAAGTGCTAGAGAGGAAAGGGACGGGGAAGTCGATCGTCTACCTTTGAGCATGAGTCCACCTGGTCTTATGCCTCGTTCCAGCGAGGGTAGGAATCTCTTTCCCTCTGGATCATTGGCAACAATTCCAAACAGATCTGGGCTCCTTGGAAACAGGGGCGCTGTGTATAGACGCTCCCCTATATACAGATTTGGCGGAAGAGGACAGGTTGACTCTGAGAGACAGAGGATGTCCTTGGTTAAGTAAAGTTACTGCCTCTTCCGTTCATTTTGCCCCATCTAAAACGAGCAACCCTGTAAGATATTCTTGAAATCTCTCACAATTTGCAGACTTTGGGTCCAGCAAGGGGCAACTTTCAGTTAAAGGGAACCAGTCAGGGTAAATTCTGCGCATCCTTTGCCTAAGAACAAGCTCCTTTGAGTGGGATCTTAAGATCATATTTCAATGACTGAGTAGTGCTATTAACGCTTTTTTAAAAATAAATCGTATACCACGGGTCTTGGTTGTGCACTTTCTTGGTGTTTCTGAGAAGACTCGACTATATTGGATACTAATTGAATTGGGATCTTTCCACCTGATGCTAGGAGTTATTGGTTTTCCTATCCCTTCCCCCAACCCCCAGGATTGTGTATCTAACCTTCATTAACATACCTTCTGTATAAGAATGCTACTGCTCCGGACAGACCATTTTAAAGGCATGGATGAATGAAATCTCTTCTATTCATGGATGTCATTAAGTACTGCAAACAGAGAGGTTCTTCCCACCTGGTGCACACCAATTGATTCATCCACTTTTAACCCAGCAAGGAGGATTAACCACGTTTAAACTTGAGAAACTTGGAGAAGACTGCTCGGTACTTAGTGTTTTTTTTCTCACCTTTGAATAATCATTAACAATAAGAGTTGGAAGGGACCTTGGAGGTCTTCTAGTCCAACCCCCTCAAGTAAGAAGCCCTATACATTTCAGACCAATGGTTCATCAATCTCTTCTTTAAAACCTCCATGTTGGAGCACCCACAATTTCTGGAAGCAACTTGTTCCACTGCTTAATTGTTCTGTCAGGTAATGCCTTCTTATTTCTAGGTTGGTTTTCTCCTTGATTAGTTTCCATCCTTTGCCTCTTGTCCTCCTTCATACATTAAAATTAGGGGACATGGTGGATCAGAAATCTCCATTTTTGCAACATTCATTAAGGAGGGAAAGTTGTTGTGAAGAGTTGGGATACTAGCTAGACTCGACGCGTTTTCTGATTTTCAGCGCTAGGCGCAAATTGGAAAGCTGAACCGCGGTCTGCTGTTCACGAGCAGCGATTGGGCAGTCGAGCACCGAGCTGGCGTGGGCTTTGGGGATGGAGTTGCAGCGGCATCTGGCCTGCAATGAAAAAAAGGGGAGGGTGAAGGCAGCGGGAGGGAGGGAGGAAGAGAAAAAGAATGCCTCATGAAGCTGCTACATTAAATTGGAAAATCGATTTATTGAATGGCAGGTGTTCGCAACCAAACAGATGGCGGGAACTTCAAGGCGAAACAGGCATTTGTATGGAAAAGAAGCAATCGATATAGCACGAGAAGGCAATCGTCATCCGATTTCAGAGGAAAGGCCTTGTTTTGTGGGTTGCACGCTAAATAGCAAGAGCAACAAAGATGGACCTTTACGGATTGCAACTAACTCCCCCCCCCACCTCCACCCAATGCCGCCACCGCCAAGGGAAAAATGCGCTAACTTGTCCTTTGCCGCCCCAGGGTTCGGTTCGGAAAGAATGGGGCCCGAAAGCAGCTTGCACTGGACGCCCCGCTTCGGGGGGGGGGGGCAACTGGACACGATGGGGATTCCCCCCTTCTGAACCCGTGAACCGGGTGTGAATCCCCCGCAGGCTCTTGGAAAAACCGGCACTGCAGATGTTCTTAGGGGTTGCAAGAGGGAAGGTCGGAGCGGCGATCTGAGTCTAAATCCCACCGCATTTGCCCCCTTAGGACCGAGCGTAGAGCGGCCGGCATCCAGACGAAGTCCTAACTGACGTATGCAATTGGCGGGAAACGTTTCCAGAGGAGCCCCTCGCTGCTCTTGTGCAAAATGCTGCAAATTTTTTTTAAAAAGCGGCGTTTTGCTCTGTGACTCTGAGACAGCGCGCCCTCCACGTCGCGGAGCCTCCTTGTGTCCGTGGGCCAAAGATCCGTTCTCCCAACCTTAGCTGACCCCTCTGTAAAACGGGAGTAACCTTTTCCCTCGGGGGCCAAATTCCTGCGAGAGTAGCACGGGCGGTAAATCCCGCTGAGGAGATTATTTCCCAACCCGAACAAGGATTCTGCGGAAGATTTTGGAATCCCACCCAAACGCTGAGCTTGGTCGGATTACCGTTTTCCTGATTCTGAGGGGAAAAAACCCCCAGTCACGTGACGATCTTCCACCAAGACTTTCATGTCTTCCGGCGCTGCGATCCTCTGGGGCTACGGAGGCTTTTTCGGCCTTCCTGCTTCGCCTCGCCCGGCCCTGCCCTCCGAACACCATTCAGCCCCAGCCCCGTTCCAACTCCAGCACCTCGACGCCGACCAAGAGTCCGCGCCACGTGCTGCGCCCGAGCCAAGGAAGAGCTGGCTCGGCTCCTGGGCGAAAGGCAGGCCTGGCGGAGCTGCAGCAGGTGTCTTTTGTGCGCTCCCAGGCCCTGGATGCGGCGACTGCGGGTGTCTGGAGGCCGCCGGGCTGGGCCTCCCTGTCCCAGTTGGCACGTGGCGGCGCGCTTGGCTGGCTCGTGGCAGCTCCCCTGGAGCAGATGAGGCACGCGCCAACCTCATTACAATGAGAATGGAGCCATGTGGCAGCAACAGTTTGCAAATCTCCCCTCCTCCTGTGCAGATCAGGAAATATTTCCAAGCACTTGGCTCCCAAATCGACCACGTTTAACACCCCTCAGCGCCCTCTCTCCCAAAAGCGTGCCTGGGGGGGGGGCGGACATGGGAGCGGGTGTTGCTGTTGGAAAGAAAACAAGCTGGGGATCGCGCAGGGCTTATTTTCCCCCGTTTTGCAGAAGTTAAGGTTGCTGAATTAAAGACGGGGAGGAGGGGTGGGGAAGTTAAGAGAAAGATTTACTTTTGTGGTCGGTCTTGCTATTTTAAACTGCGGTGTGGGAAATTTTATGCAGCCTCAGAAACTCGCGAGAGTACCATGCAGGGAATAATTCAAAAGCAATTAGCCTAACACTGCCGTGCTTTCCATTTTCCCAGCCTGATGCTTCCAGATGTGTTCGACTATAATTCCCATTAGCCCCAAGTGAGGAGAAGGCATAGAGCGGGCTGCTACTTTGGGATGATGAATCTGGATGGTAGAGTACCAGTCTGCGAGAGGGTTACTCCAGCTACAGCAACTTCAAGACTCTTGCAAAGATTTTTTCCTTCCCCTTGTTTACCTTGTCACCAGATCACCCTGGCAACCCCAGAGTTCTTCCAGAGCTGGTTTTACCTTTTCCTCAGCCTAGGACATATTCTGGAAATCCACTATTTTTTCCTACTTAAGCCATCAGAGACTTCACAGCATCAATGAGAGGTGAGGGGGGAATCCATACCATTTCTCCATCCTTTGGAGGTGCAGTTCTTGGCCAGAAGGGTGTTTGTTTGTTTACCAAATGTAGACACAGCCCATCTCACTATCCAAGTGGCTCTGGGCAGTGTACCATACCACTGAATAATCCCTGAATGAAACCTGATGCCTAGCTTGGACGAAGTATTTGGTTAGTAGCACATTTTAAATAGAGGCTAGAGGTCAGAATCTGGGTAACCCAATGTATGGCAACAGACCTTTTTTTAGGTGACATAGCAAAGATTGGTGATCCCTTGAACCACTACATGAGAGGGCTCAAATCTATAAATATATAAAAGGATGGGGGAAATATGAAGATGGGTTAATAAAGAGAGGCAAGAAACCTTAATCACCATTCCCTGACACAGCATTCAGGTAGAATTTGCTCCCCTTCCCCCTTTTTGAATTTGTTCATGTGCTGAGAAGAATTATCTCCCTTAATTCTCTCTCAAAATAATTCGACTATTCACACATTACTGGTTTTTGCCTGTAAACCCCAATATACAGTATATTCATATACTGTATACTTCATTGCAAATGCCAGTAGGAAATAGATTATTTTGAGAGTGGGTGGACAGGTGGAGACACCTTTCTTTCCAAAAAGAAGCAATTCCAAAAAGTTCTCAAAGAGTTCCTTGTAGTTTTTTTATACATCGCATAAAAAACAAAATCTCTATTTACTACATACCTTCAATGAGGAAAAATATCAAGTTTGTGACATAAAATAGAAAATGAAGCTAAGATCTGACTAAAGATCACTTAAAACAGAATTAGAATGAAAGAAAAAGATTCTCTGGATTAACAGCCCATGACAGCTTTGCCTGTTTTTATGCCACCTACAGCCAGTAGTAAAGAAGCTGGTTGCCTTGTTAGCCCAGCACAACTAATATAAAGGATAATACAGGAAGGCTTTAGATAGAGGCAGCCCCAGTGATGAGTTCATGGGTCAGGAAGTAGCTGAAAGTAGAGGAGTTTGGCATTGCAGTCACTGATTCTATGGCTCAACAATGGTCCTAATTGCTTTTGATCTTCAAATTAGGCATGTATGGTACATAATGTCATTCAGTGATTCAAAACATCAATTTAAACGTAAGCCAAAACAGAAGCTGTCCAACTGGGATCTACATCTGATGTGAGATCTAGAATGAATATCCTATTTCTTAGAATAGAGAAACTACGAACAATGGCAACAAAAAATGAAGTGAACTTTGCAGATTTAACAAATTTACCTGACAGGATCAATTCTGATTTAGGGTTTAAGAGTAATATTTGTTTATACTATTGTTTAAAAAAATAAAATAAATGATAGGCCATTTCCTTGATCATGGTCAGAAAACATTTGCAGGCAAATTTGACTCTTCTGTGGAAGTTGAATCCTACCAAATTTCAGAAAAAAGCCACTGTGGATCTTTTAAAAATAGTAAGAATGTTTTCAGTGGGAGTTGGGTGGAAGCTTTACTTAAACCCCACATTGTTTGCATTCCTAATAGCACTATAGACTTTGTAGGACTATTGCTTCATTTAAAAAAAAAAACACCTCAAATTATAGGCATTATTTGAAAAAATGAACTGGAAATAACTACAAACACTACCAAACTCTTTAAAATACAACCTCCCACTTGAGAAGCTGCTGTTACCAAAACACAGAATCAGTTACAGCTGGGAAGGGCATATGACTCTGTATCCCTTCTGTAGACACTTCCATTGGAGAATAGAATTCTTTATTCTTTATTGCCAAGTGTGATTGGACACACAAGGAATTTGTCTTTGGTGCATATGCTCTCAGTGTACAGAAAAGAAAAGATGCATTTGTCAAGAATCATGAGGTACAACACTTAATGATTGTCATAGGGTAAAATAAGCAATCAGGAAAAAATCAATATTGATATAAATTGTAAGGATACAAGCAACAAGTTATAAGTGGGAGGAGATGGGTGATAGGAACAATGAGAATAGTAATAGTAATAGTAATGCAGCCTTAGTGAATAGTTAGACAGTGGTGAGGGAATTATTTGTTTAGCAGAGTGATGGCGTTCAGGAAAAAAACTGTTCTTGTGTCTAGTTGTCTTGGTGTGCAATGCTCTATAGCGTCGTTTTGAGGATAGGAGATGAAACAGTTTATGAATCATAAACATAAGTTGAAACAGAATTTTTATGAATCATCTCCTGCTATTAGAATATAAACCAATCAGTCGCTCATTACCTGTCTTTTTCCTAACCTATTTTCCATGTATAAAAAAGTGAAAGTAAGGAGGGATATGACTTTTTTTTTAAGCTCTCCAAATTGCTGGTTCACTCATAAAGCATTGTCATTCAGTTGGGATGAAAGTTGGTTGCTTCAGATAAATCATGCTTTACACTATTTGTTTTCCAGAATATCAGTAACACTCCAATTTGGCATGAGGGTTTTCTGATTCTAGTGTTTATCTTTACTCAACCCAATCCATCTGCTCATTGCATTAAGGCCCTGGCATTCATAAGCTTCCCCCTACCCTCACTTTTAGGAGAGTTATTTATTTATTTTTATTTTTTTGCATTTCTGAACCATCCATCTTCAAAGGAGGACTCTGGATGGTGTACAATAAAATTATAAAATTAACTTCGAATTTTGCTGGAAGAACTACGTGTCATTGCTACAGTATGCTACACTCCTGTCCATGAAGGGATGGGGGGGGGGGGGTTGGGGCATAGTTGTGGTTTAAGGCCAGGTGTATGATTAAACTGAGATGATTGCCTCAGGCAGGACAAGCAAGACATTGCAATGTTTTCCTTTGTTTTAGACAACTGAAGGACAAAGCTTGATGAGAGTCCCTGCCTCTGGTTTAGGTAATATTGTTTTCCCATCACTAGCCTTAGCTACTAGGCCAGAGGTCTTCAAACTTGGCAACTTTAAGACTTGTGGACTTCAACTGCCAGAATACTCCAGCCAGCATAGCTGGCTGGAGAATTCTGGGAGTTGAAGTCCACAAGTCTTAAAGTTGCCAAGTTTGAGGACCCCTGTACTAGGCCAAGTGATTACCATATGTGAGATGAGAGGGGGAAGAAGGGGACAGTAAAAGATTTGTATTTTAGATTATGGCATGGGTTTTCATTATGATTTGAACAAACCACTGTGGGCATAAGATGCTAATTTAAAAAATCATAAGGGTCAACACAATGTGTATATTATGTCCTAGAATGGGTTTTTTTTGTCTCATTGTATTGTACCATCTTGCAGTTGAATAAAACTCTTAAGTCCTTTGAAGCTGACTGTCCCTAATTCAATAGCAAAAGTATCCTATGTTTAATTTTCGGTGAAAAGTTCATATGAGTTACATTACTCTCTTTAGTCTTATTCCAAACCATGGCTATTGTTTCAGTTCTTAGTTAATTGTCTTATGTTTCCACCTATTATAGCAATAGAAGAGGCCTACTACATATGGACTCTTCTAACTATAGGGAGCTGATGTTGTGTTTCTGGTACAGCAACTTCCTTTGCCATATGGCAGCTTAGAAATCAGGAATACCCCAGATTTGCTGCTCTGTTCTTCAGGGAGGCCTACGGCCAAAGATCACAGGTATGGCTAAAGTTTATTTATTTAGGCTTGTTAGGATTAAGCATTAACATAGCAATAGACCTAAATTCATAGTGTACATAAAACACTGGAAAAAGTATAGGAATTCAGTTACCAGCATGCAATAATTTAAATCTGCTCAGTAAAGTTTATAGAAAGTTCTCTGTCTTTATACTCAATATCTCTTCAGTTTTCATGATTTTGCATAAACTAGTTAAACCAACTTACAAGATTCAATAAGTTTGACATGATATATTATTATTCCACAGAAATTACAAGCAGGAGAATACCCCATATAAACGGGATTTGTTTTGCAGAAAAACACTTATTTTGGCTCTCATAAGAGATTTAGACGAATAACCATATTCAAATTAACTTATTTTGGACACATTATGCAACAATCTAGTTATCTGAAAAAGGCTCTAATGTTGGTAAGGGTGAAAGCAAAGAGAAGAAGAAAACCACCAGCAGCATGGTGGATGGAGTCCAGTTACAGTGGTAATGAAAGCGCTGTTAGGACAGCTGAAGATAAGGTTGGAAACCAGCCGGCATAGAGAATATCTATCTGGTTGCTAAGAATCAATAGTGACTTGATAACACATACTTAATCCACCAATCAAGGGATTTAGATCATTATTTGTCCTGTTCCTAACATTAAGGTCTTGATTTGCAGTAACTGACTGTAGTCACTGCAGTTTGTGAAGATAAGTCTTCACCTATTTGGTGACATCTATAAGTGTTGAACTACAACTCTTGTATTAACTCTTGTTCCCATTCATCCTGGCTTGAGTAAATTGGGTTCTATTTTAAAGGACACCAATAGACCTGAAAGGCATAAGACTGTGAAAAGTTGGAACAGACTCAGCATATGGATTTTCTTATATTTGGACAGCTTTGAATATCTAAGGCTGCAGTGATGTATAATAAATATGGTAGCTTGCATCCAGTTGAAAGCAAGGGTCCTAATATATAAAAATAGTCTTGATTAATGTAAGTTCCATTAACTTCAGTAGGAAACAAATGTGTGTTCTGCAATGGAATTATTAAAATTCAATAAATTTAATGCTTGTGGGATTGCAGCCTGTATCAGCCATTACATCTTTCAGTTGAGAGTAAAATAAATGTTAATGTTAAAATAAAACAACTAGCCATTTCTAACTATGTAGCTTTTAGGCCAGTCCTATTTCTTTTAATAGTTATTTGATGCTCATTTCATAGTGTGAGTCAGGATATTAATGATTTATTGGAATATTTTCAGTCCTTAGCACTGGCACTGCCAACAGTTAGAAGGACATGCAAATACTTGAGCAGAACCATTAACTATGGAGAGTATTGCTTTCTTACAATTCCTAAAATATTTCTTAGGATATCAAATTCACTATTAAATTGTGGGATTTTTTTAAAAAAAGTACTAAATCCCTGTCAAAATTTTACAAAACTAGGCGTAATAGAATGCAATAGACAGGATGACCCAAACAGGCAAACTTAATCCAAATGAAACATTCCTCAAAAGATTCTAAAGGAATGCTCAGTACTGGATTTACTCTTTATTCACTTCTACTATCCCAGTCTAGTCAATCATGGTGCTAGAAACTTTTTTTAAAAATTAAGATTGCTATCATGTGTTCAGGTGCAAAATCCAATAAAACCCCACTATGTTGAGTGGACACATACAAAGAGATGTCAGGGGTTGCAATGTTTAGGATAGCAACTAATCAAATACATTTTTTTCCAAAGTATTGTGATTATTGTGATTTCGCTAATGAAGGGAGCACATGTTTAAAGAAAATTGTATAAAATAAAGGAAAAAAGCAGGGCAAAAAAACTGTTCTCATTGAAAGGAATGTCTTTTTAAACTCGTGTTATAGATACATGTATGATCCAGGAGCAGAGAAATCCTTTTCCCTCCCCCCACTTCAGAATAGTCAAGTTATTGATATGCAAATATGTATATATTTGCAAATATAACATACATTTAAGTGTTATAGGTCTGTTTAAACATCTCTGGCCATTAAATTTAATTAATTAATTAATTAATTAAATGTATACAATGGCCAGATATATTTCTATCCTCTGTTAAGAATTGTGGTTGCAGAATCAGAAGTAACCTGGTGACTACCAGAGCTACCTTGGATTTTGACAAACTAGCAAAACGGCTGAAGCTACAGTACAGGTGCTTCCCATATGGTTGATGGCAAACATTCAGGTAGAGACAGAAATGCGGAGAGTCCTGCAAACTTGCTGCTACGTCTCAGATCCGGCAGCTGCCCCGTGTTGCATTTTCTCTCTCTTTTTTTTTTTCTTCTTGGCAAACACAAAACAGATGGTCTATTCTGCTTCTCGTTTATTATTTTACTGCAGCCGCTTTAATAGCTACAATCGCAACAATATATGCCCGCGACTTTCAAGATGATTTCACATCTGCTTACTACTAACCAGGAAGAGGAGGGATGCGCGTGCTGTGCCCCACAAGTCATTCTGGGGCAGCGGGAGGGAGGGGAGGGGGAGAGCGGGGAAAGGCGAAAAGGAGACCGAAAGAGAAAAAAAAAGCCATTGCGATCCCCGGAGCGAACGGGAAAAAGGAGGGCTTGGTTTCAAGAGGGCGGGGTCCGGCGCTGCCCACTCCATAATATTTCGATGGAGGGCGCGCGGAAAGCGTGCAAGCGACAGGTGAAAAGAAATCCTACCCGCGGGACCTGGTTGCAAGGTTGGAAGGTGGTTTGGCCGAGCGGCGCGCGAGAAAAGAGCTCCGGCTGTAACCTACATTAGCCCGAGAGAATAGAGCGAGTCCATATGGTAGATGCTGCCTGTGGATCTGCGGCGGCGGCCGGGCGATGCCCTGCTCCTGTTCCCGCATGCCGCCCAGCTTGTGCCAGATGGCGCCTGGGCCAAGTGGCCGCGCGAGGTGGCTCTGGTTAGCCTTAATAAACCTCCGAGACAAGTCAAAAATCAAAACACACACATACTAACATCTGCCAGAGCCCATCGTGCCCAGCTAGCCTTTCAATCATGAATTAAAGAGCCCCACCGCCCTTCTGTTCCCCTAGGCTGGAAACTCATTACCATTTATCAGCACTGATGCTATCTGGCCTCTCGTTTTATTTAGTGCCGGAGCTCTTCGCATCAGGTTTGACAGTTTGAGGAAGAGGGGGAGGGAGACAAGCAAAGCAACAGCGGCTCTCTGCCTGCCATACGCCGGACGACCCCCATTTCCACAAGCCTTCACTCCTTTTCCAGCTACTTCTCCTCTAGAAGGCGGCTCCGATATTGTCAATTGCGCTGGTTTTCCTCCGAGGACTATAGAATAGAATAGAATAGAATAGAATAGAATAGAATAGAATAGAATAGAATAGAATAGAATAGAATAGAATAGAATAGAATAACAGAGTTGGAAGGGACCTTGGAGGTCTTCTAGTCCAACCCCCTGCTTAGGCAGGAAACCCTACACCACTTCAGACAAATGGTTAGCCAACATCCTTGGCAAAGGCTTTCTAGGCAGCCCCCGGGTGTTTTTTTTTTTAAAAAAACCCGCGATCAGATCAAGAGCGTGTGCCGCATTTTTCGCATCTTCCCCACTTCCCCCACCACCACCGAGCCCCACGCCTTTGCTTTTCCGTCCCAAAGGCAGGGTCGCTTGGCCAGGAGTTCTCAAACAGAATTGGAAGGAACAGAGGGGAGGGGGGTGTTAGATAAAGTGGTTGCCCCAAGCGTTCAAAGATAAAGGAGGCCACGTACTCAATGGACTGGGAAAGGGGGGGAATCCCTGCCTTACAGAAAATCCCAGTAGGGGACCAAGTCCTTGCAAAGTGTGGTGCTGCCTGCGTTGGATTACAATGCTTGTTGTTTATTAAATTTATAGGCCGCCCATCTCACTCTGCAAAGCGACTCATTTGGCAGACGTTCAGCAGTTCATAGACAAGGCTTTAAAAAAAAACACCCTTCAGAGTCGCCTAAGATCCGGCAGAAAATTGACAACATTTCAGGGGAGTGATTCCTCCTCCTACCAGCAGCCATCTGCGGGTGTCCACATATCCAGTATTTTCTCCCTTGGTTCTCCCAGGGGTTGCGGTGCGATCATTCCGTACCAAAGTTGCCAGGCTCCGCTCTTAATTTAAGACACTGGTCTCCCGGCTGAAGGCAGACGTCCAACCCCCCCCCCCCCAAGTTAGCCCCGTTTGTGTTTGCTCGGCTCGAAATAGAAAAGGGTATTCTCTCAAGGTTGTTTGCCAATCAGCTATACAAGCTAAAGAAAGAACGCGCCAACTGGTTATTTCACTTATTTTAAACTAGGAAGGGCCCGATGAACCTTCTGAACTGGGGCTGGCAGAAAGGTGACAAAACCTCATTATCATACAGCTGAAGGCTTATCTTCTCGGTTCCCCACCCCCCCTCCCTATTTAACAACAAGCTGAAATAAAAGCCACATGAAAGGCCGCCTCTGTGCTTGGCTTTAATGAGGGACACGCGACTCAACAATAAGCACACATTGCAGGCAGACCAAGGGGCTTTACTGGCAGGCAGCAGCCTGCAGCCAGGAGACGGGCTGAGCCTCCCAGGTCGGTTTCGCAGGAGCCAGAGGGAGGGCTCCGGGCTCAGCCCCATCCCGTTCTTTTCACCCAGGAGATGCTGCTGCCTCCTAGGGTGGGCGCCCATCCATGGCTTCTTCACTCCCCAGGAAGCCAAGCCATCGGATTTCCTTTTCCTGCTCCTTTTCTTTCCAATTGTCGCGGTCTGTGAGAAATGAGCTTCCCACGCCAGGGAAGGTGGCTTTGGAAGCGGCAGTGAATTTCCCCCTCCCGCAAACGCTTCAGAAGGGCTGTCAAGCGCTTTGCAGGACAAGCCTCGCTTCGTTTGCCCAATTCTCATCCGGAGAGGAGAACGCGCAGTTTTGTAGAGCTCCTTTCGCGCCTGGCAGCGTCGAGCTGCTCCGAGTAGGAAGCCCCGCAGGAGTTCGGCCAATGGGTGCAGGGCAGGTAGGGCGCCTTCCTCGCACAATTGTCCAGGGAGCGAAAGCCGTCCTTTCAGTTTCTCAGGAACCAGCTTAGTTTCTCTTAGCGGGGTGTGTGGGCGCGGGCGCTGCACCTACAGGTAGAGACGCACAGATCTTGTGGAACTGCGCTATAGTTCCAAATGTATCCACTTTCGCGGGAAACGGAACGGGAATAGGCAAGACCTCATTAACCCATGCTTTCTCTCCCCCACATCTCTGCCCTTGGCCGGTCTTCCCTCCCTCCCTCAGTAGCCATCCCCAAGAGGAGCACGCCCACGAAGGCTGGGCTGGCGAACGATCAAGTTGGGTTCCTCGTGGGCGGGGGGGGCGAGTCTACCGGCCACCCCCGGGGCATTCTGGATCTGCGGGCTCGAGGCCACACTTGACTCCAATTCCAGAAAGATGAAAAGTGGGAGGGATCTCCGGAGCCTTGACTGGCAGTTTACATAATGAGCTTGCACAGCTATATATGCAGCTGAAAGGAAGCGAGTTGCCTACTTGCTGAGCGAGCGCGGCGAGGCCGGGAAAGAGGAGCTACCGGTAACCAGCACGCCGCGGCCCCGGGGACCCCACCGCCTCGCCTCGCCTCTTGCACGCCTCTGAAGTGTATCGAAAAGCGGCCGTCGCGGATCTCCCACCTCCCCACCCGCGGTTGGCTTCAAGAGCTGGATTATACCCGACTGCCCTCCTCTCCGAAGTTTGGGGCGTGTTCGGAAGGGAGAGCCGCTGCTGCACGGGGTGAACCTGCGGCCGACGACTTTGGGGCCCGAGGCGCATCCCTGCAACCCCCGAGGAATACAAGGCGAGGACGCCAAGTCCGGCCCAACCCAACCCAGCGCAGCAGCAGAAGGTGGACGTCGTCGGCTCCCGCGAGCAGCCGAGAACGAAGGATGGCCGTCTTGCGTCTCTTGGGCTTGGCGCTGGCTCTGGCGCTCCCGCTGCAGGTAATGGCCCAGCCGGCGGCGAGGCCGGGGGGGCGCGAAGGCTCGGCCGGCTGGGGAAAGCTCTGACCGGGCTCTTTTGTGTCTCTCTCCTCTTTGTGCAGCGGGTCTGCGGCTCCGGCGTCTTCCAGCTGGAGCTGCGCGAGTTCGTCAACGGGCAGGGTTTCCTGGCCAGCGGAGAGCCGTGCGGGGCCGGCTGCAGGACCTTCTTTCGCGTTTGCTTGAAACACTTTCAGGCGGTGATCTCCCCGGGCGCCTGTACCTTCGGGAGCCTCACCACCCCGGTGCTGGGAACCAACTCTTTCGCCATCAAAGAGACGGAGGGCTTCGGCAGTCCCATCAAGTTGCCCTTTAACTTTACCTGGCCGGTGAGAGCTCACCTCCGAGAGACCTGGAACGGGGGAGGAGGAGGAGGAGGAAGCTAAAGGGGGGGGGCGCTGCTCGGCTGGCCGAGGGGCAAACGCGTGTAGCTGCGGTTCTCGCCTTCGCTCCGCGTCCTGCCAAAAACTGCTGTCGCGTGTTGCAAAAGCATGTAGACACGCGTGGGTTAAGTAGAGCGAAATGTAAAAACGGGAATGGCATTCGGAGCGAGCGCGCATCCCGGGGCTGCGGAGGGATAGCGAGAGAAAGATGACCTGCCGTTAGAGAACTTGCAAATGGTTAGCGATGGTTGGGTTCCCGAAGCCCTTTCCGATTCCCTCCATTCGCCGCTCTCTCTCACTGCTTCTTTTCGTCCAACAGGGAACTTTCTCGCTGATTATTGAAGCCTGGCATGCCCCTGAAGGTTATTATCCAACAGGTGAATATCTTATCATGTCTCTCGGCGGTCGCTAGGGGGAGGCCGTGTGCTGCCTTACTTTACTGTATATTTAAAATAACTCCCAGAAAATAGTTAAGTTTTTTGGTTTTGTTCCAAAACGGTTGTCACCAAAGCTAAATAAATACATCTGAGTGCACATAGATTTTTAGGATATCGTTTTGGTGCTTGCTTTAATTTGCAAGCCAGAGCTGTGCCTTCCCTGCATCTTGATCGGTTTTTGCTTTGATTTTTGTCCTCGACTTAATCTCCACACAATTGTGTTTCCTCCCGTTTATTTTTGGCGTGGGAAAGAAAGGAGCTCTTTGGTGAGAAAACGACAAGGCTGCCAAGAAGTCCTGACTGCCTTTTCCTGTATTTTACACCTTTTTCAAATTCCGCCCTTTGGAAGAGGAATAATGGCTTTGGGATGTTTTTCTGACATAAAGGAAAAGGATATTTCAACAGCAGCACAGCTCTTATTTTGAAAGCGTCTCCGAGAAAAGTGGATACTAAAGGCAATTTAAAATACTAGCTTTATAAAAAAAACAGGGACTCTTTATTCCTTTCTCTAAAATAACTGCAACCAAGTAGCTGAGCCCTACATATTTCAGGAATTTTATACAATTCTGTGTGAACAAGAAATGTTATTTTACAGACTGTTATTGCTTGAACTATAAAGAGTTTCTCCATCCTTGGAATTTAATCACAATGGTAGCATTTCCCCACAACTGCCAGGGATAAACTTGTTGATTCTTTTTATTTGGAAATCACAAGGATTGGATTACCAGGATTTCAGACTCTTCGTTTTAAATTATATTACAATATCCCATTTGGAAAACTTTTTTAAAAAAACAAACAAACCCCCGAATGCATCAACTTGATGGAGCATGTTGCATAAAATCTGGGCAGATATTAGGGGAGTGTTACAGAAAACCCTGGAGAAGGCATACAAGGCGAAGTATAATTGGGAAATACTTTTAATAAATTAAAACAATGTGTTAGCAGAGAGCATTGTCAGGGTGATGTAATATGACTAAGGCTGTCCCACCATATGTTGTTCATCAAGGGAAAGGACAAAAGGAACATGGATTGTCTTTGGCATTGCTAATGGCAGTTCACTGTCTTGTATTGGAAGGATGCAGGGCAACCTAGATTTCAACACTGTTTCACACACACACCTTCCCAGCTCTTGAAGCATGCACTCTGTTTAATGGCAGAGCAGCTCTACTATACTAGTAAAGCAGCTCAGGAGCCATTGGGTGCCTTATGGGGGAATTCTTGAGGGGAATTGTCACTTGTTATTTACTGGAAGAGATGCTCTAACTAACTTCGACAGGGAGAAGTTAAGCGAGAGAAGCAACTCTCAGCGTGGAGAATGTAGGGATAATTTCCTCTTGTGCTGCTTGCTGCCTGTGATGCAGCTGGTAAAGATACTCCTGGTCGGATGTCCTCCTAGGGATCAGTGTGGGAGAAATGCCGAGGAGCTTGGAACAATTGTTACAAGTGAACGTGGAAAATTGATGGAAAGTGGCGCCTCCTGGAAGGGAGAGCGCACTATGGTTGCCTATAGATGACGAATGTATAAAGGCCTAACCCCGCAGTATCCTTCGCAGGCCCCGAGACCCCAGCTCGGAAATGGCTCATCAGCCAAATGGCTATCCAGCGCTCGCTGGCGGTGGGCGAGGACTGGTCCCAAGACGAGCAGAGCAACCAGCGCGCCAAACTCAGCTACTCCTACCGAGTGATCTGCAATGAGCACTACTACGGCGACAACTGCTCTCGTATCTGCAGGAGTCGGGACGACCACTTCGGACACTACCTTTGCCAACCTGACGGCAGCTTCGTCTGCATGGCGGGCTGGACTGGAAACTACTGTACGGAGGGTGAGTAACTTTCCGCTCTCCCAATTCGCGAGCGAGTAGCAGCAGGCGGGATAGCGCCAGGCGAGGAGGAAGAGCTCCCCCTGGTGCTTACGCGTACCTATAACGCCGCCGTCGGAGCGTGCAGAGGGCGGAGGGCGCGCGCCTTGTGGGAGGGAGAGGGGGGAGAAAGCGCGGGCCGCCTGCTGTCGCGAGGGAAGCGCGCGGGGGAGGGGCTTTCACTCTGACCGTTATGGAGGTTGGCTGTGGAGATTCTCAGCCGTCCAGGTCATAGTTGTCTCAAAGGTGCTTTTTCAAAAGGCAACTGCGCTGGGTTTTTTTTCCTTGAGGAAGAAGAAGCCATCTGCCAGAAATGGTGTAGGGGTAGGCTCTCCTGCTTGTAGAGGGGGGGGGGCGGGGGATTGGACTAGACCAGGGGGTCTCCAACCGTGGCAACTTTAAGACTTGTGGACTTCAACTCCCAGAATTCCTCAGCCAGCTTTGCTGGCTGAGGAATTCTGGCAGTTGAAGTCCACAAGTCTTAAAGTTGCCACGGTTGGAGACCCCTGGACTAGATGACCTACAAGGTCCCTTCCAACTCTGTTAATCTGTTTAAAGGAAAGGTTTGGCTTCTCATCCAAGAAGCTCCATCAGCTGTGATGGTGGAGGATGGAAGGATAGGTACTGATCTGAACTTAGGTACTGGAAGGACAGTACCTATCCTTCCATCTATTGCCTAAGTGCTAAGTCCATGTAAGTCTATAGGTAGTCGTCAACTTATGCCCACAATTTCTATTGTTGGTGAGACATTGGTTAAGTGAATTTTGCCCCATTTTACGGCCTTTCTTGCCACAGTTGTTAAGTGAATCACTGCAATTGTTAACTTAGTAAGATGGTTGTTAAGTGAATCTGGCTTCCCCATTGATTTGGCTTGTCAGAAGGTCGCAAAAGTTGATCACATGCCTGTTGGGACACAGCAACGGTCATAAATATGAGCCAGTTGCCAAGCGTCTTAATTTTAATCACATGATCATAGGGGTGCTGCAAAGGTGGTAACTGAAAAAAAGTCACATTTTTCATGTGCTGTAACTGAGCAGTCACTAAACAAATTATTGTAAGTCGAGGACTACCTGTATGGTCTAAGTCTGTCATGGCGAACCTATGGCACACGTGCCAGAGGTGGCACACAGAGCCCTCTGTATGGGCACACACCCCGTTGCCAGCTGCTCTTCTGATTTCCAGCAGCACATGCGCACTGGCCAGCTGGTCTTCGCGGGTGCTGTAGCACCAGAAAACGGCCATAAAAAAGGCCAAAAAACAGGCATGCGCACACTGGCCAGATGGTCTTCGGGTTTCCAGTGTGCACATGCATGCAGATTCCGGTTTGGGTACTCGGTGCCGAAAAGGTTCGCCATCACTGGTCTAAGTACTAAGTCCATATAAGTCTAAGTGCTATTGCTATTGCTATTCCCCACCATCACAACTGATGAAGCTTCTTAGATGAGAAGCGAAACTTTTTTTTCTTCCTCAATGAAAAAACTGTCCAGTTGCCTTTTGAAAAAGCACCTTTGAGAGGCTTGAAGGAGTTTCATTGGGGAAAAGGAGGTATTTGGATTCAGCCATGTAGGATGTTCTATTATGTTGCAGTTAACACTGTTGATAGTTGCTACAGAAAGCTATGTAGGCTGTTTCTAAATATTCCCAACCAAGAAAATATTCCCAACCAAGAAAAGACTAGCAGTTGTACTTTGGGCATTTTCATTTTGATTGCTAAAGAAATTTAGATTTAGAGCTAAAGTCTAAGTGGGCAGTCCTGTTCTCACCAGTCCTCTAAAGCTAGTGGCTGTGCTGCTGTTGCTGAATTTTTACACTTTACAACCAGGTTCTACTTAGCTGGGTTGAGGAAATCAAGTCTGTATTTGTTGTGAAAACAATATGGTCTCGGGGCTAAAGGAAATCTATATTTACTAGCAATACAGGTGCTGTGTTTTTTGAAGATATCTTTACAGAAAAATCAAATGCAGTGTAGGATTGACAATCTGCATTTAAATGTGCAGTTTTATGTAGAACAAATCTGTTTGGCAGCTCTGTGGTCATGGACATAATTTTGAGCACAGCATAGTAATATTCCAGGAACAAAGAAGCTTCTTGGATGAAAAGTGAACCGTTTTCAAGGGGGGGGAAAACAAGTAAATCCAGCTGCCTTTTGAGAAGCATCTTTGGGACTTCCATTTTAGGGCAAAACACCCCCCCCCAACTTTTCCCCCAAGGATAAAACTACAAATCATACCCTTACTCAGTTACTGACTTGTCAGAGTTGTTATAAAAATGAAAAGTGGAGGAGGACAAATTCTATTGTGTTCACAGGGAAAATAACAGAATATAGATTAAATATATCTTGAAATGCATTAAAGTCATCCTTGAATGAAGTTTTGAATCTTATTCTTTTTTTTTCAGCCATCTGTTTAGCTGGGTGTTCAGAAAGAAGTGGATTTTGCAGAAATCCAGGAGAATGCATGTAAGTATTAAACGTGACAGCCAAAATTGAAGTATAAATCCCAATCTTCCCCCCCCCCTTTCCACTTGTCATCATTCATAAAACGTCGTCTTTCTTGGGACTAAATCTTGTTACAGGTATCTTAAAACTTCTCAATTTCTTTCCAGTTGTCGTAGTGGTTGGCGGGGCCGCTATTGTGATGAATGTATTCCTCATGTGGGCTGTCGTCATGGTACGTGTACAAAACCAGGGAAATGCTTATGTGATGAAGGCTGGGGTGGCCTCTTCTGTGATCAAGGTTAGTGGATAAGAATTATGACAAGTGTTCCTTCTTTCACTTTCTCTATTAACAATATGCCTTCTAAAAATATTTTGGATGGGATCTAAATAAGGGATGGGATGGGAACTTAGAGTTTTCCTTGCCTCCCAGCTATGCCCAAGAAATGGGAGTCCTGTGAAGCAGATGTGGGGTTGCTGCTATCTGAAGGGAGGCGAGGAAGGAAAAGTTCCATTATTTGAACAGTTGACCAAAGCTGAATATAATCCCTTTTCTTTAAAATAGAGATGTTGAGCATTCAGCCTTGACTCATCTCCCACAACAAAAAGAGGGCCATGAAAATATTTACAGACCCCTCGCATCCTGGACATAAATTGTTTCATCTCCTATCCTCAAAACGACGCCATAGAGCACTGCACACCAAGACAACTAGACACAAGAACATTTTTCCCCGAATGCCATCACTCTGCTAAACAAATAATTCCCTCACCACTGTCAAACTATTCACTAAGGCTGCATTACTATTACTATTAGTCTTTTCATTGTTCCTATCCCATCTCCTCCCACGTATAACTTGTTGCTTGTATCCTTACCATTTATATCAATATTGATTGTTTCCTGATTGCTTATTTGTACCCTATGACAATCATTAAGTGTTGTACCTTATTAAAGTTTGTTGCAAAATCAAAACCAGAAGTGTACACAGATGACTGATTCAGCTGGATTCAATAACTTCTTTATAAACATAGTAACATATGAATTTACAATACCATTAGCAGAGTTCTTCTTCAAGCAGTTACAGATAGCAGAGAACAGTTAGTTTCATTTCAGCAGAGTTCAGAGTGGAAGAGTACAGAGTGGAGACTGGAGCCACACCCAGCCTTAAGCTTAAGTTCCAGTTTCGATTCTCTGCACAGACTCAGAAGTGGTTAGCTCCCATTGGCTGACTTAGTTGCTATGCCTATTCATAGCAACTTGTTACCACTGGCTCTCCCAGTCATGAATATTCTAACATACCTCATGATTCTTGACAAATGTATCTTTTCTTTTATGTACACTGAGAGCATATGCACCAAAGACAAATTCCTTGTGTGTCCAATCACACTTGGCCAATAAACTATTCTATTCTATTCTTTACATAACATCCTTAGCCAAGTGAGTAAACATTGAATGGCTGCATTCATACAACAATCTTAGTTAGGGTTAACATGGGTTTTTTTGCAGTTTAATGTATGATATGAATGTAGCCCACAATTTATATCCAAATTAGGAGAACCCAGAGCAGTAGTTAATCCTGTAAGCAAATTAAGTGTGTTTATATGTGCAGTTTTTGAACTTAACTGAATTGTCAACATTTCTGCCAAAAACTTCCATCAAAAGCAACATACTCACGATCTATGTTATAAAAGAGGAAATAACTTTATACAACAAATGCTGCGGTTATATTTTATTAAGTGAACCATTAAGATTCTTTTTAAAAGGACACTTTTGGCACAATTATATGACTTGTTATATCCTTAGCTTAAAAAATGATACATTTTTCAAGAAGATATGTGCTTCCATTTACAATCAAAGTTATTTTTCTACCAAGGATAATTTTTTAAAATTTATTTTCATAGTCATGGGTTAATTAGCAATTGCAATTTTCTACCAAAGTCTATTCCAAAGCTGAACTGTATTCTTCTAAGGCGGTGTTTCCCAACCCTGAAAACTTTAAGATGTGTGGACTTCAACTCCTAGAATTTCCTAGCAAACATGCTGGCAAGTGTAATTCTGGGAGTTGAAGTCCACACATCTTAGCAATAGCACTTAGACTTGTATACCGCTTCATAGTGCTTTACAGCCCTCTTTAAGCGGTTTACAGAGTTCAGCATATTGCCCCCAACAATCTGGGTCCTCATTTTACCGACCTCAGAAGGATGGAAGGCTGAGTCAACCTTGAGCCGGTGAGATTTGAACTGCTGAACTGCAGTGCTGCACTTTAACCACTGCACCACCTCAGCTCTCTAAAGTTGCCAGATCTGGGAAACAGAGTTCTAAAGCATATACAAGCTGCCCCCTTGACATGTTCCTATTCCATGCTGATTCTAAACTATCTTAAATATTAATTAATCATTTGAGAACTGGGTGGGGAAAAAGAAAGCACATTCCAGTATTTCAGTGGTGCATTGTTTAACATAGTGCCACAGAAAAATAGCTCCGAAGATAGATGATTGATAGATGATAGACAGACAGACATACAGACACACACACACGTATACATGCTAGAATTTGAAACAATAATCCAGGAGTCTTTAGCTAACAGGAGTCTTTAGCTGAGGTTAGAGAGCTGCAGGACAGTGACCATAAACCCAGATGAAGGGGATATTCCTGCTACTACATGCAATAATCAAAGAGTGAGGGATTTCTTAGAAGGAAGTGAAGTGCAGCAGATAAAATGCTTTTGACCTGGCAAAAGATGGAGAACAATACTTTTTAACATGGAACAGGAAAACACACTGGAAGGAGTTGAGGATTATGTCATCCTCCAAAAATGATTGGAGGGCATTTCTATTCATGATGGAACAATTTAATGGTGCAGATATGCCTCTAATCTTCATTCAAATTAGTATACTCATTCTGACAAATTCTAAAGCAAGTTTGGTGAAGCAGATTTTTTTTCTCTCAGAAAAAACACTGTTGTAGGTCCCAGAAATTTCCTCCCTTTCTCACAGCTAGGATTAAATTCCACTGCTTTTTCTTCTAAGTATTTGGGTTGAATTCTCTCTGCTAGACTTCCTTTAATTTCAGATCCCATTCTTCCAATTGTTCTGATACTGACAAGGACAATTTCAGTTCCTTGGCTTTCAAAACTATTTTTTTTGCAATGATCAATCTGTACTGGTCTCCGATATTCTCTTTAATTCAGTTTGCCCTCTGAATCAGGTTGACTGGTACAATGATGCTGTTTATTATTCCTTGTATCTGACTATTATATCTATAGCAAATAATCAAGACTCATATAACACTTATTTTTTTCAACATCTTCCCAAAGACTGAAAAAGGTTGTATGACCGCCTACAATAGATAATTTAGAGATGTAGTATGTTGCCTGAACTCTGGATTTGAGAGAAAATAAAGTGAATTGACCAAGCTATTATTTGTCCTAAAGATTTGTTTGAGAGCAATTTATAGTATGATTTTCAGAGATGAGCAACACTTGATCAAACAGCATTTGTAGTTTGCTTGTCCTAAAGAAAAGGCTTGGTCCTTGTCCAATCTTTTTGAATTACCCAGAAATATACCTGGAAACATTATCAAAGAAAGTTTGTTCTGTTGAAGTATATATGACTATGACCTTGTAGGGTGATTTTTATGAGTCAGATATTGTTGGCATTTGAGAGCCAGTGTGGTAGTGTAGCTAAGGTGCTGGAATAGAAGTTAGGGAGACCCAGGTTCTAACTCTCCTTCAGGTATGGAAACCAAGGGGATCATCTTAGTCCTTCTTGGTCCTAATAAACATCAGGCTTATGTGAGAAGTGACTATCATGCTTTGATAGCTTTGTTATGTGACTTAAGTGACTTACATTATGAAAAATAGACAACACTAAGAAAAAAATACAATGCTTTTTTTTTAAATGAAATCTTTAAATTCCATTATTGAAAATCAGTCAAGACATACAGAAGTAAAGATGGCTCCTGGTATGTTTATAATGTTTATATAGTTTTTCCGGTTTAGGTTAGTTTTCAGAATTAAACCATCCTTGGAGCTATACAGACATTTATTCCTGATATGTTGGCTTTGACTGTCCCTTTCTATTAAGATTTGCTCTAGCAGATGGAATGCTGCTTGTCTGCTTTCATTATTAAAGGCACCATCCAGATACCATTTCACCTTGGATATGCTAATTGTACTAAATGCTCTTTGTCTATTTCCTTGTCTCTTTATTGGGATTCGATCTAAGGTGAAAATGAAGGCTTCAAACTAAGCTGTTCCTTTTGCTTGCTTGCTTGCTTGCTTGCTTTACTTACTTAATAGAATAGAATAGAATAGAATAGAATAGAATAGAATAGAATAGAATAGAATAGAATAGAATAGAATAGAATAGAATAGAATAGAATAGAATTCTTTATTGGCCAAGTGTGATTGGACACACAAGGAATTTGTCTTTGGTGCATATGCTCTCAGTGTACTTACTTACTTACTTACTTACTTACTTACTTACTTACTTACTTACTTACTTACTTACTTACTTACTCCTGAAAAATGTTTACATTTCTCTTGTCAGGATCAAGAGTAAAAATAACTGAAGTAATAACCTTGGACAAGTTTGTTTTTTTGAGGCATTTTCTGTAGTCTCAGTAAACAGTAATGAAGGCATATACAGCTAAGCAACAAACTTTCAGGCAAATATATTTTGGCCCAACTCATTATGTCTTGCTGTATTTTTCATGTTTCTTCTTTGGAATGTCTGACCTTGATTGATTGACTGATAGTTTTCTTTTGTGCTTTGTTTCTTGTTAGATCTGAATTATTGTACCCATCATAAACCTTGCCAAAATGGAGCCACTTGCATGAACACCGGTCAAGGAAGCTACACCTGCTCTTGCAAAGAGGGGTTCACTGGCAAGGACTGTGAAAGGAATATTAGTGAATGTGATAGCAGCCCCTGCAAAAATGGGGGTAGTTGCACAGTAAGGACAAATTATATGCTAATAGTTAATTTATGAAAGTAAAAATGGCATTATTATTTCATCCAGTTCCTTTTTCAAGGATAGCAGGATTGCACACATTAAGTTATATTAATATATATTCATAACAATATACTGTCAAATTGACATATCCCCCACAGCCACTGTGCTTGCCCTCAAGCTTACCCAATCCACTCATACAACCCCATTAATGTCTTCATCTTCTGGCTGCCAAGGATCTTCCAAAGCTGTACGGAATATTCTCCGTTTTTCAGAATTGGGCAGTGGCAGAGCAGAGTTGTCACTTTTGCTAATGCTTTCAACATTTTCTTCATTTCCTCACCCGTTTTGTTTTGCAACAAGGGGAAAAATACAAATTGCCATTGTGCAGATAGTTCCAAGATGACTTCTGGAGAGAGGAAAATCCCAGAAGCCAGGGGATAGGATGAAATAGGAGTCCCTCCAACAGCCATTGCTTACCCCAAAGCTTCAGGCCAGAGACTTAGTGATGTGAACCATCTTGGGAGTTTCTTCCTAATTACCGGGGAAGAAAAACGGCAAAGAAATACTATTGCAAATATAAATGATGCAAAAATGGGGGCATTCTTGCTGTGTTACAGAAAGCCTTGGGAGCTGTACATACAACCACAGTTCCTATTACAACTATTTTCCTGGCACTCGGGAAGGTTCTACTACGGTATATAACAATAACTCTTTCTGTGCCTTTTCAGTCTACATGGGGCCTTTCATAGTTTACCTCAGTCATATTTTAGTCCAATTTTTTTCACTAGTTTGAAAACATGCAGGGTTTTTTTTAAATCAACAATTCCTGCATATACTGTGATTTTATTGTGCAGGTTAGTAATAACTGAGGGAATAGTGACATCCTGACATCTGAAGGATGTTATCGCCAATAATTTGTCTTTGAAAAGACAATAGAGGTTATTTTGAGTATCCAATTTACTATTCTTAACAGCAGTATTCATTTAGAATATTTAATATTAGCTAAATATATAATCTACAGCAATTGTCAAGCATAAACTGAGCATAAAAACATTTCTTTCAGACAGTTTACATTGATAGGAATTTAGTGTTATGGACATTCATGTAACATTAAGGTATCAATTTTTCTGATTTACAGAACCTTAAAATTTTTACCTTTACATTCACAGCAGATGGTTTGCACACAATATAATGGACCCTTCATTGAATCACAATCAAATCTTAATATAAATAAAATACAATTATATTTCATAGGATTATGTGTGAATCAATGGAGTCATTAATAACTGATCTCTGGATCTCCCTCAGTATATCATTGTTAGGCAGTTATTTGTATATTATTTTTAAACTGTTATATGTGCCTATGCAATCTAGCTTCATCTATCTGGGTTTGCTTTGACGTTAGTGCAAAAATAGTTGAAACAACTGCTCTTTCATGGAACTAAATTTTATATATATTGCTTCCTTACTCCTATAGGATTTAGGAAACGAATACAAATGTACATGTCTCCCAGGATATGATGGCATTAACTGTGAGCATACTACCTTGACTTGTCTTGAGTCTCCGTGTTTTAATGGTGGAACGTGCCTGGAAAAAGAAAAAGGAACTAGCTATGCATGCCTTTGCCCCATGGGATTTACTGGATCCAATTGTGAGAAAAAAGTAGACAGGTGCAGCAACAATCCCTGCGCTAATGGTAAGCCATAAGAAGAGGTCTTAGTTTTTGAGAATGGTCATGAAAGAAACTTTAATTTGCCTCTGGTTTCATTTCAAGCACGCCAGTTTCATTTTCCTATTTTCATTCCTTATGAATTTTCTAAACATCTTTACAAAATGCTAATCCTTACCTTCCATGGATGTTTTTTAGATATTTTTAATTAACAGATAATTAACGGGTAAAGGAGTGATTTGTAACTTTGCGTGCATATATACATATATATTCTCATTTAATTAGGTTATAGTAGCCATGTCAAAGAACAACTAAAACATATGTACAGTTTTGTTGAATTTGGACAAGTGGATTTTTTTAAAATAAGCATGTCTTTAAATGAAACAGGATGTTCATTCCTAATTCTACCCTCACTGAAGAACTTCAAGGAAAGATGTTTAGAATAAAACATCCCTCAACTTTGTATTCTATCATAGATCTGCCACTTATCCTATTTTCCCCTAAACTAAGTTTAACTCTCCAAAAAGTCCTTAGGCAATATAGTTACATCTCCTGAGAGCCTTTGTTCACTTTAATTGTGTAGGATAAGAAGCAGGTTCAGTAACAGATTAGTGAACCCAGGACAATATACACAGGACACCCAGAAGGGTCATAAAAGCAAATCTGTAGGACCAAATTATATGTGCATTCATCTTTTGAAGATTTTGTTTAAAAATGCAGAGAGGGGAGAAGATTTAAGACCATGGAACAGGAAGGGCATTCTGGTTTGTTTTAAAAAGTTACTTCCAAAGTTGAGTATTCTAGCTTGGTTTTTAATTTGTAGCTGGACATTCCTACTCTTTGCACTATTGTAATCATTGCAATGCTTTGTGAGCACTAAAAAGGCTTTTTCCCCTTCTGTAGGTGGGCAGTGTTTTGTAATGGGCCAACAGCATGTATGTCGCTGCCGTCCAGGCTTCTCTGGTCAGACGTGTGAGATATACATCAGCAGATGTTCAAGAAATCCCTGTTCCCATGGAGGATCATGTCAAGATCTTGATGCTACTCATGATTACAAATGTACTTGCTTGCCAGGCTTCACTGGCAGAAATTGTGAAATTAGAACTAGAGATGGTTGTTCTTCTGGACCATGCCAAAATGGGGGGACATGCTACATTGGGCTTTACCCTAAAAGCTTTGATTGCCACTGTCGGTCTGGCTTCCTGGGCACCCACTGTGAATTTGCAGTGAATCCTGTGACGAGCACCATTCCACCACTTTCTAAGCCAGTTCCCTGGGTGGCTATATCCATGGGAGTTGGGTTAGTAGCTCTCCTCATCCTGTGCTGCATGATAGCCATAGTTATCCGACAGATGCAGAGACACCCAGAACAAAATTCAGAAACTATGAACAACGTGTCTGACTTCCAGAAGGAAAATCTCATCCCAGCTTCTCAGCTTAAAAACACCAATAAAAATAAAGACCTTGAAATTGATTGCGTACTGGAGAAATCAAACTACAAACTTAAAAATCATACATTGGATTATAACCTGGTGAAGGAACTGACAAATAGAGGAACTCAGGAAGATAAATACCATAAAAGTGAAAAGTGTATAGGAGAAAAATCACCCTTTTGGTTATGCAGGTATGAAAATTTCCTTTAGAAGATGAATTTATTTGCACTGTTAAAACTATGAAGAATAAAGGTTGTGTTTTAATGTAAAATTCTCAGAAAGGAACAAATGAGTTCCTTTCTGAAAATATAGATGAAAATGTCTGTTTTTGATATTTTTAACTTTCTGTATACTAATTAGTATACTAATTCTTTATTATTACAAGAAAACTAATTGTCCATGTTTTGAAAATAGTTTATTTTTCTAATTAGAACAAGAAATGCTTCCAACATGAGAAAATATTCTATATAAGCGTGAATCCTATATATTGGTTTTAAATACCATTTTATTGGTATTTCTTTCTCTATATCCTCCTATCATCTTTGTTTAAGCTAGCATGGCATTACTATATTGTAGCCCATCTTAGGTTAGAAATGATAACTGCTGTGAATAGGAATTCACTAATTCCCTGGATCATAGCAGAACTAGAATAAAAATAAGGGATGATGTATTCAGTCACAAAAACCACTCCCCTCCTTGTCCTTCATTGTAGCTAAGTGGCTGGACTTGATTTTATTATTGTTTTTATGATAATAAAGTGAATCACTGTGGTCCTTCAGTAAATCATGTGATCATTAAGCAAATCATGTTATTAAGCAAATCCAGTACATCCGCTGGATATTTTTTGCTGTTTTCTGCTGAAAAACGGCAAAAAACATTGCAAATCAAAGTCACATGACTGTGGGATCTTGCAATTGTTCATAAATATGGCCTGAGTGCCAAGCACCCAAAATGTGAGTATAGTGATCACAGGGTTATGCATATTGATTATAACTTTAAGGATGGGGTGTAAAGATGTTTTCTGAAGTCTATTATAACTTCAGTCATTAAACCAACTGCCATAAGTCAAAGACTACCTGTAAACCAAATACTGAAAACAAATTTGGTGCAATTCTATCCTCTTTTTAACACTGAAGTGAGGTTAATCTATTTTCCAGTGTAATATTACGAACACTCTGAACTGTTATCTCTAGTTTTTCTTATTATTATGATAGTCTCATCATTTTGATGATGTGTAGAGGTTTTCCATATTACAAGAGTTCCTAAAGTCTACATTCTATGACATTACTCCTTCAAGAAATTCCTGTAATTTGAGCCAGGCTACAATATATCACAGGTTTAGACAGTCTTTTTGTTAAAAAAAAAATCAGTGTTTTCCTTTCAATTAGTCCTTTGCAGTCACTTTTTTTGTGTATGAAAGGTAAACTCAAGGACATTCAATGATGAGTACAGCTTCTCCTTATTCTAATTGAACTTGTGTTTTGAAAAGAGAAACAAGTTTTAGTCTTTCTCAAGTGTGTCCAAGTTCACAGCTGTTGCTTTGTCAAATATAATGTGATGGAGAGGGGTGTTGATAGAAACCATAAGTGCCATTAGTTTCCACTGTATAGACATGAAAAAGAATAAATCTAGAATGTGCAAGGAACTGGTGGTTCTTATTATCTGCTGTCTCTCATGCCAGTGCCTTTTTTCTTTCAACCACAACTTTCCTACAATATCCTTTTTTCACGTCTTGCAATATAAAGCTTTGACATTGGTTCTGAATTTTCACCATGTATTTTATCTTATTTTTCAACAGTGAAAAGCCAGAATGTAGAATATCAGCAATATGCTCTCCAAGGGATTCAATGTACCAGTCTGTTTTTGTAATAACAGAAGAGCGGAATGAATGTATTATAGCTACAGAGGTATGTACATTGCCTACAGAAATGTGATCTTTGCTCGGAATAATGTTCAGAAATGTGAAATTCAGAAAGAAAAGAGAGCAATGCAACTTGGTGTTTTCAACGTAGACAAGCTTATTAAATATTGCTTAGGATCAACCCAATAAATGATTCAACAAAATATTAAATTCAAATTCTGTGATCATGGAATAATTTTTCCACGTTCCTCTGTGGGATCCTGTAACCCATGAAAAGTTGGGGATAGTAATTGGGGGGATCTTCAGAATGGCAAGGGATGTGACTCAAGAGGGCCAGAGCAGAAAGAGGAAATTGGAGGAAACCAGGAAACCTTGTGTGATCAGAAATAACTCTTTACACAACACCATCTTTGAATCTAAGGTTCTGAATCAGTATAGGTAGTAAGGACACAAGAATTCAACAAATTAAAGCATTGACTATATAAGACAACTTAAATAAAGAGTTACACAGGTGAAGGTTGAACTTACAAATCATAAAGAACCTTCCCCTGCTACTAAAATAGTACATTCAAACTATTTAGGGCAACGATTGTATTATATCTGTTATACTTAATTTTACTTTTGTATTGGATTAATTGGAATGTCTGTTTCTCTCTCTTTTGTGTTTATGGCAGGTATAAGAGTGAAAGCTGCTCTGTTTGCACCTCAGTTCTAGAGATGCCACAAAGTGGACATTCCTACTACATTGTTTACAATTCAAAATTGGATTGGACTTGGGTTTTTTTTTTAATTATATGCAATTTGCTGCTCTCAGGAGGAGGAGTGGATGAAAGTGGGTGAACTGGACAGACTGTGAATTTAAAAGATGCAATATACCTTTTTGCCCCCTGTTTCCTTATTTTTGAAGTCTAATAGGAGGAATGTAACTGACTACTAGCAGGGGAGAGACGAAGATGTCTCTTAGTAGCCTTTGAAACGACATGCCAGTTGCTCATGGACAGTTGAATGACTTTCCAGAACTTTTGAAAGGTGCCTGTCAGCATAAAGGCCCTTGACATTATCACAGAGTTAATCGTCACTGTGAGAAGAATGAAGAAACATATTTTTCTATGCAGAAAAAGGATACAGAATAAATGTCACCGTGTTTTTTTTTTCTGGATTTGGAAGTGCCTAAAAGCGTGTCTGAGAATCTAGAGAGCCCAAATCAAGACCCATCAGCCTTCCCCCTCCAGCACCCAAGCAGTATTGTTGCTCCTGTATTTAACCCCTCCTTCTCCCCCTCCCCATTTATTACTCACAGACAACTTAAGGAACATGGCTACTGAACTGGCATTTTGCCTCCTTGGATACTGCTTTGGTGAACTGAGCAGTAACTGGGATTTGTTCTTTTTATGCATCACAGCAACCTCCCCAGACATAATCTGACCCGAGAGAGAATGATGACTTTTCTCTTTCATAAGAGGAAACTGAAGCCCAGGGCTCCCTGAAAGCCTTATAAGTGCGTTTAAAATCAATCAGCTGTTTTCATGACTTTTGCACTACTAGTCACCATAAACAGAAGTGTGTTTTTCTGTGTTACATGTATAAGGAAAGGATTTTTCTCTTGGAGATCTCCGTCCTTTCCACTGCAGATAATCTGGAAGATTGCACCATTACGTTTTTTTACAGCCAGGCAAGTGTTTATGATCCTGCCTTTCTATTACTTGCTGCAGAAACTCCCATGCTGATTAAGTTGAATTTTTTTTTCTAAACACCTGACAAAAACTAAGCTACAAAGGGGACTTTGGTGGTGGTGGTGATGGTGGGGAAATCCATTATGTGGCAAGGGAGAACTATAAAGCCCTTAGTTTGCTCTGTTTCTTTCTGTCTTCACTTTGCTACAAAGAAAGGAATATCCTTAAGTTTTTGAATCCAAAGGAGCAGTTCTGAACTGGAAATTCAGAATTGACATAGACTCTCTTGTACATTTACAGCAATAATAATAGACATTTCAGATAGGAAGTGCTGTTCATAGCGATAAACAAGTACTGTGGGAAAGAGAATATGGCGGAAGCAGAGAGAGGAAGCAAATTTTCATTCAAGGAAGTTGGGATCGTGTTTTCTGTGATGGAAGAGCAATGTTCCTGACCTTGAAAAATCCCAGGCTGGATTAATCCATCTCCAGCCTTGAACTGTGCAATCAAATTCTTGCTTGGCATGTTGACTACTGACATTTTGGTCTGACCACACAAGGCCATTGTGAAGAGGAGCTTCAGAAATCAATAATATGGTTTATATTAGTGTCTGTCTGTAGTTTATTTTGAAGCCTAGCATTTCAATAATTTAAAGTAAAAATCAGAAGCACTGAACTTTCTACATTTTGTAACATTATTTTGTATATAATGTATATTTATAATCAGAAACAGAAGTGTAAATATGTTTATTACATATGTCATGTTTTTATGTGATGACAAAGTTTGAATTTTATTTTTTTTCCAAATAATGAAGATACCTTCTTGCTACTGCAAACTTTTAGTGTGGTTTCTTGTGTTATAATTTGGATTCATGACCTTGCAATGTTTACAGGATCACTCATAGCAAAACTTGTAAGATAATTTATTATTGCTAATATTAGTATTTCAGTAAATGAACTCAATATGTGATTTGAGTTACGGAATGCCCCATTTGATATAAAGTTTAACCTGTGTAAACATAATAGATTTTTAAAAACCCAATCTTTTACAATATGAATAAAATCTTCCCATATATAGTTTTTGTTAGAAATAGTAACAGGAAAAGTCTCCAAGTCATTAATAAAAATACACCTCAAATTTATATTCTATTAACAAATGCAAGTTCTTTAACTGATTTTCTTGCTTTTCTCTACTATAATTGGAATTCATGGTGTACTTGTGTTAACATCTATTCTGAAATAGATTTAATATAGGGAAGCAAGTAACTATAAGAATAAGAGACATGACATAAGATAATTACTTTTTACATTGTTTTCTGCATTGATTCTGTACATCTGGTTGCTGTTTATCTGAGAGTGTTTCCAGACTGCTGTTTCCACCAACACAAATAGCATATTGGTAGAAATTACAATTCCAGAAGAGTAGCCATATTTGTCTGACAACAACAAGGACAAAATCTACAACAGTTTATGACATCTGATTCAGAGGTGGGTTTCTCCCAGTTCGGACCTGTTCACCCGAACTGGTAGCGACCCGCTTGTGATGTCACGATGACATCACGGAACCGGTTCGGTCGGGCACCACCATCTTTTTAATTTATTTTCTTCTGAGCATGCACAGAAGCCAAGTTTCCGGCACTGTGCATGCGGTCGCCATCTTGTTTTTGGCTTTTTTTAAAAAAATAATTTTATTTGGATTTTTCGGCACTGCGCACGCACGTGCCCACGCGGCATGGGAGGAAGCGAACCGGCTGCGAGGTAAGTTAGAACCCACTCCTGATCTGATTGGTTTTTAAAAAGAGTCACCAGATTCCTGTTTGCCATTGGACATAATAAAGGAGACTAGAGGTTTTGGTGTTGCCATTGCTAGGTTTGCTCTATTTGTATCCATGCTACAATATTGGGGCATTTATTTTTACAGCAGCAAAGCAACCAACAGAAAACTTTGATCAGTTTGCCATGGCAAAGTTCTGTCAAGCTAAAAAGTTAAAATATCTGTCTAAAATGTGACTTAGATTTGCTAAGCTTGTTACAACATTCAATTTTAAAATTATGGAAGTGAAGAAAGAGAACAAACAAGTTCTAAGTGCTATTAGCTTGAACTGTAGCTCAGTTATCAGGAATATATAGATTTAAGCCCATGGAATTACTGTATTTTTAGGCAATAATGCAAATGTTCTTGCTCTATCTTTTAATGGCAGCCATAATAACAAAATTGCAAAGGATCTTTTTAGCTTGCTCTTGTTTTAATTATATGCAATTTTGTTTACCTTTTAAAACATTACGCATGTGTGCTTTCCTGTTTAATTCTTTTCTTAAGAAAATCAGTTGAAAATCCTAATCGGTCTCCTTGACAACCATTTGAGGCAAACAATCATCAAGATGGAACTCAGAAATAAATAGAGCCCTCCTGTCCCTAAACATTTGTCTTGTAGAACAAATTATGAAAAACCATTGACAAAAAGCAGAGCAGATGCCCCTGATTTGCAGCTTTTTCTTGGCAATGAGAAATAAACTCAACAGATGCTTCTCTTAATTGAACTCATGGATTATACACATGTACAAGCACATAAATGCAGAGTTGTTCTTCAAACAAAAAAACAAGACAAACAGGAAAAGAGTCAGGGAAATCTTCCCACAGCTTCAAAAAGACAATAGTGGGATTTAAACATGGCTTTGGGGGTTCAGGAGAAAGAATGGTAGGAAACACGAACTCTGAAATCTACTTGCGCCAAAGCCTACAAAAATTATTTGTGGGTAGTTGTATTATTAAACATGCTTTCATGCATGGTTCTATAGAAAAAAATGAAAAGAAAAACATGCATACACATTAAGAACTATATATGGTACAAAATTACTTAAATCTGGGATCAGGGTGTTTCATTTCCTCAAAGTAGATTCTCACTGGCTTATTCTATCAATTTGTGAGGAGATGTAGTTGGTACTTTGGCCCTGGAGGTGAGGCAGTGGATCCCGCAAAGCAGAGTTTATCTGGGGCACTCCTGGCCCTCATGATTAAGCAATTCTCCTGAGATCTAGATGCACTTACGCTTACCATCCTCAGAGAAAGCATTACAACTGGGCTTTTCCAGCCATCTTTCAGAAACTGGATATCCTATCCTTTTCACCAGCAATTTAAGCCTGCTGTATTCCGAAATTTAATCATTACTTTTAATTTGTTATATTAGGGGACTTGAATGTTTCCTTTCTGTGAACCATCCACAGATTTCATAATATTGTAGTACAGTACTTAAAAGGGGGAAATAAATAAGCTCCAAATAGCATTGGTTTCCAACAGGATCACGTGAGAATTGGAACTTGCATGTACAAATTTGATTGTGAAATGTATTCAGTCTCTGCTCCCAAAGTGCTGAGGAAGTAAAATCTTAAATGACACACTGTTTGGGGGATTTTATAGCAATCCTTTAAGGGTGAAAAAGGTAATTTCTGAATTCTTTGGTATAGTACCAGTATTCAGATGAGTGATATATAGTCACAAATGTTTAGAAATGATGAATCATATACAGAAAATATAATTTATTTTTAAATTGTATAAGAGAAAGATTCGGATAAAGCCTACCTGAATATCATATACATGGACCCTATTATTTCTGAACTCATGAATAAAGCCCATAATTATGAAACTTTTATTATATACTTCCTGTGAGATAACTTGTATGATAAAATACATTTTGGGCTTCCTGACTAGACCATTAAAATCTTTAAAACAAATTATGTGAAAATGTCTGTATGGTAATAAAAAACAAAAACATTTTTAATAAAAAAAAAAAGAAAAAATTATAGAATATATTTGTAAAGATCTTGTAAAAGAATGAAATGAGAAATGAGATGATGAATATGTGAAAATGTCTGTATGGTAATAAAAATAAAAAACTTTTATAAAAAAGAAAAGAAAAAATCTTTAAAACAATTGATGTCAATAATATAAGTTTCTATAAGAAACTCTGACTCAAAATATAAGCTCTGTAGAAATAATATTTGAAATAGTATTTTTTAATATTAGAAATAATATTAGAAATAGTATTTTTAATTGATCATGTCTGCTTCTTAAAACGAGATATGTAGCAGATATTGGAGATTTCCTAACAAGAATGTTGTATTAAAACTCATAAAGGTACTTCATTCCTAATTCAAGCCTTTGTTCTCAAGATCCTTTGTACATCTTTGTCACATGCATTTTTTTCCTAGCTGTATTTTTCCTAGCTTCTTCAGAGTGTGGGAAGAAATATCCATCAGGTTCAGTTCCAAGCCAGGAGAAAGGCACTGGAGACAAAATGGAGGCTGGAGGCTGATTGGAAAGAGGGTCCATTTATTGATGAACAGAACCACATGAGTTATGGTTCTGGTGCAGCTGACAAAATGGAGTTGAGAGTGGGATTTTTTGTACCTTCTCTTGGGCTTTGCACTTGAGCTTCCTGTTCCTGTGCAAAAACGTGTATTCTATTGGCTGTTGTCAGACTCTCATGGGACCATGTAGGGGTTATGTAGGGGTCATAGCTGGCTCTATAGGCAAAGTACAAATCCTAGGTGTTTGTCTGAGCTAAGTTTGATTGAAGTTTCTGAAGGTGGTGCAATGACTGCAATATCCTTAGAAGATTGTGCAATGTAGTGAGCTCTGTAGTCTTCTGCTGAATGGTAGTAGGTTAATCCTATTATGTCCTGAAAGATAATCCCATCATCCTGGAGCTGAAGGTCTTTTATTTTATAGATAGGCTGGCCCAGTCTTTCTTAATAGGCACAAAATATCTGCTGGAGGCAGGGAGACTGAGTCTGCTTTCTGTCTCTAAAAAAACATCTTTCTCAATTTCTCCCTTTGGGAAATATAATATTCTGCCTTTTTTAATATTCCTCAAAATATTTCATTCTTCTAGGGGGGGGGGTGGCTTCCCACAAGAGAATCAGGTGAAGGGCAATATATTTCCCTCAAAATGTTTTGCTGTTGCTCAAAGAGTTCTTAGTTTATTAAGCCACAACCATTTGTAAAGAATGATGGTAAAAATTGTGTGTTTTCTGGCTCTTTTTTCATGATGAAGACTGTATATCTTCATCCTTTAGTTTACTCCAAACTGACTTGCTTTGCAATATGGCTCATTGCTTCACTTCTTCCTGATCTGGTATTTTTTTATTTTTGTTCTTGGCTATATAGTGTAAAGTTCAGGGTGGGGAGGATCAGAGTTTGTTTTCTAAAACATTGATTTATTTCTGCTTCTGGCTACCATAACTGTATATAGCTACACAAAACATAATTCAAATTTGATCTGTACACTTTCATGAGTCATTCTTGTGTTAGGTGAAAAGTATATCCAAATGGCCACATTTCGCTTTCATCTAGAAACATTTAAGTGATCTTCATTTATCTATTGGCAGCTTTTTGTTTTTTGTTGTTGTTAAAGATTTGGCGGCAGGGACAGGAATCTTCCTCAAAGACAATTCCCAAAAGGAAAAAGGCAATTTACTATAGGAGAAAAGGGCTATAAATGTAAAGAAGTAAAAGGTGAAGAGATGAATGAAGAGTGAGAACAATTGCGGTGAACAAAATAGTGACTAGTTTGTTTTAATCAGGGTTGTTGAACATGCTAGTTTTCATAGAATGCAAAACTATAAACCATGGCTTTCAAGTAGAATTTTTACACATAATACTAAATCTTGACCAAATAAATCATAGTATAGTTTAATAGAATATGTGAATCAAATTTGTTTGTTATACAACTGATCAAGGAGTCATTCATTCATTCCCTGCCATAGGGGGTCCAAATGTCACAATAGCACTCACAATAATCATGGTAAAGTTTCTTGCATGCATTAGGTACAATTGCATCAGCCATCTTGACTTTTTTTTACCTCCCCCTTGGATACTCCTACTTTCTGCTGTCTAGAAATCCTGCCTACATTTTAATTTCTGCATCCTTTTGCACATTGGCACTGCACTGCAGCTGGATTTACTACTCATTTTCATCAGTGATAAACTTTTAGCACAACGATTACAAGCAATAGCAAGCAAACTCTACATGTTCAAAATTTTCCTACTAAGCACATATAGCCAATTATATTGTAGACTGCTATGTTACAGCAATTTGCCAGTCTCTATCCAGCAACTGAGAAGCCTTCCAACATCCTAAAAAAAAGTTTCTAGTTACCTGTGGAGACATAAAATCTGTCCTGCTAAGCCCATCCATACTTGTTAAAAAAAGGTAAATGTTTTCCTGTCAGTAGTGTCTGACTCTAGGGCGGTGCTCATCTCCATTTCTTGGCCAAGGGAGCCATTCTTGTCTGAAGACAATTTCTGTGGTCATATGGGCAACATGACTGTACACCAAAGGCACACGGAACACTGTTATCTTCCTACCGAACTGGTAACTATCTACTTGCATTTACATGCTTGCAAACTGCTAGGTGGGCAGGAGCTGGGGCAGGTAACTGTGCTGTGCTGTCCTGCTCGTTCACACGCACACATAATGGTGGTTTAGTGGGTTTATTAATATTCCCCACCAATTCCCTTCACCAAAAACCCAGAACTGTCCCAATTAAGTCCAGCCAAAAGCAGACCGATGCCAGTCCACAGAGCAATGGCCAATGAGTCCACAAAGCACTTGAAGGTTTCCCAAGCAAATCCACAGACAAAATGAAATTCACAACACACACACACACACACACAAAACACGAGGCAAGAAAAGTCTAGAGTTCACAAGGCACAATCCAAAGTCAAGGCACGGTGTCAGTCCAAAGCAAGGCAGGATCACAATGACCAGGAAACACAGCAAGGAAATGAATACATTGTTCTCAGCATTGCCTCCATCTGTCTGCTGTGCTAAATAGCCAGCTTCTGGTGCAGCCCATCAATAATATGAGGCTACCTCCTCACAAATAATCAGACTGACCTTCGCTGCTCCTGCTCTTTTCTCTCCCCTACGTGTTCTTGGATCAGTGCAGAAGGCAGTTCCTCTTCCTCATCACTGACTAGCTGCAGCTGTGTGCTTTACCTACCTGAAGCCTCAGGGCTGTCCTGCTGCAGCTGTGTTTCAGCCAAATCCCTCTCAGACAGCTGCTTGGAGCCATTGACTAACTCCCTCCAGACGTGCCTGGAACTGATTCATCCTCTTCCAAGCTGACATCTGCAGAGGTATTTGGGGAAGTGCTGGAGAGTCATCACAGTAATGGGAGCTCACCCCATTGCGTGGAGCTGGGGTCTCAAACCCAGATTGTCAACTCAGGTCTGCTGGTTTTGCAAATATCTAAATTTTCCATTTTCCACATCTGGAAGGATCCAGCTTGGGAAAGCCTACAGTCAAACTAAGGAAAAAAAGATGGCTTATGTCACGGGTATCAAACTGGCAGCCCGCAGGCCGGATGTGTCATGCACATGTCACACCCACCCCAGCTCCACGAAGGGAAAAAAACATCACGACACGTCACATGACAGCAATGTGACGCCCCGAATTTGACACCCATGGCTTATGTTAAGTCTCTTTCTTGTCCTTTATTTATTTATTTATTTTATTTTGGTTTTCTTATATGCCGCCCAACTCCTGAGGGACTCAGGGCGGCGTACAGCAGAAAAAAATACAAGAATAACCAATAATAAACATAGCTTAAAATCAAATGTAAAAATTAAAAATACAATATTAAAACCATCCAGCAACCATACATACCCGGGGGTGAGCTCGGATGGATTAGGCTCTACCCCCAGCCTGCAGGAAAAGCCATGTCTTAATGGCTTTTCGTCCTTATGAGGGAGGGGGAGGAAAAATAATGCCATTTGCTGTATCTAAATTACAATTTCATTTGTATGCTATAGCTTTTCCCAGGAGAAATATTTAATGTTACTCAGTGTTTGCCTTATTGAGATAATGATCTTACTCTCATGAACCAAACCTGCCCCAGAACCAGTTTTATATGACATGTCCTCATGCCACTGTGTTCATCTCAGTCCAAGCCCTTGGAAAAGGCAGCTTACAGTTGTGTTTAGTTGTTCCAGTTTTAAATAAATGTTTTCCTTTTTCTCTCCCTACAATGTTTGCCAAGTCTTTCATGGCAGGAGACTTCATCAACAATGTTGCTGAAGATGCACTCAGGGGTTAAGATTTGACCAGGCTACTGTTGGCTATTTTTAGGGTGCTGCAGAGACATTCCACCTCCTCCAGTAGTTGGGTCCTGTTCAGGGGTGGGTTGCTTGTTCTTCGCACTACCGGTGCACTGCGTGCACATTTCTATGTTTCGGCGCGCACTCGTGCACTACACATGTGCACACCCTCGTGCGATTTTGCTTCCTGCGCATGTGCAGGAGCAAAATCTCGCAATGGGACGCGCGCGCACACATGATTTTAGCACTTTTTTGCTTCCGCGCATGCGCAGAAGCAATCACCGAAATCTCACACGCACATGCAGCCCCTCGCAAGATTTTGCTTCCGCGCATGCGCAGGAAGCAAAATCAGCCCAAAAATTCCCCCAAAAAAGATGGCACCACGCGACAGACCGGTGAAGATGGCACCGGAGCGGTCGTGCGCAAATAGCGCCATCTGCTGGCCGCTACCGGTACTGTAGAGTGGACCGCTACCGGTAGGAACCCACTACTGGTCCTGTTCCTTGTGACTGTTGTGATTTGGGCTGTCAGAAATAGCCAACTCCTGACTTGTCTAGGGGTGGTTGAGCATGTAATGCCTGGCTGATGGTTCAGAAAGAGCAGGTGACAGGTCCCTCATTACCTCAGTACCTTTATATATTTAGGTTTAACAGCGTTTGGAAAGACGGTTCGAGACCCTTAGATTTAGCACTAACTATGCTAGATTTGTTTTCCAAACGAGAACTAGCATTTTCTGGAGAATCCTATGCAGAATATAAGTTCAATTTCAACCAGGAAAGAAAGACAGGTTCTCTGGGTGCATTTTTCTAGTTCATGCCACCAATTAGTACATTACTGTTTTTCCAATAAGTTTTCCGTGGCTATTTTTTCCAGGGTCCATAAATAAGAGGTTGGCCTTCTAAATGCTAACTTCCAGTTCTGGCTATATGGTGCTGGCAAGCTGGCAAAAAGAAGCAGCTTCACCATTACCCTATTCTTTGGTTGCTCCTCCAAAACTTTTAGGCTAACTGTGGATCTAATTTTGGTGCACTTCCAGCATTGTGCCTCTTCCGGGCACAATGTCCAGATGTTTCCAGTATGTCCAGAGATGCTGCTTCTCTTGCTATTTCACTTTTTCATCACTCCCTACTTTTCCCTTCGTGAGTCAAGGGCATGGGGTGAATGAAATAGAAGGGAGATTTCCTGGCACTGCTTGCCCCCTTCCTCATGCCTCCGATTTGTCACTTACCGTAAGCAGCTTGGAAGGTATTTTCCCCCTACCACTATTCCCCAAGCTGCATTGGCTCCCAGTAGACTTCCGGGTTCCATTCAACGTCCTGGTTATCAACTACAAAGGCTTTATGGCATCAGGTCAGGTGATTTGTAAGACCACCTGTCTCCAATTATTTCTGCCTGCCCCACCAAATCTGACCGAGTGGGCATGCTCCAGCTCCCGTTTATTAGGCAATGCCATCTGGCAGGACCCAGAAAGCGTACGTTCTATGTCTGCCCTCTGGAACAGCATCCTCCCCTTCCCCACAAGCTTTGCATGGCCCCCATCCCTCCTTGCTGTTTCGCAAAGCATTCAAGGCCTGGATGTTCCTCTGGGCATTTATTTTATTTATTAATCAAATTTATTTAGCTCCTCTGGGCATAAAGTCAGGATTTGTTTTTGCCATCTTGAAACTTGTCCAATGCAAATGGATTATTATACAATTTGGGAATCTTTTTACCGGTGGTTAGAGAATAGGCATAAGGATTAACAGTAAAAGAAGTTATGTAAAGTATAGAAAATGTATTAATAGTTAATATAATTAATAAAGTTAAATAAAACACAATGGGATTGTTATAATATTAGATACATAAGGTATTGGAAATTAAGCTAAGCTAAAATTAAATAATGAATAAGATATTTTTAATGTTGGCACAAAATATTTGTACCCAAACGACATACTGGTTACTGGAAAATTGATTGTTTATATAAAAATAAAATAAAAAAATATTTTAAAAAAGAAACTTGTTCAATAAACTGTGAATTATACTTTTTTTTCTGTTCATTTAGTGATTACTATATTTTCTTTTTCTAGCCCTGTGTTAGCTGGCCAGTCACAAATCTGAGTTGGGGGGCCATATGCATTGATAAACAGTGATCTTTTTCCAAGGTTTGTTATTTTATTTGCATCATTCTTTTAAGAATAATTTTCATAATAAGGCAAAGGAACTTAACTGTATAATTTTGGGTACCGTTTTTGTACAGGTAGTCCTCAACATATGACCACAATTGAGCCCACAATTTATGTTGTTAAGTGAGAAATGTGTTGTGAGTTTTGCTCCATTTTACAACTTTTCTTGCTACCTTTGTTAAGTAAATCACTAAAGTTGTTAACAGTGGTTAAGTGAATCTGGCTTCCCCATTGGTTTTGCTTGTCAGAAGGTTGCAAAAGGTGATCACATGACCCTGGGACACTGCAACGGTCATAAATATGAAACTGCTCCAAACATCCAAATGTAAATCACCTGACCATGGGGATGCTGCAATGGTCATAAGTGTGAAAAGTGGTCATAAATCACTTTTTCAGTGCCGTTGTAACATCAAATGATCACTAAATGAACTGTTGTAAGTTGAGGACTACCTGTATAAATATTGGACTCTGGGAATTTGTATATGAGAATTTTAGCAAAACTATAAAAATTGTTTGCAAGCTGCTCTTTAAAATTCTGGTAATGCACCACAATATCATTTTCAGATTCATAATACTGTAGAATGCTAATGTGCAGGTGCAATAAATTATAGAAAAAAATGTCATTATGCATGAACATCCTCTACAAATAAACTTTCCCCCTCTCCTCTGTCCTCCCTAGTAATCCCAAGTCCTGATGACTACAGCAATAAATCCTTGCAGTGTTCCTGGCAACATTAGAAGAACCGTGGTGGCGCAGTGGTTAGAATGCAGTACTGCAGGCTACTTCTGCTGACTGCCAGCTGCCAGAAGTTTGATTCTCACCAGCTCAAGGTTGACTCAGCCCTCCATCCTTCTGTGGTCTGTAAACTGAGGACCCAGATTATTGGGGGCAATTTGCTGACTCTGTAAAATGCTTAGAGCAGGGATCTCCAACCTTGGCAACTTTACGACTTGTGGACTTCAACTCCCAGAATTCCTCAGCCAGCATGTGCTGGCTGAGGAATTCTGGGAGTTGAAGTCCACAAGTCGTAAAGTTGCCAAGGTTGGAGACCCCTGCTTAGAGAGTGCTGTAAAGCACTGTGAAGCTGTATATAAATCTAAGTGCTATTGCTATTTGCAGAAATGGCTTTGGCAGTTCCTTGTTCCAGGGCTTGGAGGACATGACTGGTCTGAAGTTACTCATTGGTTTTCCAAACTTAAGTCAGGAACAGAATTTAGCCTCTAAAAGTTTAATCTAGCACCTTAACTACTAGACCAAACTGGCTCATACTTGTGCTATGCCATGCCATGTCACCACGTGCCACGCTTGTTCATATTCTGTAACAAACAAGCCTATGTTATGCACTTTAATCAGGTATACCACAGTAAACTGAAATCTGTTTTCCAGAAAGCAACAAATATTGCTCCCTCTTTCTGTATTTATGGTAAGGAATAATTTTTTTCCCTTTAAGTTCCAACTGAAAGCAAAGAGATCTCATTGTGTTATAATCATTGTTTCCTGTTTGTTACCTAATGACATCATTTCCTGTTTCCTGTCTGATTAAATCCTTGCCAACTGTTTTTCTCAAGCATTAACCAACTTCCCACTCTCCCTCCCCCTTACTTGTTAAACAAAAATACTATAATAAATATATTTGTAGCTGGAGGTTCTGACAAAAGAAAAATGCAACTTCCTCAATTAACTACTCAATTGCCAACATTAACTCAATATTGTTACACTATTTCCTATTCATTACATGTTTTAGTGAACATAACTTGCTATAAAACATATTTCAATTAAAATTCTGAACAGGAAAACAAAATTTAATATTTTTTTTAAAAAATATGGCTTCTTTAATTTGGAAATTTGGTTTATAGATATGTTACTAAAATAGGATATTACTTAAATGTCTCGCCAGTTGAGGATGTAACAAGAAAGGATACTGTGAGCAAGATCTATGTCAAAAGCATGCAACTTAAGACTTTTAAGGCAGACCCCAGCCTAGGAAGGACTATAAAACTACCCACTGTAGTCCTTAACATTCTGTTTTACAGCTACAGAACAAGTCTTGTTGTGAACATGATCTAGGATATCTTTATCAATGATGTCATTGATAACATTTCCTGGCTTCTGCAGCCACACCTACCTGTATAAGGTGTGACTGGTATTTTCTGAAAAAATTAGTCAATCTTTCAACAAGCTGTGCACCTACATGGATTTAACATGGTTTTGCAAAAACAATAGAACTTTTTTTTAAAAAAGATGGCTTTAGCTTTTATGAAAGAGCAGTGGCCCTGTGATACACAGAGGGTCAATTTCAAATGAACTCTCAGGAGATATAGTGAACTGAAGGAGGCTCCATGAAAGAATATTCAGCAAAGACCAAGGAACCTCAGAACCTCTCCAGATAAGGAGAGGATGGGTGATCACCCACTTGGCCTCCAGATGACTGTTCCTCACGAGGAGGAGGCAGCAGGACAGCAGTTTTTCGTGGATTTGAGCACTAGAAGACAAAGGGATCAATTATCTTGCTTGCAGCCCTGGCAAAGCATTTTAAAAGACGCAATCCTCACTTTCTCATCACTTTTGGAAATTGCTTACTATATTAACCACCTTAAAACTATTAGAAAGCTTTGGAACAACAGTTTGAAACAGTTGGGTGAGTTTATCGTCAACTCTGAACAAAATAAAATTAAGAGTTGAGTACCTAGAGCTGTAATTCCTACAAAGGTGATATGGGATTGACAAGAGAATCAACATAATAAATGAGCAAGTCTGAAGGAAAAACAAATTTAGGCATACTGAGATTTTGCTTTGATGATACCTGCTTTCCATATGTCTTCTGAATGTACGTCCATATGCAGAACAACTAAAAAAATTTCATATTCCACATTTTTCTAGAATGATAACAAGTATCAAAAAAAGGGCTAGAATTGTTGTAAGGTGGAGGGACCCCTTTTCCATGTTATTTTCCTGGCTGAAATTTATATCCTAAATCTATTATCTTTTGTGGGATGAAGCACATGAGGCCACCTGGGGACCTGCATTCCCCCCCCCCTTAAAATGGAAAAAAAAATCTCTGCTTGAATGTTGTGGTCTGCATTCAGTTTGAAAAGTGTACTCGGTTCTATTTTGGAGAAAAATAACTCTGAAAAACCATTTGACTCTTGCATACCGGAGCTGGTTGGACTCCAATAAAAATCTTCACTGCAGCTGTTGATTCCCTTTCTATATTAATAAATAATCCTATATACGGTATACTTTGAGGGCAAGCAACATTATGCAGAGCACAGGAAATATTTATTTGTATTGTTGCATTTACCATCTGATATGTTTAGTTGTGCCATTCCAGTTTTCATAAATATCCAGGAATGTGGAGGTTGACCTGTGGTTAGAAGGATATAGAATTTCAACCTGGACTCCAGATTGATTTGGACTTCTGATACACAAACAACATCTAGTTTGACCTTACAGTCTCTAGGCCTAAGGAGTAACTTGTACTGCAACCCTGAACCAGTAGAGGGCACCCCAGACCCACTTGTGGCACTCATGAAGCATTAATCATGACAATTGCTTGCAATTTCCAGTTTGGGCAAGAGGAAGCCTTCTCTGTCTTATCCTAGTACAGGGGTGGGCAAAGTTGGCTCTTCTATGACTCGTGGACTTCAACTCCCAGAATTCCTGAGCTAGCATGATTGGCTCAGAAAGTCTGGGAGTTGAAGTCCATGAGTCATAGAAGAGCAAACTTTGCCTACCCCTGTCCTAGTATAACACAATCCTCAGGGTTTTTCTCACACCCCCACTTTTGATTCAAATACAGTTAATTCTTATAGGCTGGAATCTCTTAGGTTACCTTTATGTCTATGGAGAGTCTCCGTCATCCAGCTCATGCTTGTCCCAAAGGTTACCTTGACATACTATGAAACTGGGAGGAGAAAGAAAATGGATGGGAAAAGGAAAGGAGTGCATTTTTACTGTACTATACTGTCCCAAAGTGGAAGCTATGTCCCTCCCTCCCTTTCTGTCTCCATCATTCTACGAGGGTGAGTCAAAAAGTAATGCCATTTTCTTTAGGACAGGTATAATTACCAACACAGGAACATGTAGCATACATCAAAATGAAGCTGGTCCTCTGTGGATCACATCCCTACTTCTCAACATAGTCACCGTTTCTCTCAATAGCAATGTTCCACCTTTGAATGAGAGCATGTATCCCTGCCTCGTAAAACTTTTTTGACTGTTCTTTGAGCCACTTCTTCACTGCAGTTTTCACTTCCTCGTCACTGGAATAATGTTTGACTCTCAAACCCTTTTTCATGGGGCCGAAGAGCTGATAGTCTGAAGCCGCTAAATCTGGTGAGTATGGAGGATGCGGTAAAGTTGTCCACCCGAATGAGGCAATTGTCTCCCTTGTCCTGATGCTTGTGTGTGGTCGAGCATTGTCGTGCAGAAGGAGGACTTTGTCGATTGGCAAGTTGGGTCCCACTCATCGGATTCTTGCTCTGAGCCTCTTCAGGGTTTCAATGTAGGCCTCAGAGTTTATTGTTTCTCCTCTTGGCAAGCAATCAACCAGAATGACACCTTGAGCATCCCAAAAGACAGTCGCCAAGGGAGACAATCGCCTCATTCGGGTGGACAACTTTACCGCATCCTCCATACTCACCAGATTTAGCACCTTCAGACTATCATCTCTTCAGCCCCATGAAAGAGGGTTTGAGAGGCAAACATTATTCCAGTGACGAGGAAGTGAAAACTGCAGTGAAGAAGTGGCTCAAAGAACAGTCAACAAAATTTTATGAGGCAGGGATATATGCTCTCATTCGACGGTGGAACATTGCTATTGAGAGAAACAGTGACTATGTTGAGAAGTAGGGATGTGATCCACAGAGGACCAGCTTCATTTTGATGTATGCTACATGTTCCTGTGTTGGTAATTATACCTGTCATAAAGAAAATGGCATTACTTTTTGACTCACCCTCGTAAATGCATAAGCCTATGGCTGCATGTTGCCCTCATACGGCAATAGATCAGTTCAGATTCCTGGTAAAAGTGAACTATTATTTTCTCCATGCTGGTGGCTTGGGGCATTGAGAAGACATGTTGGAAGAGAACATGAAGGGAGCTCAGAGAACTAACATGTGTCCCCATTCACATTCCGATGGTGGCCCTTACCATTCCTTTGCTTCGGGTGCAGCCATCATGAGGTACTCTAACTGATTGGGCCTGAAGGAAGGGAGACTTTAAGATAAGGTGACCAGACGTCCCCTTTTGGCGGGACAGACACGCTTTTCAAGCATGTGTCCCGCGTCCCGCATTGTTTCCAAAAAGTCACGCTTTTGGGGAAAGAATGCCCGACAACAAACAAATTTTGAAAAGAAACAGCGGAACGTCTGGTCACCTTACTCTTGGCTCTCCTGCTCCCCCTCTGCCAGCGCTGGGCTGCTGGAGTGACAGGGGGAGAAAGGAGATCAGTAGGCGGCGGGGGATCACAACCCCAGCGGCAGCTCCAGGCAGAGAGAGAGAGAGAGAAGCGAGCGAGCAAGTCACTCTGCCGCGCTCGCTCACGAACACACACACACACACACACACAAGCGCGCATACAGGGGCAGCTCCCCGAGAGGCCGACACTTCTGCAGCGACGCCAAGCCGCAAACCCCTCCCCTAGCCACCGCCGCTCCCAGCCCAGACACTCCGCCTGCTATGCTTACTGTTGCTTTCTGCCCAGGAGTCCGGAGCGGAGCCGAAGTGCGCCCCGGCTTCCGCCTTTCGGCTTCGCTCCGGACTCCTGGGCAGAAAGCAACAGTAAGCGTAGCAGGCGGAGTGTCTGGGCTGGGAGCGGCGGCGGCTAGGGGAGGGGTTTGTGGCTTGGCGTCGCTGCAGAAGTGTCAGCCTCTCGGGGAGCTGCCCCTGTATGTGCGCTTGTGTGCGTGTGTGTGTGTGTGTTCGTGAGTGCGCGCGGTGGAGTGACTTGCTTGCTCGCTTCTCTCTCTCTCTCTCTGCCTGGAGCTGCCGCTGGGGTTGTTGTGATCCGCCGCCGCCTCCTGATCTCCTTTCTCCCCCTGTCACTCCAGCAGCCCAGCACTGGCGGAGGGGGAGCAGGAGAGCCAAGAGACGCTGGGTTGGAGCACCATCTCCGGGCTGCTCCCCTTCCCAAGCCAGCCCCGCTCGCTCGCTCGCTTGCCAGCCAGCCAGCCAGTCCAAGCCACTGCCGGCTCCCGAAGGGGAGGCGGGAGGTGAGGAAAGGCCTCCCGCCTCCCACCCACCCACCTGGACGCCGACATTTACGTTCTTTTGCCCTCTGCGCATGCGCACAGCGTTCTGCGCATGCGCAGAGGGCAAAACTCAAATGGCGGCTCCCCTAGAAACCCACCCTCCTGTCAATGGTGTCCCGCTTTAAAAAAAAATCTGGTCACCTTACTTTAAGACAGCGGTCACCAACCAGTGGTCGTGGACCATTGGTGGTCCATGAGAAAATCGTGGTGCTCCTCAGAAAAAATATTTGCATTTTTATATTGCACTAAATACTATTTATCTTTTTTAAAAATTCATATTAGTGGTCCGCGGGATTTAAAATTATGAATTTAGTGGTCCCTGAGGTCCAAAAGGTTGGCGACCCCTGCTTTAAGAGATAACAAATCCAGACAAATCTGCTGAGTGGCCTCCCTCTTTCTTCATTACCAAAAAGTATCCTGCAACTTAGCAGAGCGGTTCATAGTTGTGTGCTTATTTTTAGAAAGAGAAGGCGCTCTTCTAGCCCTCAAAGCAGAATTGTGTTGGCTGCCACAGCATGCTTCTTCAACACATTCCGTCACAAACAAAGGGCAATCAAGCCTCAGAATCAAAAAGGTTTGTGGGTATGGTTTTCAGCGATTGGAGGTGAAGCATTAGTGATGCGACAACTCAGTATTACTTGACCTAATTTTGTCAGCTTCCTATTGTCCTTATCCTTCCCTCAGTATTGCTTTAGCTCTAATTGCAGGTTGTTATAAATTGCTGGACTACTGCCAAATACATCTGAAAGGACAGAAGGAACTGAGCCAGCTTTTCTCAATCTGGTGGCTTACAGATATGTTTGGACTACAATTCCACAGGGAACATGGACAAAGGTTGGGGAAGGCTGGTTTAAGCAAGGAGCTGTAAAGTCATTTTACTGACTCTTTTGTGAAGAGTAGAGATATTGTACTTGTATCTTAACTTGTATCCCAGATTCTTCTGATATTGTTGAGCTTCCACTTCCATCGGCCCTAGTCAGCATGAAAAACAGTCAGGGCTAACGGAAGTTTACAAATAATATTTGAAGGATCCTAGGCTCGTCATTCTGGCTGGAAAACATCCACAAAGTATTACTGCTCTAAAGATGCAGTCTGTCTTAGTTCAGTCTGGAGAATTTTTGTAAGGAATAAGGACAAACTTTAAGGATGTCTTCTCCGTAACTCTTGTTTATAAACCGAGATTTACCTCAAAGGGCCTTTGTGCACTGCACTGTTTTATATGCCATTAGACTCATAGAGTTGGAGGAGCCTAATTTAATCTCTGGGAAATCTGAGACAAATTATGATTCAACCTGAAACCTCAAGCAAGTAAGTTCTCACACAACATGTCACCTGTCCCAGTAGTATAATCCTGTTGCATTACTCAGTTGCTCTCATTATCAAGAAATTTCTCCTAATGAAATCTACATGATAATCTTGTATCTAAAAACCCAGCTGCTGTGGCCTAGAGGTAGAGCTCTTGCCTCACAATCAGGAGGTTGTGAGTTTGATCCTAGGTAGCGGCAGATGTAAGGGTCTCCTGCTTGGGCAGGGGGTTGGATTAGATCAGTGCTTCTCAATTATTTTCTGTTATGCCCCCCTAGGAAGAAGTAAACATTTCGCGCGCCCCCAACTCTCCGCTGGGACGATTGTTTGCAATATTCGGCACGTTGTTGCTGAAAAAACTCAAGCGGCTTATCAGCATGATTGGGGTGTAATGTGTTTAAGTGACGCCTTAATTTATTTGGCTTCATGCTGTCCGCTGCCAACATTTTTAGACACAGTAAACATACCGGTCTTTCCTCGTCTCCCACCGTAGTCACAATGAAGCCAAGCGCTACATACGCTTCATCATATTTCCTCATCTTAGCTTTCAGGAGACTTACGTTTGTCTCATTATCTCCGTCTCTCTCCTCCTTTCTTTTTATCCCTGTTAAATATTTTTCCATGGTGTCTCTTAAGGGTTTGTTATCTGCACTTCATATCTCCTGCTCTGTGCTGTGTGCTATTGTTCGGTGCAAAAAACCCCTACTCCCTGCAGCAAAAAAAGCACGTTCCCCGGGGTCATGCGCCCCCCCCTGGCATCGCTCCGCACCCCCCCAGGGGGGCCCGCCCCACTATTTGAGAAGCACTGGACTAGATGATCTGCAAGGTCCCTTCCAACTCTGTTAATCTGTTTAAAAAATCTACGTTCTTTGCACTAAGCAGTAGGGACTCCACAGAGCTTACTTTATTTATTTATTATTTATTTATTTGGTAGCTTTTCTATGCCGCCCTACTCCCGCAGGACTCAGGGCGGCGTACAACATTTTATACAAAAACTCCAAACAAAATTATTAAAAGCACTTAAAAACAATTAAAAATATAAATATACACACATCATACATACATGGGGGAGACATCAGGAATAAATCGTCTCAACTCACCCCTGCCTGCAGGAAGAGCCATGTCTTAATGGCTTTTCGGAAGGCCAGCAAGGTGGGGATGGTTCGGATCTCTGGGGGAAGTTGGTTCCAGAGAGCAGGGGCCCCCACAGAGAAGGCCCTCCCCCTAGGCCCCGCCAGTCGGCACTGTTTGGCTGACGGGACCTGGAGGAGACCCACTCTGTGGGACCTAACCGGTCGAAGGGAGGAATGCGGCAGAATGCGGTCCCGGAGATAACCTGGTCCTAAGCCATGTAGGGCTTTAAAGATGATGATCAGCACCTTGAATTGTATCCGGAGACCAATGGGCAGCCAATGCAGCTGGCGGAGTATGGGTGTTACGTGGGTGTACCTTGAAACACCCACCACAGCACGCGCAGCTGCATTTTGCAATGCAGCTTCTCAGTAGATGTGTATAGGATTGCCTTGTTACCCATTTAAGCCCTTTATATCTAATTCTGCTTTCTGTGGCTGCAAAGAAAAAGGATATTTTTCTTCTTCTGTTAGATAGTTCTTCAGACATTGCTGAATCTTTTGATACCTTCTCATAGTTGTCCTCCCTCTTGAAGGGATACATATTCCTTCAAGGTAAATCTTACTGAACACAAGGTGGCTTATTTCTGACTACATAAACTTACTTAGCGTACTTTTGCTGATGTGAAACTGATGTTTGATATCCAAAATTAGAATATCCTATGGAAGGATAACTAATGGACTTGTCCAAAGGAATAATGTTTTGCTTTGCTCCTGAAAGCACCCTGTCATGCATTACTTTGCCAAAAGGACTGTGTTCATAAACTGCTGTTTCTCTTCCAGTTGAAAATGATCCTTCAACTGCTCTTATTATCATGAAGTTTCTCCTCATGAAATCTACATGATAATCTTGTTCCTAAGCAGTAGGAACTCCATGGAGCTTACTTCTCCATGGAACTTACTAGATGTTAAAAGCGGGCCTGTTTCTGAGGTGATCATAAAAAGATTTCCCCCCTTTTTCTCAGGCAATGTATCATATAATAAGGAGAAATATTCCAGATTCAGAACATGACCTCTCATTTTTTTTCTTTCAGAGCAGCTACTCTGAGCTTTAATCTTGACTGCTAAAATCATACTAATGTAGGCTCTCAATCTGCTGAAACAATTTCCAGCGTGCTCTTTTTGTATCTTGGTATCATAGTTTGTGGGCCAGTAGGCATATTTGACATTGTGACCAAACTATGGTCACATTCACATATTAAATGATGGGAAGGACAAAACTCAAAGGACCTACTTACCTTGTGCCATGCCTCCTCTTAGTTTTCCCCATCTTCTCTATTATTTAGTTCACCTTTGTGTTTTCCTGAGCAGTTTCAAAGTCCTAAGTTACGGCTACCCACCATTTATTTTCAAAGGACAATAAGGATAGCTATGGAATCTGTATGAGCCCTGGGGCAGGGGCACCAATGTTCCCTCTAATTTTTTTTCGGTGTGAGCGAAAAAGTATAGTGTCTGAGCAGCACGTTTTCTTCCATGAGCACCTGAATTTATTTATTTGTTTGTTTGTTTGTTTGTTTGTTTGTTTGTTTATTTATTTATTTATTTATTTATTTATTTATTATTTATTTATTTATTTATTTATTTATTTATTTATTTATTTGATAAAGGAAGGGGGAGAAGGAGGAAAGGGGGAGGGCAAAGTGGGTGGGGAGGGGGGTGGAAATCACAAAGCAAAATGGACCCAGAGAGAAACAGAAACCAAATTCAGATTAAAGCAAGCTCCGCGCTCCCAACTCCAGATCACCTTTGAAGCTTTCAAAGGCTAGCAAGATGAAAGTAGTGTAAACATATTCCCTGGCATCAAGAAGCCTCAGAAAGCCAAAAGACAACAATAACAAAATGGCTACAACTCAATTGTTTCACCCAACTCTCCCTCCCTGTCGTCTGAGGAGATGACAATTACTAAATACAGTTATTGATATAGATGGTTGATGCAAGTTTGATTTGATGGATTAAATTTAAAATATATCTGTATTATTAGGAGGGAAGAATAACAACTAAAATGGATGAAATGAGTTAATTTCTGAAATTAACTGTTTTGCGTTGTTTTGCTTCCACGCATGCGCAGGAAGCAAAAAAAGGCCAAAAATTCAAAAAAAACGATGGCACCGCGTGATGGACCGGCGAAGATGGTACCGGAGCCATCGCGCGCAAATTGCGCAATCGGCAGGCCGCTACCAGAACAACAGAGTGGACCGCACCGGTAGGAACCCACCCATGGTGCTACTGGTAAGAATACCTAGTTACGATATGATTATGAAAATGTGGAATAGGTCAAACGTAGCAATAAAAAAACAGTAAACATGCCAATCATCCTATCACTGTTTCATTTCATTTTTAACAAAGTTTTAACCTTCACAAAAACAATTCTGAAAATGTATATGTTTTGCAGTATGCTAACGACCAGCAATGAATTCACTTTATACAAAAAGGAACAGCCTTCAATCTGTTTATTTCATTCTGTACTTCATCAATGTGTTCAACTGCTTCCTGTTGCTCTTTGTCAGAAATCTCTTCAGCCCCCCCCCCATCATGGTTGGAACCGAGTTCCTTCTTGGTCACTTTGGCCACCAGTGCAGACATGTTGAGGGAGAAGGGAGCGTAGTAGAGCCACTTCTACCTCCTCAGGCTGCTCCAGGCAAGAGGCGAGCACTGAACAGGTGCAGAGAAGAACTTACTCTCCTTGCCCGCCAGTGGCCACCAGTGCCGAACTACTTCTCCTCCACCTCCGTGCTGTGCTTATTTACATTTGATTTCTAATTTCCAATTGACCTCATGCATGCTGGATAGGGACAGCCCAAGGGCCAGATGTGGCCTGGGGGTGTAAAATGCTCAGGTCTGTTCTAGTCCAAGTTTGTCCAAAATAATCAATATTGATTAAAGTGACCAGATTTTTTTTTATAAGCGGGACACCGACGGGGGGCGGGGCCGCCTGGACGCCGCCATTTGAGTTTTTCCCTCTGCGCATGCGCAGAACGCTGCGCATGCGCAGAGGGCAAAAGACGGCTAATGTCGGCGTCCGGGGGGGGAGGCGGGAGGCCTTTCCTCGCCTCCCGCCTCCCCTTCAGGAGCCGGCAGTGGCTTGGGCTGGCTTGGGAAGGGGAGCAGCCCCCAGCGTCTCTTGGCTCTCCTCCTCCCTCCCCCCCACCAGTCCGGGGGTCCCGTGCCGCCCGCTGACCTCACGCACGTCCTGCAGGCACTCGAGGACGGCCGGGTTGGGCCCAGCCGCAGGGGCAGCAGCAGCAGCAGCAGCAGCAGCAGCAGCAGCAGCAGGCCTCTCAGCTCAGGCCGGCCGTGGGCGGCGTTGGCGGCGGGCGGGCGTCCCGCGTTGACTCCTCCGGCGGCGGCTGGAAGCTGGCGGAAGAGCCGGTGTGACTCCGGAGGAGTCAACGTGGGACGCCTGCCCGCCGCCAACGCCCCACAGCTGGCCCGAGCTGAGAGGCCTACTGCTGCTGCTGCTGCTGCTGCTGCCCCTGCGGCTGGGCCCCCAGTCCCGGCTGCCCCGGCGGCGGGAAGGCTGTGGCGGCGGCCCCGGCTGGCTGAGCCAGCGCCGGCCCGAGGGCCATCTTGGATGCGACTCCTTCGCTCGGGCCGCCCCGCCCACCGCGACGCCGGCCATTTCAAGAGGGCGGGGCTGCATCAGGCGCCTCTCCACCGTGTCCTTCACCGCCCTCCAGTGCATGCCCGGCAGCTTGTAGACCGTGAAGAGCCCTTGCAAAGCCGTGCCCGCCGAAAGTTGTCTTTCGCCGCCCACGAGCCGCGGCCGGCTGTCCCTGCAGGGGAGAGCCCGCCCCCCGCGCCCCCTCCTCGCCCCCACGTGCCCCCTCCTCGCCTTTGATGAGCTCCTCCTGCGACCCTCGCCATGGGGCTGGGTGACACCCAGGGTGGGGCTCCAGTCAGGGGGAGGGCCCTCTGGCCGTCGTTACAATCAGCTTGCCATCCCCGCGCCTTTCCTGTCCATTGGATGATTGCAATGCGCCACTTGCAATCATCCAATGTGCGACATTTGGCGCATGCGCCACGGTTTGGCCACCACGGAGCCCGACATGGCTGCCTTCCCCGAGTTTTAACTCCCCCCAATCTCGCACGCCGCCCTTTCAGGCCGATTTTTGGAAAGAATGCCCTAGTCATGCATTCTTTCAAAAAATCGGGACTTTTTAAGAGGACGGACGGGACGCGGGATAAATCATTAAAAAGCGGGTCTGTCCCGCCAAAATCGGGACGTCTGGTCACCTTAATATTGATCCCCCCAAAGGTCGATGGGACTATCCAAGAAGTCAATGTTGTTGTTATTTTATTCATTGTACCGTTAGTTAAAGTGATATTAAATTATTTTCATATAATAAATGTTTGGGGGGGATTGATGAACAATCTGAAAATATCTAAAGGGGTCAATGAGTTGAAGAAAACGAAGACCTCCGTCCTAGGCAATATTTGTTTTCTTTGCTAGTAAGAGCTGAAAAGCTTCATGGCTAACCTTTATTCCTCACTATCCTGCCACCAAAGAAGAGCTAAATCCTTGTGTTTTGCCTGCCACTACAAGAGAAAATGCTACTGCTTACCCCCTTCCCTCACCCCCAAATTAAAAACAGACTGCTCCAACATGTGGACCAGCTAACTGATCTACTGTAAAGCTGCTTACTTGCTTCCCATATTACGTTATTTACTATTCTGTATATAACTAAACTTCGCCATCCTAGTGCATGCAAGTTAACAAAATGCTGGGGTGACAGTAGGGAATGGCAAGGATAGTCCACGATAGTCTATGATACAAGATACTTTGATCTGTATTTCTGCAGGCCAAGCATTCTATGCAGTCTTTCTACACTTTGGTACACAACCAGTTGGCATCGTGCCTACATTCTTCTTTTCTCCTGGATCAACCCTGCTAAGCTTAGAAAGCACATCATATTAACTTTGTGACCCTTGTTTTCTTCTGCACAGAACCCAGTCAGCTGAGTGCCTTGGCAAGCGGTCAGTCGAAGCTGAGGACACTGGATTTGAAGTATGATGCCCAAAACCATTTGAAGTATGATTTGAATCTCCAAAGCCAGCTCCCAAGGGCTACATCATGGTAAGAGATATTCAGAAAAACAAACTTCATGTATGTATATATTTTCATTAGATTGATAACTAATTCTTTTTCTGAATACATTTGTCCAGAGATTCCTTCTCTGCTAATCTTTGTAATATTGTAATGCTGAATTCACTTTTGCATTAGTCTCCCTAGAAAGTAGTGGCGGTGGTTCAGCTAAGGACGAAGTTAAAATAGAAGGGAAGCCTGTCTTTCAGTAAGAGGACACCCTTGCAATAGCTTTCTTACTGTCAGCAGAGTAGGTCAAAGAGATCTTGGTACAGTGGGCCTTCAGACATTTCAGGGCTGCTGCCAGGGGTGAAATGCTACTGGTTTGGGCGGGTTTGGGCATACCAGTAGTGGCGGCCGCCGGTGGTTCGGAGAACCGGTAGCGGCAGCAGCGTGAGGCTCCGCCCACCCGCCTGGATGCCACCATTTTTAAAAACCCTCTGCACATGTGCAAAGCCTTCTGCGCATGTGCAGAGGGTGAAAAAGCGTGTGTGATGGTGGCATGCGCATGAGCAAAGCGAACGCGCGTGCGCAAATCGCACGCTTCCGAACCGGTAGGAAAGGTGCAGTAAGTAGATTTCACCACTGGCTGCTGCCCAATCTTATCCCATGGTGAAACAAAACAGAGGAGCATCCACCCAAGAATGAAACATCTAAGTTATTCTTATTGCTCTAGTTGCCCCGCTCAACCACTTGGAAAGAAAAGAGGAACAAACATAGCTCTGATTTATTTAAATGAGATTTTATTCATTGAGAAAATATAGGCAATTGGGAAACTAAGACTCCCACTACTGAGGTCACCTCCTTGAGCAATCCAAGAAGAAAAAGAGGGTTAATTTTCATGACATATAACTAGCATATGGTCTCAAGTCAAACATTAACAAAACTTCAAATGGTTTGATGGATGTCAGACCTTATATTTTGCATAGATTGAGGCTAAAGTCTAGTCTAGGTTTACTGTAGGTGTTAAAGATTAGGCTGGGGTCATTCCACAGGTACTCTGAACAGGTAAAGAGAAATTGTAATTTGACCTTTCCAGTCCAGCACTTTAACTATGGCAACAATTCAATGTATGTATATCTGTGTATGTGTGTAAATGGGAAGATGGCATAGCATAATATCTCCCCAAAAGTTTCCTCTTTCAGTAAATAAACAAAGAAATTAGATGGCTTAGTTTTAGCTAAGAGAAGGCTCCATGACGCTAAAGCAATTGGGACTTTATATAATTCTGGAATGTGCACTGATGGTCAGAATGCATATATTTCTGGACTGTTATAGGTGAGCACAGTTAAGGATGAAGATTCCAACTCCTTGGATTGTAATAATTTTGGTCTTTCTTCTTCTTTAGCTTGACTCTATTTCCCACTCCATACCTCCACTGCCACTCAGAGATGAGACACATTTCTAACATATCTCATATAATTTTGAAGAAAACACTGAGAATTCAAATACCTATTCCACTTCTTTTTCTGCCTAGAGCCGTGGTGGCGAACCTATGGCACGCGTGCCACAGGTGGCACGCGGAGCCATAGTGGACGGCACGCGAGCGTTGCCCACCGGCAAACCGGAAGTGCGGAAAAACGCACTTCCGGTTTGCCGGTGAGCTGTTTTTTGCACTCCGGAGGGTTCAGGGAAGCTCCCTGAAGCTCCGGAATGCAAAAAACTACAAAACGGACAAACCGGAAGTGCATTTTTCCACACTTCCGGTTTGTCCGTTTTGTAGTTTTTTGCATTCCGGGGCTTCAGGGAGCTTCCCTGAACCCTCCGGAGTGCAAAAAACAGCTCACCGGCAAACCGGAAGTGCATTTTTCCGCACTTCCGGTTTGCCCGTTTCGTCGTCCCAGGCTCCGGTAAGGCCTTTGCGCGGGGGTGGGGGTGTGTGCGCATGCGCAGGGGGCAGCATGGGTGGTGTTGTGCGCATGCGTGGGGGGGAGGGAATGGGTGTGGGCATGCGAGCGCGCGCTAGCGTGCGCACCCCCCCCCTCCTTTTTGGCACGCGAGCCTAAAAAGGTTCGCCACCACTGGCCTAGAGCAACTTCTCCATGATGATAAAAGCAGCACGTAGAGCACTTAGGGATACCAACATAAACGGCGTACTATTATTGTTCTTTTCACCTCATTGATTTGTGTTTTTCCCCTCTTTCTTTTTAGAAGCAGAAGCAGTGGCCATTGATCCTTAGTCTAGAATTGAACACTTGTTCTGTCCCCACGAAGCACACAGCCACACGAACAGGTTTAAAGCAATACTTTTACTAATAAAACTGTTATCAGTAAAGAATGCACACACCAATATTACAAACAGTCTTGGTTGGCAAACAACCAGCTACTAATTACTTCATTAGTAGCCGGGATTAGTTCAAAGAGTTCTCAAACAATGATGAGCCAATTAAGTCCAGTTAGCTTACGGAGCTTCTTAGTGTTGGCAAAGTTCCTAGAGTCCAGTTTCTGACAACAAGATGCCGACAGAGAAACACAAAACAGGTATCACGAAACAAACTATGATTCAGATGGATTTTCCCCAAGTTGTTCTCTGCAGCTTCCCAGCTGCATCAACTCTTCTTAAATAGACTAGGGGAGTGGCCAATTAGCCCCAAGTCTTACTCTCAAATAGACCTCCTCTTGAGTAGACCTTTCTGCCTCTTGGCAGCCCTGCGTGCTCCTGCATTCAGGAAAGGAGTAGTAGCCCCTCCTTTCTCAGCACTGCCAAGAGGCACTGAAGGTTCCAAAGGCCCAGGCTGCACACGCTGCGGACGGGCCACAACAACACTGTTCTACAAACACAGGAGAGAAGCTCAGAACACTTAGCAGAATTGAATACACCCAAAGGAGAGGTTATACATGATAACTTAGGCAATCTTTTCCTATCCACTTCTTTTAAACAACCAAGATGCCTATAATTCCCAGTAAAAACAAAACCCCTTGGCTGGGGATTGTGAACCACAGTATAGTCCATCGTATACAAGGGACACTAGCTTCAGGAATTCATGTGTAATATTCACTGATGAAAGCAAAGAAGAGGACAACCAACAGCAAGGTGGATGGACTCAGGCTGCAATGGCTATATGCACCATTGGGAGTCCTGAAAAAACAGTTTAGGGGTAGATCATGGTAGAGAAAATCTATATTTACTTGTTTATTTATTCTTTTTACAAATAACTCAAGGCAGAGAATATATCCAAGACATCTTCTTCCTTTTCTTTTCCCCACAAAACAATGTGATTCCTGGGGGTGGGGGAGGGGAGGGAAATGACTTGCTGGCATATAATCAATTAATTAATCAGTCAATTCAGTGATGCCATCCAGTTAGATAATTTTAGACTCTGGACTTAATAGCAGTAATTTCATTTCCAGCAAAGCTTTGAAAGTACAATTCACAACTTCTAATTCCTCGTGTACCAAGGTAAACAGAAGCCTCTCTCCTAATAAGACAGCATTTCTAAAGTAAAAGTGAGAGCATTTTTTTCCTGAACTCCAACTTTCAGATTTAGTCAACTCTAAGAAAGTATAGTTATACCAAAGATACAAATGCCTAATATATAGGAGGGTGAGTCAAAACATAATGCCATTTTCTTTAGGACAGGTATAATTACCAACACAAGAACATGTAGCATACATCAAAATGAAGCTGGTCCTCTGTGGATCACATCCCTACTTCTCAACATAGTCACAATTTCTCTCAATAGCAATGTTCCACCTTCGAATGAGAGCATGTATCCCTGCCTCGTAAAATTTTGTTGACTGTTCTTTGAGCCACTTCTTCACTGCAGTTTTCACTTCCTCGTCACTGGAATAATGTTTGCCTCTCAAACCCTCTTTCATGGGGCCGAAGAGATGATAGTCTGAAGGCGCTAAATCTGGTGAGTATGGAGGATTATTATTCCAGTGACGAGGAAGTGAAAACTGCAGTGAAGAAGTGGGAGTGTTTTCCCAGTTGCACGCTGCTCCGAGCCTGGAAGAGAAGGTGGCCAGGCGGGGCGGGGCGGCTGCGTGGGTTTTTGTTGTTCTTGGCAGGCGCCGCGGTAGCCATGAACGGTGTGGCGTACCTGCTGCTGGACAAGGAGGAGCATCCTCTGCAGCTGGGCGAAAGCTTCATACGGCACCTTAAAGCCTCCTTCCACACCATTCGCTGTGAGTGCCCGACAGAGGCGGTGCTTATGGGCCAGGCCGGCGACCCCAAAACATCGGCTTGATTAAGCTGGCCTGGCCCCATGTCAAAAGAGGGCCCTAACCACGGTAGCCTATGCCTGCCTAACCGAAAACAGGCTCCACTGAGTTCAGTTTGACTTACTCCCAGGTAAGTGGGTAGAGCAGCCTTCCCCAGCCAATAGTTTGCTTGCAGCTTATAATAAGTAAAATAATAAATATTAACACTAAAATTCCATTGGGGCCCAGATCGGAGAGTTGGGGGCGCGCGAAATGTTTACTTCTTCCTGGGGGGGGGGGGGGCGTAACAGAAAATAATTGAGAAGCACTGCCTAACAGAAGATATAGCCAATTTTCTGGCCTCCTTCAGTTAACAATACATTCAAAATTATTTCCTCATAATGGAAGTAGTATTTCCTTGATATGCTGATATGCTGATCTCCTGTCTGAGAGAGGAGTATATGCCAACAGAGCTTGTTCAGATGTACTTTGTGCCTTTAATTTAATCCAATGTCTCTCGCTGTCTAAGAGCTGGGCCCATGTTTTTCAGACTGATGCAACCTTTAAGCCATTCATGTTACTGGTGACACTTATGAAAATGAGCCATGAAAACGTGACATGCCAGAACAATAACTCCCATTCTCGTTATGCAATGGCCTATACTTTTGTGCCTATGTAAGATCATCCCATTATTTTTAAAGGAAAAAATAGATCAAGAAATAACAATGACAACAAAATAATGGTAAAATAACAAGCCCAATATTGTATTACATTTTTTAATTTATCAGCATAACAATACAGGCACGATAGATGCATTTTAAAAAAAAAAAAAATTGAGAAGATGCCTAGAAATTTATATTACAAGTGCATCACAGAAATTTATTTGATCCATTTTGTAGCCCAAACTTTGGTTTTAAAATGAATTTTTTCCATCAATTAGACGTCAGAGGAAAGATTCTGAATGTGTTCCAATATTTGCAGTGCTTTGCAGACAAGTGAAATGTTTCTTATTGCAGGCTCTGTTGTGTCCAATACTGTGGTTTAGATGCCACAGGACAGCCTTAAAAAATATGATTCACCCTAGTAATAATCTGCTTAGAAAATGGTTGGCAAACTAGCAGGATACCACAAACGCCACCAAAAGGGGGGGAAAATGCAACAAGCTGTAACATTCTGGTTCTTTGAAAGGAAAATACCACTATATATTGTAACAAAACAAATCAATTATATTTACAATTTACAGTCTCTAAAGGCAAAAGAAAAAGAATATGAGTTTAATTTTTATTGTTATTTATTTATTTATTTATTTATTTATTTATTTATTTATTTATTTATTTATTTATTTATTTATTTTATATGCTGCCCATCTCACTCACAGGCAACTCAGTTACTGTATTAATATATATCATTAAGCTAAAGTATGCTGAAATGTCTGAACCCAGTCACTGTGAACTATAAACCATTGTTCAAGCTTTAGCACAAGGAACAATTCCAGACAGATATGTTTTATTTAATAATTGATTACATTGTTGGAAGAAATTTTCCTGGTTCGTTCCCAGCTGGGACACACCACAGACGTTGAGAAGAAATAGATGCAGAAGCCAGCTGCCAGAAAGTGGAATTCTTTTAATGTAGGAAGGCAAGAAGCAAAAAATGACACATCTGGAGCATTCCTGACTTGCAAGCACCTTGGGAGTGTGAATCTGAGGCTTTTATGCTTAATTCCCCTTTAAAGCTCCTGCAACTTGATGGGTGTTGATGTGTTTCTGATTGCCCTGGGTTTTGTTTTCCTGTTTTCCTGGGTTAATCTTGGTCCCAGGTCTTTTGTTTTTCCCTGTCCTTGGGGTTTAATCCTGTCAGGGGCAGGAAAAGGGGAGTTTCAGTTTACCTTGGAGAGTTTATTTTTAGCCTGGTTCCCCTTATCTTAATGGCTCTACTTAAGTGTTTCTATGGTCAGCTTTGTTACTTTTGTAACAGCTGTTGGCAGGCTGCTCTGAGTTTTCCTTTCAACTGGTGCTTCTTGGTTTTCTTAAAGGGGGAAGGGCTGGCTTGAGTCTCTTGGCACTGATTTCTGAGGTTTCTGCCAGTGAGGTTTCTAGTACTGTCCTTTTGGGGTGTACTTCCCACAAGATTATGTTTAAATTATAATTGCCCATTATAAATTATGAATGAATTTTGACTCACAATATTTTGGTTCAGCCCTACAATATTCAAAAGTTGAACCAATTGATGAAAAAGTGATGTGGAGTTTTTCCGAGTCTCAAAAACCTCCTTTCAGGGCAAAATTTCCTTAAAATACTATGTAAATGACTTGTCAGCACATCAATAAATTGCTGCTGGCCAGTAGGAATCAGAAGGCATGATCTGAGATTTAGGGCAATATATAGCCGCTGCTTCTTATTTTATTTGAGAGATAAACATTCGTTTCAGTGCCAGACATTGTTTAACTGGCAGAGTTATAATTTCAAGCACCAATTGTACTGCTTTAGTGAAAGAAGTTTGTGATTTCACACCACAAAAAAGAGGCTTCACTCAGAGAAATTAGTGATTTGACATTGCCAAAGCTGATTTAATTGCCAGAGAGTTTTGATTTTGAAACACGGTTTCTGGCCCCAGAAATTAATCAGTCATTTGCAGTTTCCATGTAATGTAAGAGGGAGGGACAAAAGGAAATAGAAGATGATGTTTGTGTATTATTGTGAAGCAATGTACGGTAGATGTGGCCTCAGGAATGGGGAAGGAATGAACAAACTGTGAGGAAGAAAACTCAGTCCTAAGGAAGAGGATTAACTTGATTTAGTGTAAGATGGGGCGGAGAGAAATTCTGATAAGCTTTCAGGATGATAAAAGTCTGTAGAGATTCTCAGTCATCCAGGTCATGGTTGTCTCAAAGGTTTCTTTTTCTTTTAAATGTATATATGTTTTAATGTTTATATTGTATTTTTACTTGGCTGTTCACTGCCCTGAGTCCCCGGAGAAGGGCGGTATATAAATTTAATTATAAATAAATAAATAAATAAATAAAGGTGCTTTTTCAGGAAGCAACTGAACTTTCTTGTTTTTTTTCTTTTGAAGACGTTTCGCTTTTCATCCAAGAAGCTTCTTCAGCTCTGACAGGATAGAAGGGATCTTTGATTCCCCACTATCCTATCAGAGCTGAAGAAGCTTCTTGGATGAGAAATGAAATGTCTTCAAAAGAAAATCCAAGAAAGTCCAGTTGCCTCCTGAAAAAGCACCTTTGGGACTTTCAAGATGATGTTATTTTACCCTACAACAATAAAGAGCATTCCCAGAATCCCCTCTGGTGCCTGTTTCTTGAGACTGCCTTCCTCAAAGGGTTGACAGCTATATATTATCCATCCCTTCCTCCAAAGTATTGCCTTTTTAAAAAAATGGAGAATATGATAATCTTACCATTGTCAAAGTCACAATTACCTTTCTATAAAGATTTTAAGAGTCTAATTATGGTGATGATGTTTACTCAGGCAATAAAAAACTCTTTGCTTTTTCATCACAATTTACATTTGGCCATACCTGAGTTTAGGTCTACCACATTTAAGTTGTATAACTCTAAATGACCCCTCAATGCAGCAAAAAAACAAAAAACAAAAATCAGAGAAATCCATACTGTGGTCATCCAGGTTTTAGTAGATTATATTTGTTACCATTCCAAGATGAATGTTGTTGAACTTTGCCTTTTCATCATAATCCCTTTCTTTGCCTTTTTCCAAAATATGCAACAAGATTTCTTCGTTCCTGTACATACAGATTAGTGAACAAATAGCAAACATTTTAGTCATTCAGTTCAACAACCAGAGAGTCATTCAGGCAATATAATTGAGGCAAATGTGAGGCTCTGATAGCCCTTTTGCATTGCTTAGTTGGTACAATGCAATGGCTGTATGAGTGTTGCTTCTGAGGAAACAGTTTTCATTCTTCATGGCAGAACCTAACACGTGTGGACAAAAAACTAATGTGAGACAGGATTCAGCCCAAGAGCGCTTTCCTTAATGTCAGAGGAAGATAGTAACTCTGACGAGAGATACAGTATTTTGCCTCATTGCTGTTATCAGAGCTAGCCCCAGTGAGCCTGAATGTATGAGATAATTTTCCAAATTGCAATAATTCCTTGGCGTATCCATGATTGGTGCATGTTTTGGGCATCTTTGGAAGCCTTTCATGAAAATGGCCTATGTGAACCTGCTATAATCCTGCCTAGCTTGCAGATCGCATGTGTGTACACACACACTGTTCTCAGAAGTGAAATTTTTTTTAACACAGCTAACACTGCTGTCACAACAACTTCTGAAATAATGAGGCTTCGTGAGCTTAATTTAGACTGGCTCCAGAAAGTTTTATGCTATTGTCCAAACAATGCCAAACTAGAAAATGGAATTTTAGCAAAGTAATTTTCAAGCCAAGAATTTATCTGGAGAGTTCCTTAAAAACGATTGAACATCCCACTGAAAGCTGGCGCAAGACAAGCAAACCATCTTGAGTTTAGTTGGCACTGCACCTTTCCCAGAATTCAGTGTGTGGTGTGTTGTTTCAGGTATTTCCTTATTTTTTTAAATCTCTACAGTCCTTTGGCTGCAGCATCTTCCAAGACAGAAGACATCTTTTCCAGCTTGCATAGTTAACAGGACAGCAGAAGTTGAAATGAGATCATTGCCTTTAATACAATCTGTTCTTATGTATCACCTTTGTTTTGCAAATGACCTTCTAGCTTGACTATGACTCATCACTGAAAGAAACCATACCTGTGCATATGCTGTGGTCATCTGAGACTAAGAGACAATATATTCACCCTGGAGGGATCACTTGTTTACTAAGCAGGTGAGGTGGTGTTATTTGCCCATACAATTTCTGCCTGGGAAAAAATCATTCCTTCTTATGCCTCCCCGCAAGGCTCCTTATCTATCATAAATTTTATTTCAGAAACTTGTAATATAATAGTACATTTATACAAAAATATGACACATTTTATAGTTTTCGTGAAAGGGGGTTGGGGTGGGGTAAGACTTAAGTTTGAATGTTGCAAAGCTGAATTCTGGGCAGGAGCACTAGGATGGATAATCTTATTATATATATATATATATATATATATATATATATATATATATATTAAAGCTAGTGACACTACCATGACACTACAATACTGTCCCCTGATGCTGATCATCCCCACTTGTTGAGGATGCCTAGACTATAACTGTACAGCCATTTCAATTTAAAATATTTTCCCCAACCTGAATATGATGGTGACCTGAGACCATATTATCAAATGAAGGAGGCACTCCTGCCATTTGGAGTATTAAGGAAGCTTTCTTGTTTTAAAAACAGCTGTTTGGTTACAGTCTCAGCTGGCTACCTTAATAGCACCCACTTGCATGTATCAGCCTAAGACTAGCCATCCTCATGCTCCTTGCTCTCTTGGTAGCTTTTGATATCATTGATCATGGTAACCTTCCGGAGCAGCTGTGGGGACTGGGAATGGTGGCACTGTCTGGTACTGATTTTCCTCCCTTCTTTTCAGCTGGTTCCAGCTGGTGTTGACAAGGGGGAAGAGATCAAATCTGTGGCCCCTAATTTACAAGGTACCTCACTCATGCCCTACACACTTCAGGATGGACTTTTGTACTGCAAATATCATTCGGAAGCTATTGTTGGTCCAGAATGGAATGGCACAATTGATGTTGGACACTATGCCCATGTGACACCACTGCTATGCATGCTGGGCTGGTTACCATTTGGCTTCCAGGTGCAATTCAAGATGCTGGTTATTACCTATCACCAACTATCATAGTTTCTGAGAATTCTGGAAGTTGACAACTGTGTCCTCAGCAGCAAAAGTCCATTAAGGGTTACCAAAGATAGCAACATATCTACTTCAACCTTGATCAAATAAACCTACTTCAACCTCAGATTATCTACCATCGACCTCACCCCATTCCTAAGAGGTCGGTAAGGGGCGTGCATAAGCGCACAATCGTGCCTACCGTTCCTATCCTAATGTATCCATATCCATACCTCTTTTACTCTTATTCATGCTTGTACTATTACATATATATTCAATCATGTTTTATTGTTTATACTTTGCTTATAATCATATATGCTTGACAAATAAACAAATACAAATACAAATACTTTATATTGATTTATTTTACTTTCAACAATCTTGATCTTTACTCTCTTCAAATAATATCCTTGATTTCCTTTCAATTTTTCTTTGCCCTTCACACAAAATTTTTCAAAGCTTTAACAAGCCTCTTTTATAAATCCAATATAGGAAAAAAAGTTGAGGTCACTGTCTAGGTTTGTTGTTTGTATATTCCTTTTAATTATTAACACAAGGGCTGGTTTCTTTTGTATGGCCTGTTTTGCATCCTTTTCCATATCATTCTTGTAGTTTGTCATTTTTAAATCCATTTTCAGATCAGTTTGTCTTGTTTAGTAAAACAATTTCCTTTTCCATATCATCTTTTAAACACAGTCTATCTTAGAGGCACACACTGTTAAAATTAACTTTTGTATCCATTGTTCCAAAATATCTATGTCCAATGTTAAAATATTTTGCTCCATTCTGTTATTAGTAAAATCAAATTTAAGTATTTTTCTCCTTTAACTATAACCTTTAGCTCCTTCCCTCTAAGTGTCTGATCTTCAATGCCACACTCCATCATTTAAGAATTCAAAACAAAAGCACTTTTCCACAGGAAGGATTCATATGATTAATAATTCCAGAATCTTATTTTAGTTGGGAATTTATATACAAAACAACTTTCTTTCTTTTTAGTTCCTGGAGAAATAAATTCTTCGCCCAAGTTTTTATAAATCAAATATTTTGTCTCTTTTTCTAATAGGTGTTTCTTGTAAGCAAATTATATCTTGTTTTAATTTTTAATAACATTTTTTTTCTTTTCAGGAGCATATTACAGACTTTGATACTAGACGTGTTTTCAAGCTACAGGCAAAAATGTCAAGATGTTGGCCATGACAGTGTGACTGAAGCATTGCCTGTTTTTCATTTGCACATAAAAAACAGAGGGAACTTCAATTATACCACTGTGTTACCATACTATACATACCCTGTTTGGTAGCATTTACAAGATAATGGTGAAATTGAACCAATTAATAGGAAAAAAAGTGAATTAAATCAGATGTAATAGGAAAGATGGGATTGAAAAACTGCAAAAAAATGATGTTTCTATTGTTCCAAGGCTCCCTGAGACAGTGAAACAGAATGAGAGGTAGAGAGATTAATATTTTGAACCTACCAGACTCTGTAAAGAAAGTCTTCTGCTTATGGGACACAAAATTCTGGTCCTCTTAACAAGCTCTCCCTCCACATCTGCTCTGAAAATTCACTTAACTTTGCAGGACGTATTTTGAGGATGGACAGAGAGATTGTCTTGGAAGAGAAATGAAAAGATGTTACTCCACACACAATAAGTTGGTTGAATAACTAGTTCTTCTGAAGAAATGTGGAAACCTTAGTCCAGTGTGAGACCAAGGAATTTCTAGCACCCTGTTTGCCCCACGCAGTGCTTCAGATTTGGCGAAAGAATCAACAAAAGTTGAAGTGGTATAAAACCAATATGTTTTATATTACAACTGTTGTAGGTTGACTGCTAAAATACATCAACACTGACATGTCTGAGCATTTTGGACATTTCCACTATAGTTAGACTTGCAGAAGCTCTTTCTCACAGGATCTTTTCCACTGCCATTTGTGATTCTGTCTCTGAGCCCAACTACAATCAAGAAATACAGCTCCATCTCATAACTATTTTGGCTGCCTGCTTACTTAAAGAAAGTATTTATTTTTTATTTTATTTATTTATTTATTTATTTTGTCAACATGTGTACAAGATAACAGGTATGATATAAACATAAACAAAAGCAAAGTATGTATAGGTAAAAATTAGACAATAGGACAGAAGGACAAGAACGGTAGGCACGATGGTGCGCTTATGCACGCCCCTTACAGACCTCTTAGGAATGGGGTGTGGTCAACTGTAGACAGTCTAAGGTTAAAGTTTTTGGGGTTTGGGGAAGAAACCACAGAGTCAGGTAGTGCATTCCAGGCACTGATTACTCTGTTGCTGAAGTCATATTTTCTGCAGTCGAGTTTCAAGCGGTTTACATTGAGTTTGAATCTATTGTGTGCTCTTGTATTGTTGCGGTTGAAGCTGAAGTATTCATTGACAGGTAGGACATTGTGGCAGATGATTTTATGAACTACATTTAGATCAGATCGAAGGCGACGTAGCTCTAAGTTGTCTAAGCCTAAAATTTCAAGTCTGGTGGAATAAGGAATTCTGTTGTGAGTAGAAGAGTGGAGGACTCTTCTTGTGAAGCATTTCTGGAATCTCTCAATTGTATTTATGTCTGATATATAGTGCGGGTTCCAGACAGCTGAGCTGTATTAAAGGTTTGGTCTGGCAAATGTTTTGTATGCTCTGGTTAGCAGAGTAATATTGCCAGAGAAGAAGCTAAGTAAGATTAGGTTGACAACTCTTAGTGACAATGGGCTCTGACACTTAGGTAATTAGATATGAGTACTCCAAGGTCTTTAACAGAATGAGGGTCGGCTACAAGGTCGTGTCCTCCAAGTTTATATTTTGTGTTTGGATTCTTTTTGCCAATGTTTAAGACAGAGCATTTGTTTGTTGAGATTTGTGGTTGCCAGTTATCAGATCATTGTGATACATGGTCAAGATCTTTTTGAAGGGTGGAAGTATTGTCGGTGGTGTTGAATAGCTTAACATCGTCAGCAAAGAGAACGCAGTTGCTTATAATATGATCACAAAAGTCGTTGATGTAAAGAATAAATAGAGTTGGTCCTAGAATGCTGCCTTGAGAGACACCACTGTTGACAGGTGCAGGATTTGATAGGGCATTCCCTATTTTAACCATTTGTTGCCTGTTTGACAAGAACGCAGTTATCCAATCATGAAGGGGACCAGAGATGCCATAAGATTTTAGTTTCAGGAGTAGTTTGTCATGTACTACTGAATCAAAGGCTTTGCAAAAGTCTATGTAAATTGCGTCTATTGATTTACCTTGATCCAGTTGAGAAGTCCATATGTTTTTGCAGTGTAGAAGTTGCAGGTTACAGGATAATTTTTTTCTGAAACCAAATTGTTTGTTAGAGAGTAGGTTGTTAGTTTCTAGGTGAAGGGTGATGGATTGATTTATGATTGATTCCATGACTTTGCAGGTGACGCAACATAAAGAGATTGGTCTGTAATTTTCAACGTTACTTGGATCTCCTTTTTTGAAGATAGGGATGACTGTGGCTAGTGACCATAAGTTGGGTAAGGAACTAGTCATGAAGGATTTTTCAAAAATTATGCTTAGAGGTTCAGCAATGGTTGTGGAGAGCTTTTTAAAGAAATAAATAAACTATTTAAGAAATAGTTGGTGGAGGAGAAATAATAAGTTCCTAGAATTGGCCATGGTCTTCAATTTGGGCAGAAGAGCTTGACAGGAATCTGAAGTGCTACTAGTGCTACCAAATATCAAATATTTGGAACACACCAGAACTGCCTACCTTGCATAATATAAACAGATGAGATACAAGAAGTCAATGTGCTGAATTCCACATCACAATCACAGCTGGGAAAAGGGAACACATGAAACCATATCTCCCCTTTAATTACCTGCCCAGGATAAAGATTTAATGTGGCCTCAAAGGCTCCCTCTTTACTTAATTGGTTCAGGAACTTAACATATTCAACTTTAGTTCTTGAAAACTTCTCTGAGGTAATTAAACAGAGAGAGAGTGAAGCGTTGGGGTATATACCACTGATTTGAAAGTAAGTCTGCAATTTCCAAATTAAACACAGTCCAATTTGTAATGGAAATATAACTTCTGAAATCATCTTGGTTTTAATTGTAATTAAATAACTGTTAAATGGCTCATAAATTAAGCTCATAACTTAATTTTTTTTTGAATGACGCATTTAAAAATGATTCAGAGCTCATTTGATTTAATGGACTAAATTATGTGAAACATATGTGACATCCTTGTTACATCTGTTTTGGTGACCAAAGCTAGCTCCTTGGGATACAACATTTAAGGATAACACTTTTAGTAATTACGGTAGATTAGGAAAGTTTAACAAAGGGGTTGGTAAACTGGTACCCTTGAGATTTTAGATTGCAACTTCTATCAAGTTTAGATAGCATGACCAGTGACAAGAGATTATGGTAGTTGTAGTCCAAATACATATGGAAAGAAAGCTAATCTACAGTATTGCCTCCAATGTTCCCTCTAAGCTGTGCGGCTGCGCAGCCGCGCATGTAACGAGAGAACAGCACATGGCAGTTTCCAACTGCCGTGCGCCATTTTCTAATATCAGAGGTTGCGCGACTGCACGCTCGCCCACATGACTAGAGAACGGCGTGCAGCAGTTTCCAATTGCCGTGCGCCATTTTCTAACGTTAGAGGGACCATTGATTGCCTCCCTCTCAGGTAATACGTATTGAGTATGAAAATTCAGACAATGGCAACCTGAGCCATAAAGGTCTTCATAGTGATAACCAGCACCTCAAATTGGACCCAGAAGCCTATTGGCAGGTCAGCAGAGGTTATTCTACCTTCCACAAGTAGACAGTTGTATTTTGCATCAGATGCAGTTTTCAGATGACCTCCAAGGGCAATTTCATGTAACTAAATTCCAGTAGTCTAGCCAGGGGGCGGTGACAAAAGCATGAATCACTGTTGTCAACACCTCCTGGTCCAGGAAAGGCCAAAGCTATCAAAGACTCTCTCGGCCATAGATTCTACCAGGAATGATGGAGTCCAGAAGAAGCCTCAATTGTACATGGGCTCCATAGAGTGAAGTACAGATAATCTTTGACTTACAATCATTCATTTACTGACCATTCAAAGTTATAACTGCACTGAAAAAAGTTACATGATCATTTTTCACACGGCCGCTTGCAGCATCCCCATGGTCACATGATCAAAATTCTGGCATGTATTTATGACGGTTGCAGCATTCTGAGGTTATGTAAATCACCTTTTGTGACCTTCTGATAAATAAAGTCAATGGGGAAGCCAGATTCACTTAACAGCTGTGTTGCTAACTTAAAAACTGCAGGGATATCGCTTAACAACTGTGGCAAGAAAGGTGGTAAAATGGGGGAAAACTCAATTGACAATTGTCTTGCTTACCAACAGAAATGTTGGACTCAATTTTGCTCGTAAGTCAAAGACTATCTGTACAACTTTGTCGAGAACTATGCATGAAACATCCTGGTCTTACCATGATTTAATCTCACTCTGTTCCAGAACTATAATTTTGATAAATTTGGGTGAAGGGGCCCAGCAGCTCCTTCTGTAATTTAAATGCACTCCTACACTGAATGGATGCCAATGGGCCTATCAATTCTTTGATAGTGCAGCAGACTGTAAGCATGGTTTATTGTAAACATTTTGTTCAATCCATCAAGCAACTTTTACTAATCACTACCCTTCCCCCCCTTTCTTATGGTCCAACTTTCACAGCCATACATTGCAACTGGGAAAACCATAGCCTTGACTATGCGCACTTTTGTTGGCAGGGTGATGTCTATGGTGCTGGAGAAGACTCCTGCAAGTCCCTTGGACTGCAAGGCGATCAAACCAGTCAGTCCTAGAGGAGATCAACCCTGACTGCTCTTTAGATGGCCAGATCCTGAAGATGAAACTCAAATACTTTGGCCACCAAATGAGAAGGAAGAACTCACTGGAGAAGAGCCTAATGCTGGGAAAGATTGAGGGCAAAAGAAGAAGGGGACGACAGAGAATGAGGTGGCTGGATGGAGTCGCTGAAGCAGTAGATGTGAGCTTAAATGGACTCCAGAGGATGGTAGAGAACAGGAAGGCCTGGAGGAACATTGTCCATGAGGTCGCGATGGGTCGGACACAACTTCACAACTAACAACAACAACCCTTCCCCCCAGATGAGAAAAGTGTCTCTCAGTAGCAATGTGCAAGAAATTCCACTACTAGTAGGATCAGAGCTTGACATTGAATTTGACGTTACTATACAGTTCTCACCAATGCAACTTTTTGTTAACGTATTCAAGTCAGTTTTTGACTCCTTGCAACTGCCCTGACTAGTCCATGCAGTTTTCTTGGCAGGGTCTTTCAGAAGTGGCTGACTGTCACCTCCTTCCTAGAGCTAAGAGGGAGTGATTGGTGTGAGGTAGTCCAGCTGCTATGTGCCTAAGGAGGGACTAGGACGGTTTCTGGTCTGGTGCCTTAACCACTAACCCCAAACTGGCACCCTACTAATTGCACCTTGTAAAGCTGAAATGGAAAAGTAAGAAGGCTGGTACAAAGCAGAAGGCAGATGATGATGCTTTAGGGATAGGCTGGTTCTAGGCTAAATGGCCCTTCGTCCTAGGCATCTGTTTTTTAACCTCATTTTAACCTTCTTAACCCCAAGAAGCCCTAGGCACATCACTATGCTATCCAGAGACAGAATTTATTTATTTTGTCATATTAATATGGATGTCCATTGAAAGACAATATACTCTGGGTGATGTACAACAAAGCTAAAATTAAAAGAAAAAAAATGGGAAAGAGAAATGACAGCTGATGATGGATATGCTTCATGTCTTTCCCTCTAGTTCACACTCCCTGACAGCATTAGTGAGCGGGCTGGACGTCGAATCTACTTCTTCAGGATCCTTTAACAACTTCATTGGTCTTTAATGTCTTGGCAGGTGGGGGCAAGGATTGGTCAAACGGGCCTGATCCTTTGCCTAAGTCTGAGAAAAGCATGTGGACAAGAGGGTTGAGAGGCCATTGTCCCTAAAGTGCTTTTTCAAAAGGCAACTGGACTTTCTGGTTTTTCTTTGAAGGTGTTTCACTTCTCATCCAAGAAGCTTCTTCAGCTCCAGAGGTGAAGAAGCTTCTTGGATGAGAAGCGAATCAACTTCAAAGAAAAACCAGAAAGTCCAGTTGCCTGTTGAAAAAGCACTTTTGGGGACAACCATGACCTGATGACCGAGAATCTCCATAGATATAGAGGGGCCATTGCTGCCTGCACAAACATATTATTTCTGCCTTCGCGATGAGACCGATTTTCACCTCTGTGGGTTTAAAATGAATATTCTGATATGAGATTGTTCCCTTCTCCAGTACTGCTTTCATGATCAGGAAGGAATCAACTTCAGTGTATGCATTGCACACAGAGATGCACCTATATCTTAATACAGAGGTCTTCAAACCTGGCAACTTTAAGACTTGTGGACTTCAACTCCCAGAATTCTCCAGCCAGCATAGCTGGCTGGAGAATTCTGGGAGTTGAAGTCCACAAGTCTTAAAGTTGCCGAGTTTGAAGACTTCTGTATTAATACATGAGATGTAATGCTTATTTGCATTCACACCTTTAGGAAACTGGAGCAAACCATACCCTGGAAATGCCCGACGGAACCAATATCAATATATATGCAGACCTTACGATCAACCCACAGAGCCCGTTTCCTCCGACCGAACCCCATTTTCTTTCCACCAAGCTGCGCCCGAGGCGAGAGTAGCCTGCCTGACGCAACCCTCTACCTCTGTTTCCCTCGAAAGCTCCTAGGCGAGTTGCATCATCTGGTTTTGAGACTGTGGAGAAGAGAACAACCAATGAGCGGGCGCGTTTTGCTTATCTGTGACAGACGGCTTTGACCAATCCGGACTTCGCCAGCCGTTCTTCAGGCAGGACTATTTGCTTCTGAAAGCGTTGATTGGACAAGCGACGGCGGGAACCGAGATACCCTGACAATTGGGCGGGGGCTTACCGGCAAGCTGGTATTTAAACGCTGGAGACCTCGGGAGCAGCGCAGTTTTCCTTCTTGCTTTGTGTTGGAGTGGTTGGTCGCCGTCTCTTGCGCCAAATCCCAGGCTAGCCGAGCTCAATCCTTCGGTTCAATCAATTCCCGGAGATCAGAGCCACCAGCGCACCTCCTCCTGTGGAGTCATGAAGGGGGATCCGCATCCTCGGCATCTTTCCAGCGGAACGGAGCATCCGTCCAGGCTTCAGAAGGACGAAGAGGAGGAGGAGGAGGAGGAGCCCTCTGGTACAGAGGAAGGGTCGCCCAAGTCTCCACTCTGGGTCTTCGGTTACGGTTCGCTGGTTTGGAGACCTGATTTCGAATTCACTTCCCGCAAAGTGGGCTATATCCGGGGCTACAGCCGCCGCTTCTGGCAAGGAGACACCTTCCACCGGGGTAACGAAAAAATGGTAAGGGCTGTTCTTTCCAGGTGGGACTAAGTGGGTGAAAAAGGACAGTGACTGATCCTGAGTGTGTGTGTGTGTGTGTGTGTGTGTGTGTGTGTGTGTGTGTGTGTGTGTGTGTGTGTGTGTGTGTGTGTGTGTGTGTGTGTGTGTGTGTGTGTGTGTGTGTGTGTGTAAGGAATAAGGCGCTTCTCTTGAGATGAGAGATCCCTTCCGTAGAGTGGAAGGGATGGTGGGATGGGCTGTGTGGGACTGCAAAATAAGCGATAAACCAAGAATTTGTTGTGCTTCAAGGAGTTAAGAGTTAGAAATTGTAGGTTCAACTGAGTCCACAGATGTGGAGTCTATTGATTACCCTTGGCTTGACATTGTTGTGTGCAGAATTTGGAGAGCCTCCCACATTAGTTTTTAATGCTGAGGGAGTAGGGAACTTCTGGACTGCACCAGTGATGCTTCCTTGAGATGGTAGAGCTTGTGCTACTGATGTTGGTCTGCAAAAAAGTACAGTACTGCATATTAAAACTGCCTCTTTCTCTCCCTTCCCTTAGCCTGGAAGAGTGGTCACCCTTCAGGAAGATTATAATGTAAGTATTTTGTGCCTGCATTCTTAAACAGTTGGCATGCATATCGATAGCCTAAGTCTAATCAGGGAGGGAGGGAGGGGAGAATGCTTAAAACAAAGTAATTACAGGTAGTCCTCAACTTAGGACCATGATTGAGCCAAAAAATTATGTTGCTAAGTGAGAAATTTGTTAAGTGAGTTTTGCGCCATTTTATGACTTTTCTCGCCACATTCAGTAAGCGAATCACTGCAGTCGTTAAATTAATAATATGGTTGTTAAGTGAATCTGGTTTCCCCATTGACTTTGCTTGTCAGAAGGTTGCAAAAAAGATGATCACATGACCCCGGGATACTGCAACCGTCATAAATGTGAGTCAGCTGTCAAGCATCCAAATGTAAATCACGTGATCATGGGGATGCTGCAACAGTTATCAGTGTGAAAAATGGCCATAAGTCACTTTTTTCAGTGCCATAACTTTGAAAGGTCACTGCACGAACTGTTATAAGTCAAGGACTACCTGTATTTTGAACTACCCACCTTGTTTAGCTGTAGGGGAAAGGTGGAGAGTGAATTGTATCATTGCAACAAGAGGTTCTTATAATTCTGTTACTTGACCTGCAGCAATTATAATTATCCAATTATCATTTGGATGAGTGATTATTTGGTCAGTAGAGTACTGCTTATCTAGGCAGCCAGCCAATGTTTGTGAATATAATTTAAATGATAAAAGAAAACTGAGATCTTGACAATTTTGGAGATGATAAGGTAGCACCGCTGAAAAGAATTCGGCACATGGCCAAGATACAGTACTGTGGGTCATGCTGGCCCTTTTGCAAAAGTTAATAGTATTAAATTGCTGTGTGGACAACTCATTTGGAAGGAATGAGTAGCTGTTTCAGAACTCTGCTTTTTCATCACAAAGCTGACTTTTAACCTAACTGACCTGATACTGTTTAGAAATGCGATGAAACATGGCAGATAACATTTTTTTTAGTTTGCCATTTGCTTATTTGTATAGGTTATGGAGCTAAGTAATTCTGTATTTAATGAAGCAGACATCTGTAAGTAACTTGCAATTTGATTTCTGATTGCAGGGGTGCACGTGGGGTGTTGGCTATGAACTTCATGGGCTTCAAATTGCTGCTGTCCTTAAGTATTTGAACATGCGGGAAGCCGTGCTTGGAGGCTACGACACCAAGCTGGTGAAGTTTTATCCCCAGGAAGAACAGGCAGATGAACCTGTTCTAGCTCTTGTTTATATTGCAACGCCCCAGAATCCCACCTATCTGGGGCCAGCATCTGAAGAGGATATTGCAGCTCAAATCATAGCCTCCAGTGGGCGCGCTGGCCACAACATTGAGTACCTTCTGCGGCTGGCAGACTTCATGCGCTACTGTTGCCCTCAAGTAGAAGATGAACATTTGTTCTCAATAGAGGAAGCCCTGATCTCTATCCTGCCCTGTATATATCCTACCGAGGAGCCCTTGGTACAGTAATGAATTTTACAGTATTCACCAAAATGAATTGGATGAACACTTTTTAACCAAGGACGACATGCATGACTACATGAGCTGATGCAACTGAAGTCAGGTTTAAAAACCTGTAGATGTAGACCTTGGGAGAGAAAAGTAGTGGAGCATCGGTAATACAACTACAGTTGAAGTAGCATTGGACTCCAGCCACATTTCTAGCCTTGAGTAGAGATTGGAGACACCTGTTGCTATTCTACCAGCTGCTGGCGATACAAGGCTGGTTGAAAAATACTTCCCAGTCTCATTTGTACACTCGAGAGTTTCAAGTCCTACTGAATTTAATAGGACTTTTACTTTAGAGTTCATGCAAGTGGGGCTGCTGCTGTTTGCACTTTAAGCCAAACTAACAGTGTTCTTTGAATGGTTGAAGGGAAAGGGGGATGAAGATAAAATGTTTTTCTTTGCATGTTTTCATCCAAAGCAGGGCCATGACTATAATAATGCTATGAGCTTTGCCCTACCTCACGAGCTGATGCTGCACATCTGAAGTTGTGAAGGTTTTCAAAAGTTCCTCCAGCCTTGGTCATGATATCCTCATGTTTGCTCATACGCTGGGCTTTTTAGTGGAAAATGAACTTGATTTTAGACTGGTGTGGGGCCAAACCTCCTTAGGCAGTTAGTGTACTATTTTTTTTTATACCTTGAAAATGTATTTATTGTAATGAAGATGTATGTTTCATGGAGAGAAATGTCCAAATGTCCTGCAGAGCAGGGCAGATTGCTAGCTTGAAAGTTGGTAGGGGAAATAGGGTCTTCTGGTTTTAGATTTATTTTTTTTTTACTCTTAAAGGGGCGCTTCAGACCAGGGCAGCTGCTACAAGGTTACTCGTTTGAGACAGCTTTCGGTAAATAGAACTGTTGCACTACCTACACACAATATAGATGCTTTTACATTACAATAATCTTTTGTGTCAGTTTATGTAACTGCAGGGTGTATGCCTCTTGACATACCATGCTCAAGTTATGCCTGCATTTCAAATAATGAAGTGGACACTTTGTCTGGTTCTCCGAAAATCACAAGAAATTAAAGTTTCTGAGAATATTAAATGTGTTCATGGAAAGAAAGATCTGTGCTGAATATTGTAGTCTGAAAAACACGATTCAATAAAGCCGATAAGAATAATTGCTTTCTGATGCAGCCTTTGGGAGAGACTTCATCCTGGAATTTGTTAACGGATCTTAGAACAAAATGGACAACCACTGTTAAAAGGAACTGTATATCTTTTATCTATAAATAAATGAGTCTGAAATTACATTGTTTGAACATAATTTTTTCCCTTTAAACTATTAAAATTGTTTGTCATGGGATTTCTTGTAACTGTATAGAAAAATGGAATTAGTTTAACTACAGCTGTTGCAATTACCTTCATAGTGAATAACTGTCAATGTTTATGAAATGTTTATGAAACTGTTTCCAAAGCTTTGCATCAGCAGTACTCAAGCCATAGCTTTACAATCCGTTAGGTGCAACTTCCTATAGTTTTTGTGAACAGGATATAACTGAATCACACTAAATGATTCTAGATTTGAAAAGCAGCATGGTCAAGCTTACTTCTAGCTGCATCGTCACTAATGGTGTCTATTAGGGCTGTGCAATGCTCTGGAGATTATTTGAAGGGTGCAAGGTTAAGTAGCACCTTCTTGCAACTTGGTAAAGCAGCTGCATCTCTGCCCAGAGTCATGTAGCTCTTGTTGCAATAGTCTGCACTGTAGTAGCATAAATACATCTTGTTTATGCCAACTTTGGGGTCTCCAGATGTTTTAGACTACATCTGAACTTTCTAAATTGAAACCTGGAAGACTGATCAGAACTAGTGATGAAAACAGACTCCCTGTACATGCACCATGACCTTTGGGTAAAGCAACCACATTGCTGCTGCTGTACAGTAACACCTACTGCCTCATTCAATCTTGGAGCCGTAGCTAATCCTCAAGCTCTTGGCTGTGCTTCTGCTGCTGGTGGTTGACACACCTGCCCTTTCCAAATGTGCAAGCAGTAGAGACAAAGCTGCCACCTTCATGTGGCTGAAGTACCATTTGGACTTCCAATTACCATGGCATTCCTAGTGGTAACTGGTGGCCATGCTGGCTAGGGATGATGGAAGTTGGGGTTGAACTGAGGTTAGGCACACTGCTGGACCTCAATTGAGGTCTTCTGGAAGAAAAGAGCAAATGGGTCACCTAGGGGCATCTTGCCCAAAGGAGCTGACACTGGCAGGAAATGGCATGGAGCCCTGTAAACAAAATAGAACCATCAATAACTTTTTATTCTCTAAAAAAGGCCCCCTCCTTTGCAGGGGTGTCAAACTGGCGGCCCACGGGCCTGATGCATCACACACAGGCCATGTCCACTGCAGCTCCGCGAATGGGGAAAACACGAAACGTCACGTGACGGCAACATGACAACGTGGGTTTGACATCCGTGTTTTAGAGCATTAATAGTTTGGTTTCTTTGCAATGTTTTTAGCATTTTGAATGATGGAGGCAAAAACAGGAGCTGCTCTTTTTCTAAGCATTTTGCAGGTTTAGAATAAGAGCTTAGAGAAGTCACTCTTCTAAGGCCCAGATCACAATAATGAGGTCTGCCTCACTAGCTCATTTTGGTCCCTAAGAGCCTTATGGCAGGCCTGCTAACCAGACTGGCTTATTATATTAAAGGAGGTCACTGGTGTGCAATTTCATACTTGCCCCTTAAAATATTTAAAAATACTCCCACATGATGTTTGTGTCAATTATAATTCAATGGAATGATCACAAGGTTGTGTTCTTTGAGCCTGTGCCCAAAGAAACTTATGTGACTTCCTGATTATTTTGTTTACTTTTTCATACGAAATATCTCAGATGTAACCATAGGTTATTTTTAATTTATGTATTCATATTTAGAGATTGTCCATCTCCCTCACAGTGGCATTCTCAACTGTCTGATGCAGGATTCCAACAAGTGCTTCAGGAGCCAGTCATTTGAGGACAGAGGTCAAGTTCAATCACTTACTTTTATCCTGACAAGGATGCCAAGGAAGGTTTGCAGGAGGGTGATGAGGAATTTCCAAGAAACAAGGGTGGGGGGAGGGAAGTGCCTTGCTGTGCATCTTCCTGCTTATGTGAAAAGTGATACATCTGTTTTCCCAAACTGTAAATGGTGGGCCCACAAAGAGCAACTGAAATCACTGTAGAACAAACTGCCTATAAAATCATTACAGTATTTATTTTATAGTCTATAGGCAGAAAATGAGTCCTTAAAAAAGTTTTCAAAACTGTTAAAAGCATACAATTCACAAACTTCAGCACTGAGATGAACAGCTAGTCAGCCTATTAAGGAATATTTATCATAAAGATGCTGGAGCAGAAAAAAGCTGCCAAACTGGGGAATGGAATAACACAACACACACGAATAATAGAAATGTGTTGAAGTCAAACTTCTTTCTCTTCTTCAGCTGTTTTGTACGAATAAAAGAGATATATACACAACTACAAAACTCTGCCCAACAATTATGCTTTTATATATATGCATATACAGTATATGTATATGTGTGCATGTAGGGGTGTGTGTATATATACTATATATGCAAACTAAACTTAAAGAAAAGAACAGAAAGGAGTAAAACGTGCAGGAAAAAAGAGAAAGAAGAAAAAGTAAGAATAGGAAAAGAAATATATAAAGAAGTTACTTCCAACCTTATCTTAACTATAAACAAATTTAATGACTCTTCACCCACTCTAAGGCTACAAACATTTGTCTGCTCATCCCATGTCCCATCTCCTTTTTGTAAACAAATTCATAAAACATCATCTTCTCAGACCTGGTATGAGCAGAAAGTGCATAGAGCTATCAGAGGAAACAACATGTCTTGTTTTAATTTTGATCATATAAACCAACTTTATATTTCTTCTTACTTCTAACAGTTATCACCTTTGATTCATTCACTATTGTCATAGCAGTTGATTTAATTTCTTCTTTGTCCTACTGCAGAGAGTTCTTTAAGATTTTAACAAGTGTCTTGAAAATCCAGTAGAAAAAAAAATATCCAGGTCATTTCTTTGGTTTGTCATTTGTATTTCCTTTTTAAATTTTAAAGTCTTAGACAATTTCTTCAGTACACCTTTTTCTAAGTTACACTTTTGGCCTGTAATTCCACTGTCAACACTACTGCTATTTTGTCAGCTAAAAGTTGTTCCACACCTGTCATTTCTTCAATAACAACTTTTGTACAAAATCTATCCAGATTAGCTGACATCATAACTCACATTGTTGATATTGTGGCTACTATTTTCTGATTACATTCTCCAAAAGTCACCTTCAATATTTTCATTGGACAGTGTTTTTACAGTTTATATATCTTTCTTCTACCAAAATACTTTAGTCCCTTCTAGTGTCCAGTTGTTGAAATCATGAAATTACTTATCTTTGTTTTGCCTTGTAAAAACCAAAACAGAAACTATTTCCCAAAAGAAATTGTTTGTTCTTTGTAATTAATTCCAAAATCATATTGTAAAAGTTTCAATATTTCAAATTTACCTGGACCTTTAATCTGTTTATAACTTTATAAACTCAAAATCTTCTTTAGGTTTTTGCTGTTTATTTCATTAAATAATTCTTAGGCTTATGATTAAAATTTTCTTTCATCTAGGATTGGTGACAGTCACCTGGCATTTTCAGACTTATCAGACCAAAGGTCTCTAATAGTGTAGAAGTAGTTAATGAGCAATTTTAGAGTGATTAGAAAGTGAGGTTTGCAAACTTAGTATCTTTTAAATATCTCTATCATGGTTATAAGCAGGATGGCTAATTCTGCCATTTCCTAATGCTCAAACCACTGTCCTGCAGTCTCCTCATGAGGAGCAGCCTTCTGGAGTACATATGAGTGATCTTCCATGCTCTCTTTATTCTGAGATTCTCCAAAGAACAGCTCTACTCAGCAGTTCCTTGTTCTTTGCTGTGGTCATTGACTCTGCTTTCAGAGAACCATCTTCAATTCACCATACCTCCCCTTGAATTTCCCGCCCAATAACTATTCCAAGAAAAAGAAAGGTAGGGTTTGCATTACAGATTCATTGACAAGGATTAACACACTCCTGTTTACTCACATAAGGTCCTGCCTGCCTAATGGAGAAGAGGCCATTGCTAATGGTCTATTGGTACAAGGATTCATGGCAGGCAAGACAAAAGTGGACCTGTCTTCCCTCAGTCAGTGTCGCTTCATCTATTAACATGATTGTATGTTGCCAAACCAAATGATCAGGAACTATAACTTGGTTAGTGATTGATTAGATTAAGGGTTCGTCCTTGAGGAGAAGCAAACCATCCCTCTCAAGATATGTTTCCTTGGCTTATTCCCGGGATTTTTATTTCCTTGCATCATAACCAAGCCAAATAAGGTAGCAAATTGAGGATGCAGGTCATAAATAAGAATTGGACTCACAGAGGAAGTTAGCAGTTTAGCAGACCTCTAAGGAAAACCTGTCAACTACTGTATGTTTCATTTCTTCTTCTTCCTAAACATTCAAGACCAAAATAACATTTATGTGCAGAGCAGACTCTGAGTCATCCCATATAGGGAACATACAGTCCTTGGAGTCCTTGACTTACAACAGTTCATTTAATGACTGTTCAAAGTTACAACAGCACTGAAAAAAGTGACATGACTGTTTTTTCCACAATTACAGCATCCCCATGGTCATGTGATCAAAATTCAGACATGTGGCAATTGACCCATACTTATGACGGTTGCAGTGTCCCAGGTTCATGTGGTCACCTTTTGTGACCTTTTACAAGCAAAGTCAATGGGAAAGCCAAAGTCACTTAACAATTGTGTTACTAACTTAACAAGGTCGGTCATAAAATGGGAAAAAAATTCACTTAATGAATGTCTCACTTAACAATAGAATTTTGGGCTGAATTGTGGTCATGTCCTTGTAGGTTTTTTTTTCCAAAAAGTTTTTTATTTTTTCCTCCACCACTTTTGCAATTCAATAAACATATACCTTAAATTATTACAATAAAATAGTTTTACATTTATACTCCATCATTCAAGTCAATATCTTATTCATACGCTTATATCATCAATCATCAGTCTATTCTACTTTTTTCCCCATTGCACTCCCTCTCTATCTCTATCATCTCCTCCTACTTTCTTACTCCTTCTCTTCCTCCCCTTCTACTTCCTCTTACACCCTCTTAGCCTTCCCGAATACTCTTTGTAGTTTAAGAGTGATAGAAAATGTTCATGTTTTATTCTATTATGTATTTTATAGAAACTACAAGCATATCTAAAATACATAACACCTTTCCCAGGCTTCCCCATTCCACCTTTTCTTCCAGGCCAATCAGTTTTAGGGTTCCCTACAATTATCAGACAAAAATTACTTCAGTACATGTAACGTCACAAATGTTGTGTGATAGCATGTAGAGTCCAACTCAAGAATATCTAAACCACTTTTTTGAACCAGCCATTTGACTGTGGACTATTCAAGTACAATCTAATTTTTATCCTGTTTTAGAGTGCTTTTAGCCTATAAATATGTTTGTGTCTGGTTATATACAGATTGTGCTGGTTTATTCTTTAATAAGGGATTCACGGTTTTTATATTATTGCTCATTATTATTAATTAAGACTTTATCAGGCTGGGCTTTGGTTGTAATAGCGATATTTTAATTCAAGAACTCATCCACATATCCTGCTTATTCTGGTGTAAAAATGCCCCAGTTGTTGAGAATATGAGGGCACAATCTCATCTTCAACCCACCCCAGTCCACAGTGACGTCACTTTCTGTCGGCACTTTCTGTCCATCCTTTCTTGCTCCAAAGTTTTTCAGCTTCTGCCAGCACAAATTGTCCCAAATAGTCAGTCTATAGTGAATTGTTGTAAAATAAGCAAATTGGGAACTCACCCTGCTCTTATTGGTTACTTGAAGCTAAGGGCCATCCCCCCCACACCCCCGTCCATGGCCTCTAATTTTCAAAGCCATTCACTTTTTGTTAAGGAAAGACTCAGGCTCTTCCAGTAGCCAAAAAGCAATCTTTTTTCTTGACAACCCATTTACGGTAACAAACTTGGGAAGAGAAGGAAAAGGGTTCCTTGGATAGCAGATCTTTTGGCATAAGAGGTTGGAGTAGGTTTTAAAAATAATTCTCATCTGAAAATTATTATTTTTAACTACCGTGTTTCCCTGAAAATAAGACAGGGGCTTATATTTTTTTGACCCCCCCAAAAAATGCCCCTGGCCTTATTTTTGGGGGGTGGCTTATTATTTTCGGGGTGCAGGCGGGGCGGGGCACGAGACGCACCACTTACTGGAGTTTGCCAGCTCCGTGGTCTCTCGGCTAGTCTCTTTAGGGGAAAAAACTTGCAAACAGACAAGCCGAGAGACCACGGAGCTGCAAAACTCCAGTAAGTGGTGCGTCTCTCTTGGCGGGGTGGGGCGGGGCGGGGAAGGCGTCCTACCTGGGACTTGTCCCGGGACCTCCGTCGCGTTCTTACGGTCTTCTCTCCACGGCAGCCCATTCCAAAAGAGAACGTCTCGTGAGTTCGAGAAGTTTGGACTCGAGAGACGTTCTTTTGGAATGGGCTGCCGTGGAGAGAAGACCGTAAGAACGCGACCGAGGTATCGGGACAAGTCCCAGGTAGGAGGGGCGTCTCGCGCTGGGGTTTGGCAGGGCGTGGGTGCGTGGCATGGCGTGGCGGGCGTCCCTTCAAAATGCTTCGAAGTCCTTTGAAGCATTTTAAAGGGATGCGTTTTGCCTGCCATGAAGGGAACCGATGCTTGCCTCCTGTTCTTCGGGGAACATCGGTTCCCTTCATGGCAGGCAAAGCGCATCCCTTTAAAATGCTTCGAAGGACTTTAGGGTTTTGGGCGGGGGATGGGGCATGGCGCGACGCGAGTGAGGAAGGCAGCAGCGACAGGAAAGCGGCGAACTGTCAGACGCTGGTAAGATGAGCGTCTCGCAGCCCGGCCCTCCCCCTCCCCTGCCTCCCCTGCCACCCCCAAATTGTGCCTGACGATCTTACCAGTGTCTGGCAGTT